>OX155676.1:17631239-18231239 GCA_944547425.1 Eupithecia centaureata | reverse complement strand
ACACAGTTATTGTAGTTGAAGGAGCTCTCCCTGTGCTGCTGTTTGTGGATGGCACACAGTTATTGTAGTTGAAGGAGCTCTCCCTGTGCTGCTGTTTGTGGATGGCACACAGTTATTGTAGTTGAAGGAGCTCTCCCTGTGCTGCTGTTTGTGGATGGCACACAGTTATTGTAGTTGAAGGAGCTCTCCCTGTGCTGCTGTTTGTGGATGGCACACAGTTATTGTAGTTGAAGGAGCTCTCCCTGTGCTGCTGTTTGTGGATGGCACACAGTTATTGTAGTTGAAGGAGCTCTCCCTGTGCTGCTGTTTGTGGATGGCACACAGTTATTGTAGTTGAAGGAGCTCTCCCTGTGCTGCTGTTTGTGGATGGCACACAGTTATTGTAGTTGAAGGAGCTCTCCCTGTGCTGCTGTTTGTGGATGGCACACAGTTATTGTACTTGAAGGAGCTCTCCCTGTGCTGCTGTTTGTGGATGGCACACAGTTATTGTAGTTGAAGGAGCTCTCCCTGTGCTGCTGTTTGTGGATGGCACACAGTTATTGTAGTTGAAGGAGCTCTCCCTGTGCTGCTGTTTGTGGATGGCACACAGTTATTGTAGTTGAAGGAGCTCTCCCTGTGCTGCTGTTTGTGGATGGCACACAGTTATTGTAGTTGAAGGAGCTCTCCCTGTGCTGCTGTTTGTGGATGGCACACAGTTATTGTAGTTGAAGGAGCTCTCCCTGTGCTGCTGTTTGTGGATGGCACACAGTTATTGTACTTGAAGGAGCTCTCCCTGTGCTGCTGTTTGTGGATGGCACACAGTTATTGTAGTTGAAGGAGCTCTCCCTGTGCTGCTGTTTGTGGATGGCACACAGTTATTGTAGTTGAAGGAGCTCTCCCTGTGCTGCTGTTTGTGGATGGCACACAGTTATTGTAGTTGAAGGAGCTCTCCCTGTGCTGCTGTTTGTGGATGGCATACAGTTATTGTAGTTGAAGGAGCTGTTTACGAACCTATCAATAAAACTTCTCTCAAAGCCTGCTAGCTACTACTTAGCTTAATGAAAATAGCTCTTCTCTCATATAAATACTGATTTGGGGCAGATGTGTTAAAACATATGCCATAGCCGTAGGCACCACCTATGTGGCTAAAGTTTGCTGTTGGAAAGATGCTGACTAGACTACTTAGGCAACCAATTCAGCTAGGCTTTGATTCGCAATACATCTATGAAAACTTAGGGCCCCGCGCACTGGGCAGCCTGGTAAATTAAATTTGGTAAAAGTAAATTTCTCTGTATCGAAAGTCATCTTGAGTTCTGAACGCAAAATACGTCTGGCTGCTACAACTAGTGCGCGGAGACTGACCGCAGCCACATACATTCGCCTACACACGTTCTGGCTGCCGAGCAAACAAGCGCGTTGTATTGGCTGCCGCACCCGGGAATTTGTTATTGCGTAGTGCACGGGCTCCTATTCAACGTCATATGTTTTACTGGCTAATGCCTAATGTGCGGGGGGTCCTTAATGTACATACAAAAACAACATAACTACTTATTGAAAAATTTGATGTTCACAATAAAAATACAAGAAACAAGAACAAGTTACACATCCCTTCATTTAGATTCTGAGAAGTGGTAAAATGTAAAATCATATATTAGGGGAGGCCTATGATCAGCAGTGGACTGGATATATGCTGAAGATGATGATGACATTTATGAGTGCTTTTCTGGTTAGCCTAAAGAAATAAAGGTTTTCATTTGTGACTTCTTTCCTCTCATGCAAATTTTTTATTTTCCTTTTGAATGCTGCTGCTTGGCATCTGATTTTCAACTCAAAAATCTAGGTTGATGTCTGATATTCAGTGCCGTTCAGAGAGAGCACATACATCACTACAACACAACTAACACTGTCTTAAACATAAGTATATGATTTTATTTGCAGAAACTGAATATTAAATCAGATAAAATTATGTTAGGTGTTTTATTTCAGGTTAAAAGGCATACAGAAGTACCATCTATTTTTCATCATAATTAACTAAAATGTGAATAATGTTTGCCACAGGATCTGTTTATTCAGTTACATCAGATCTCTTGTTGCATACGAGTCACATCACAGGATCTGTTTATTCAGTTACATCAGATCTCTTGTTGCATACGAGTCACATCACAGGATCTGTTTATTCAGTTACATCAGATCTCTTGTTGCATACGAGTCACATCACAGGATCTGTTTATTCAGTTACATCAGATCTCTTGTTGCATACGAGTCACATTATTATTCAAGTTGACAGATTCACTCAAAAGTAAACAGAGTTTATGAAATTTCCTTTGAAATATAAATGAATACCTATTTGAAATAAAAATAAAATAAACCAGTTTATAAAGTATAGTGAATCTTAAAAATATAGCATGATGCATGCAATAATGTTTGCTTTACGTAAATGCTTGTGTGCTGTGAGGGCACTGGGCCGCTGCGCACCCACCCTCTATCTATGTGATGCCTCCATCATCTAAGACCTGTACATGTTTGAGAACCTATCTCCAAGTTCCACACATACTATCCCATACATGCCCATCCATACTCAATCAAATTATTTCCTCTGCTCTAAACAAAAAACAAATGTACCTGTAATAAATATTGCGTAATGGGCATTGATCTGCTTTCAGATCTTTCTCAAGCACTAGAAGAGTGAACATCCCACCAAGAAATTGCAGTGGCGAACCTGCGAGTATCTTCTTTCACAACACCTTGAAATGCAAATGTTCATGGGGGCCACAAAGGTCATCTGAAGTCTTTGGATAAAGAATGATATTCCGCAAAAAAGTGAGTGCGATCGTGGGCCGATACCTAGTGTAGCCGCTGATGCGGCTGCGTCCTTTCCACATAGGTTAGAATGCGTTTACATTCTCTTACCAGAGCAGACCCTGACATTACTGGGCATCTTGCTTCCGTATTTTACAAGCACATATGAAACATACCGTTTTGAGGGCGATGTACAATAGAGTGGAATTTCGTAAAATGGCTCACAAGGGTGACGCATCGACACGATCCGATCAAATGATATTTGTCGATTCTGCGAAAGACATCAGTTCACGTTGCTAAATCCTTCACATTCACAATCGCTATATGAACTCTATTGAACATCAAATGCACCATAAAAGACGAAATTCACAAACTTACGAGGTGATGAAAGTCAATTTTGCAGAAGCACACGGACCGCGACCAACCGCGACACGACAAGCGGTTTTTTGTACACACTACACACACTGACTGACTGAACTGACCTACGTAGTGACTGACATGCGAAAATGACAGACATGACACAGCGCCCTAGCGCGCGCAGATAATTAAAGTTTCATTCCATAAAGTTGAAAACACACAGAATCCGGAGGCGGAGCGGAGCGGAGGCGTGCGAGTTGTATTTGAATCATATGAAAGCCTACACACACACTGCGTCGCCACCGCCTGCGGTGTGTGTGTAGGCTTTCATAGGATTCCATAGAATACAACTCGCACGCCTTCGCCTCCGCTCCGCCTCCGCAGCTCCGGCTTCAGTGTGTGGAGATCAAGGTGGAGGTTAGAGTGATTTTCACGAAAGAAGTCCCCTAGACGCGGCGCGGTCGCATTTCATGTGTCAACGTTGCACGAGCGAACGAGCGAAATATTACTTATATACTTACCACTTACCTATGTCTTTGGAAACGAACAAGTGAATATAACAATAGTGAACTACCTAATAGAAATATCAATTCAGTATTGCAGAAGGCATGGAAATATAATAGCTGAATCGTTATGGAAACCTGCAAGTTGATGCTACACTACATTATTAATATTGTATCGTGCGTGCCCAAGTGCTTAAGTACCTACCTACAACTGCACCCGATAGGTAAACATTATTTTAAGATGGCAAAAAAAATATTGGTGCAAAGTTATTAAAAGGATTAAAGGAATTAAAGGAATCTCTTTCAAATAAAATAAATACTAGCTGCGCCCGCGGCTTTGCCCACGAACCAAAGATTTTTTCGTACAACTGCCAGAAATTTATTGCACATCCCCTAGGTTTTATTGAGTAAAAATAAATACGTGTTTAATTATTCACTCCATAGATGACCTAGTTATACCGAGTTTTGAGTGAATCGAACCAAGGAATAATTATTTTTCTAACCCTTTCATGCTATGGCCACACTACCGTGATATGCCAGTACCTACAATGCCATAACTTAAACAACACTTATATAGGTGTAACCACGATTTATGGCCATAATTTTACAAAGCCAATCAATATGGCATATGGCGGTAGGCAATAGCTAATATAATTTTTTTCGCACATCAAAGAAGATTACCGCGGTAATTAATGCGTTTGTGCCACAAACGGTAGTGTGGCCACGCTACCGTTTTTCCAGTGTGCAATATGAGCTCACCGGCGGCGACGCACGTGATATTTTTACCGCCTAATTTGTTAACTTATCTAGATAAACTCTAGTGTGACCACACCAGTTCATGCAGTAATTGAAACGGTAATTTAATGCCATAATTATTGCGGTAACATAACAGCCCGCCCGGTAAACGGTAAGGTAGTGTGGTCGTAAAATTTATTTACGATCTTTTATGTTATTCTAAGTCCACGTAGGTACCCAACTTCATATAAATAACTTAAGTAGGTAGGTAGTTACGGAGATTAGGACCTATAACAAACATTCACACAGACTTTCCCATTAATTATCTATAAAGATATTAATAAGGTTACATGATACTCACACCACACACCGCGTTCCATGTCTACCTACTTAAAGGGGTATTACACTATACACGTTATTCAGGGACCCTAACCCTAACTAAGAGTGGTGTAAATAAGGTTTAGGGTCCCTAAGGGACGGACCTGGCAAGCCTTGCTCCCTAATTACCGGGCCCTGAATAACGTGTAGTGTAATTAATGTGAGCGACAAACCAGCCGAAAAACGCTTTCCGCCCCTCCTGTACCGGTGACCGGCCGGGAGTTGTCGCAAATGCCTCGCGCGTATTTCAAAATTCGTTTGGGATTCAGTAAAAGTGGAATAACTTTGTCATTTTTCAAGTTATTAAAATAATTCTTTCCCCATATATATTGTAATTTATATGCCCTACAATTTATATAAGTAGGTAGTTTTTTTTTTTAATTAGAAACTTCCATAATGTACATTTTAAGGGCTGAACCTTACCAATGGTTGTAGGTTATATTGGTAGGAACCTAGCCTACATATGTAGGTACCTAAGTAAGAAGAAGTGGAGAAACTGAAGGAAAGAATACTTTAGGTACCTACTTACGCCATTTCAGTAATTTTTGCCGACCACAAGATATTTTTTCTGCTTGCACAATTAGTTTTTCAGCTTACCAAAACCTGTTTAATTTGCTGACCATTTACCTAAATGATACCGTCCTGATGATCACCAGCTCCGCCGACGTAGTCACGGGCACTGCGCAGGACACAGGACCCATCACTGATGGAGTGCTGCCACTCAATTTATACCAAACAAATAATTAACAGAGAAGTGAATAAATTTCAATCAAAGCTTATGCTAGGTAAAAGCTAATTTAATAATTTTTTTTTAGCTCAAATAGGTACAATAAAGTGTTCATTCATTCAAAGAAATAGACATAAAATAACAGTATTTTATAATAGTCATTTATATAAAATAACACAATGTTTTAAGAAATCACAATTAGAAAACGGACACATTAATCTACTTTAAATCTCTTACTGCTTCTTGTTTCAGCTTCCTATGTCTATAGGTGGGTACTTTTGCCCGTGTAACATCAAGTGCAAGTGAACTAGGTATCTCTCTCTCTCTGTCTCACAGAGAAAGATCTATCTGCCAATGTCAACACACCAGAAATAAACGGATGTCATGAAAAAAATCTAACTAAATACGTGCCCAGCGTTGCCATTTGGCAACTTTGGTTGCCATTTTGGCAACATTTGACCCTTCGTGGCAACCAAATGGCAACCAAGCTCAAATGGCAACTTTTCGACTTGTCGCACGATTATCAATAAAAAAATATCGAATATCTTTCCCAGATGAATTGAACGGATCGAATTTAACAAAATCAAAATCATGAACGTATTTTTATTTTCCAAAAATAAAAACAATACATAACAAACAAATTGTACCTACTTACCCGTATTTATAATAATCAAAAGGTATATTTTAGTAAAGCTAGCGATAAAAGTAATTTTACGAAAACTAATACGAAAGCGTATTTCTGTGTGCAGTGCATTGCATGTGCAAAGGAAGTTTTATCGTGGTTTTCTAGTACTCTATGTTTTTAAATCTACTGGTACCTACCTAATTTGTTATATTTTTATTGTTTTCATCGAAGAAGCTACATAAAGACCAATTTGCTGTAATTTTTTTATGATACTTGACATAAATTAATAAAAAAAAAGTTTTCTACTATTGGATTTAAAACGCATGGGCATAGATTAACAATTTTTTCACGATTTCACCACACAGGCAAAAGTGTGCAACAAGGCAAGGGAAACTTAAACCCAAAGAGACGGGCCACTCGAAATGAGCTGTTATATAAAAGGGTACCTTGATTTTTGGAAGGAAGAACATGTAACCTAAGTCCTGATTCCCACTCAGAAGTCATCCAAAAGAATATAGAAAATTTTGATTAGTGTCGTGCATGATGCTGTCCAACTGCTGCGTAAGATTGGGAAATTTCCAGAGTTGAGAGCATCTTACTCTTACTATTATAATAAATGGGAAAGTCTGTGTGAATGTTTGTTATAGGTAATCTCCGTAACTACTTAAGTTATTTAGGTGAAATTTGGTACGTAGATAGTTTAGAATAGGACATAGGATATAAATTTGGATATAAAATTTGGAAATATTAACCTCTGAAGGGGTTAAATAGGGTGGTTATGGAAAATTATTTTTCCTTGGTTTAATTTACTCAAAACTCGGTATAAGTAAACTACAAAGTAAATAATTAAACATCAATTTTTTTATTTTTACGAAACTAACCCTAGGAGGTGTGCAATAAATTACTGAAATTTGACAAATAAATTTACATGCGGGTTAAGCCGCGGCCCGCAACTAGTCGTAAATAAAAGGTAAATTTAGGAACAAAAAAGCAGAAACGTAACAAACGCTATGTAAACATTAACATTTTGCAATTTATGCAATTTTGATTTTTTTAATAGCAACATTTGAACTAGGGGGTCCAATTTCGATATTTTTCAATTTCGAAACTGGCTTTCGAAATTCGGAAGCTCAATATCGAAATTTTGAAATTGAGGCCTCCAATTTCGAAATTGAAAAATGGCAAAAAAATCCTACGAATTTCGAAATTACGAAATGCACCCCCTAATTTGAACCTTCAAATGGCAACCTGGGCTGAGTAGGCTCTGGCAACACGGTACGTGCCACATCTCACGGTGGCGACGGTGGAGAATATTATAATTCCGACGGGATCCCATAATAGCACTACTTATTCCACTAGGCGCTAAATTCTCGGCATCAAATATGTCAAAAAAGCACTAGATCTAATGCCGAAAGCACTAATTTGGCCGCACTGTGATGGAGATGGGGAGCGGGCGGGATTCAATAAAACGAAGCACATTTTGTAACAGTTTAAGATTTATTGTCAGTAAAAGCTAGGCATTCATTAAGTGCCTATTTGTTAGAACTACAGTAGCTATGTCACCTTGACCTCAGTGCATTTATAATGCCTAACCGTTTAGAACGTTTTCAAAAAATAATTTCATATTTACGTTTTAAAACGATTTTTAAAAATTACAGGTAGTTACTTAGTATTGTATAGAGGAGTACTAACTAATAAGGTTTATTGAAGTCTGGTGAACGGGTCCAGCGCGGCCCGGAGCCTAACGTTCAACATCGGAACCTCCAAAAGGAAGATTCATAAATGGCCTAATATTGTTCATATCAGTAAGTCAAATATAAATACATATTTCCTAAGTAAAACCAACCAAACCTAACTAATATTAAGTACATAATTATGTGTAAGTATTACGTTTATCGTTTCGAACTAGATTATGATTAAAAGTAAAATTTAAAATGTTTTAAGTACGGACAGAAAACTTGAATCTTAGTCTTAGAAGGCACACATTTAATTCTTAACGTAATCAATTATCTCACCGTCGCGGCGCTATATACACACACGTCTATATACATATCTTATATATACATCCACAAGGCTCCCCGATAAGTACACTTGTGAGATTCTAACCACAGCACTGGCTGTAGGTTGCGACCTAGTTTTTTAATATCTTCATATCAAAAATATATTATTAAAAGTAAAAAAATATAAAAATTTACTGTCATCGTACTTATATAACACGTCATTGGTTCGCTGCCGCATCGCCCCGTGTCGCGTCGTGGTGCGTCGCCCCGTGTCGCGTCGCGTCGCTCACATGCCGGACTCCGCGATGCCTTCGTCGTCTGCAACACACATTCAGTAGGGGTCAGAGGGCGCGCCCGCGTGTAGAGCTCTGCTCTGTCGGGTCAGTGATGTGAGTCGTGTTACGTGTGCGCGGCTCGTGCGGGCGCCGCTCTCAGCCGTGACACCGACCGTTCAAACATTACTGTCGATAGGGTTAGGAATGCGCTCAAGCACGGATGTACGAGCCGCACTTCATGGTCCGTGCTGTTAGTGCAGGCAAGCGGAGGGCGGCGCTCACACACAGACACACACACACGTTACGTATGGGTCGCGGGGGGGGGCGGGTCGCGCGCGGGGCGGGGCGGGCGCCGGCTCGGCGCGGCGCTCAGCCGGGGCCTGGGCCGAGAAGGGGAGGTCAGAGAGGGGGCGGTGTGCGGGGTGGTGCGGTGTGGTGCGGGGCGGGGAGCTCACCTTCGAAGGCGGGGTTGTTGTGGTGGTTGTGGTGGGGCGGCGGCTGCAGGTCCTGGCCCTCGAGCACGGCCACGAGGCACTGGTGGATGCAGATGTACTGCTGCTCGGTCTGCACGCACCAGACGCGCTCGCGGCGCATGGCGTGCACGGTGCCGAACACGTCGAGCGTGTCGGCGCCGCGCGCGAGCTGCTGCAGCGCCGTGTCCAAGGTCACGAAGGTGCCGGAGCGGCCGACGCCGGCGCTGCAGTGCACGACCACGGGCCGCGCGTCGGGCGGGCAGCGCTCGCGGAAGGCGCGCACGAAGCGGGCCAGCGTCTCGGGCGGCTCGGGCACGCCGAAGTCGGGCCACGTCGTGAAGTGGAAGTGCGTGAGCACGCGCTGCTCGCTGCCGCGCGAGACCATCAGCTCGGCGATGGTCCAGTCGGGGTAGCGGCTCTCGTTGAGCGCCGTCACCGCGATGTCCCCGTAGTAGACGGGCCGCGTGTCGTAGGGCCAGTAGCGGTCGCACTTCTCGCGCCCCTTCTCGACGCAGCGCGTCAGCATGACGATGCCGCGCGCGCCGCTCTCCCAGCACATGCGCCAGAAGTCGTCGCGCGTGCTGTGCAGCGGCCCCTGCGTGACTATGAACTCGCGCGGCGAGGCGTGGCCCGGCACGTAGCTCGCGTTGATGTAGTCGGAGCCCTCCTCGTCGTCGACGGGCCGCAGCTTGTAGCGCGAGTGGTCGTACGGCAGGATGTTGGTGAAGCGGTTCTTGGGCCGGTTCACGGGCAGGTCGGCCGCCGTCGTGGGCTGCTCGCGCCCCACGTGCTTCAGCTCCTCGAACTCCTCGCTGAACCGGAAGTCCGAGTCGGCGGCCATCAGGCGGTAGTGCTCGATGAAGTCGGCGACGCGCACGGGGCGCGAGGAGCGCGGCGGCGGCGGCGCGGGCGGCGCGGCGGCCGCCAGCGCGCGCCGCCGCCGCAGCAGCGCGCCGCCCAGCGCCGCCGCCAGCAGCGCCGCCAGCGCCACGCCGCCGCCCACCAGCCAGCCCGTGTTGTCCACCTCTGCAACAGACATGCGTCAGTCGAGCGCGCCCGATAGCGGCCACTGATAGCCGGCGCGCCGCTCTAATCGCGAGCGCGCGATAAGATAGCGACAGACCGGTGTGCACGGAGGCGTAGTGCGTGTCGGTGAACTTGTCGGGCGCGGTGAAGGCGCGCAGCTTCACGTAGTACTTGGTGTTGGGCTTGAGCGGGCCGTTGCAGTAGCGCGGGGCGCGCGCCGAGCGCGGCGGCGCCGCCTCGCAGCGCTCGGCGCCGATCACGAAGAGCTCCTCGGCGCGCCCGCGGAAGGGGTAGTAGGGCTCCGTGACCTGGTAGGGCGGCCACACGGGCAGGCGCTGCACGTCGCGCCAGGAGGGGAGCGGCGCGGGCGCGGGCGGCGGGTCCGGCTCCTCGCTGAGCACGAGCGTGTAGGAGGTGACGTTCCCGTTGGCGGGCGAGAAGTAGTCGTTTCGGAAGCGCACGGCCACGGTGCTGGCGGAGGCGGCGGCGGGCAGCGGGCGTGCGGCGGCGGGCGGGCGCGGCGGCGCGCCGATGCCCATCACCTGCAGCCAGCGCGCCGCCGCGCCCACGCCGCCGCCCGTCTCCGCGCGCAGCTCGAACTCGTACGCGCCGCCCGGCACCAGCCCCGACACCGCCCCGCTGCGCGCTGCAACACGTCGTCCCACTACCTTATTACACTCTCATACTATTACATATTACACATTACTATTCATATTATATTTTGTGCTTATTTTGTGAGCCTGAAGAAATAAAGATTTTATTTATTTGATTACTTGATTTACGAGGACCGCATCACAGGTTAACCGACGCCACAAAGTTTAGTTTAGTAAGAAAGTTAGTTGAGAACTAAAAGGCAAACCGTTATTCAAAGTCAAAGTGAAAGTCAAAAGTCACAAGTCTTAGTGGTGCAGTGGTAGAGATGAATGCGAGAGCACTGACCGTCCGGCGGGAAGTAGAGCGTGGTGGTGTTGGCGGGCGAGTCTCGCGCCCAGTACTCCAGCCGGAAACGGGTCAGGTCGCCGTTAGCCTCCTGCGGGGTCAGCTGCCAGGCGAAGAGCAGGCGCGAGGGCGCCGCGTCCTGCGGGGCGAAGGCGCGGGGCGCGGGCGGCGGCGCCTGCGCCGTGGCCACCGCCACGGACACGGCGCGCGAGAGCGTGGGCAGCGCGTGCGGCGCGCCCGCGCGCACCACCACCGTGAACGTGTAGAGCGTGTGCGGGCGCAGCCCCTCCAGCGCGAGCGGCGGCGCCGCGGCCGCCAGCGTGCGCAGCCGGTCCGCCGCCTCCAGGTACTGCACCTCGTAGTCGGAGAAGTGTCCGCAGGGCGCGCCCCAGGCCAGCGCCACGCGGCGCGCCTCCACGCCCTCCGCGCGCAGCCAGGGCACGGCGCACGGGTACAGGCGCACCTGTCGCTGCACCGGGTGCGAGCTCACGTTGTGCGAGACCGTCCACATGGTGACGTTGTAGAGCGCGCCCGGCGTGAGCCCCTCGAAGCGCACGCGCCGCGCCTCCGCCTCCGCGCCGCGCCGCACCTCGCTGCCCGCGCCCGCGCCGCCCTCCAGCCGGAACCGGTACGCGTCGAACTCGGTCGCCGCCGCCGGCGTCGGCGTGTACGTCACCTGCACACAAACGGACCCTGTCTGACCCTGGCCCCGCCGGCGCTCGCCCGCTCGCTCCGCGCACGCACCTGTATGGAGGGCAGCGAGTCGTTGGTGTCGGCCTGCTCGCGCTCGTGCACGATCGTCATCTCGGACAGGATCAGCGGACCTGCGGCACGAGAGGAGCGCGTGAGACGGGGGTGACGCGTGAGGCGCGGGGGGGGTGGTGGGCGGGTGTACTCACGCGTGCGGGTGGTGATGGTGAAGACGTCCGAGGTGAGGTTGTAGGAGTGCGCGGCGATGGAGACGACGTACCCGCGGCCGGGGTCGAGCGCGTCGAGCGGCACGCGCGCCGTGCTGCGCGCGCCGGCGGGCACGCGCAGCGCGCGCTCCTCGCCGCGCGCGTCCTGCGGCCACACGCGCACCGAGTACTCCTCGACGCGCCCGCCGCCGCGCGGCCACTCCAGCGTGAGGTTGCGCGTGTCCACGAGCGCCGCCACGTTCGACACGGGGTTGGGCCCTGCAACAAGCGCGCGTCACTGGCCGCCCCCTGCCCCCGCTCCCCGCCCCGCCCCGCGCTCCCCCCGGTACTCACGCACGGTGTGCGCCGCCCGCAGCGGCTCGCCCGAGCCGACCGCGCCGGCGCCGCCCTCGCTCAGCGTCTCCAGAGAGATGGTGTACCGCTCGCCGTGCGTCATGTTAACGATCTGCAGACAGAGATGCGAGTGTCAGGGTGCGTGCGCGGTGGTCCGAGTGCTCACGAGCGCGCCTCGGGCGGTCGTACCTCGGCGTGCGTGGCGTCGGGCGGCAGCAGCGGCAGCGCGCGCCAGGCCTCGGCGCCCTCGACGCGGTAGCGCAGCTGGTAGTGTCCGAGCGCGGAGTGCGCGCGCGCCGGGCCCGCCCAGCTCACGAGCGCGCCGTCCGAGCTGGCGCGCGCCACGGCCAGCGAGAGCGCGGGCAGCGGCCGCACCGCCCGGTACAGCGTGTGGTTGTCGCTGGTCAGCTGGTGGCTGACGGCGGCCAGCTGCAGCTCGTACACGGCGCCCGGGAACAGACCCTCCAGCGCGGCCGACGTCTCGCGCGTCGTCACCTGCGCACACGACCGGACCTCAGGGGGGGAGTAGGGGGGGGAGCGGAGGCGGCCTCGGCCGGTGCCCTACCGTGGTGTAGTCGCCCTGCGTGTCGTTCCTGCGGTAGCGGAGCGTGTAGAGGTGCTGGCGCGAGTTGACGTCGGAGCGCCAGGCGAGGCGCAGCGCGCGCGCCGAGGGCTCCGCGCTCACCACCACGGGCGCCAGCGGCCGCGTGCCCGCCCACGCCACGCTCGCGTTCGACGACACGCCGCGGGACACCGCGAACACGCTGATCTGTGGACACGAGGAGCGGTCACTCGGGCTGGGTGTGTGTTGGGAGGGGGGGTGGACAGCGAGCGGGAGGTACCGTGTAGTTGCGTCCGGGCAGCAGCGCGTCGAGCGTGAGGTCGGGCGCGGGCGCGGGCAGCGAGGAGGCGTCGCCGCCGGGCTCGTGGTACTCGAGGCGGTAGTCGTCGTGCGCGCCCGCGGCCGGCGGCTGCCAGCGCACGCGCACCGCGTCCCCCTCGCCGCCCGCCGCGCCGCCCGCCACGCGCGCCACCGACAGCCCCTGCACCGGCAGCGGCTTCAGCGTCAGCTCCGTCGCCGCCGGCCACGACGTCACCTGCGACCAACGGAACACTCAAACGAAGGCTCTCGGAGCGACACACGAGAGAGAGAGAGAGAGAGAGAGAGAGGCGCACCTTCCCGGACATGGTCTTGACGGTGACGGTGTAGTGCGCGCCGGGCTCCAGCGCGTCGAAGCCGGCGTGCGGCGGGTCGGCGCGCGCGCGCACGAGCGGCGCGAGGCGGCGCGACTCGCCGCTCACCGACACCTGGTACTTCTCGAACTCGCTCTCGTCGAGCGGCGGCAGCCAGAGCACGCGGAACGAGGTCTCGGTGAGGAGGTGCGGCGGCGCGGTCACGTTGCGCGGCCGCAGCGGGACCGTGCGGTACTGCGCCGTGGTGGGCGGGCTGATCTCGGGCTCGGACACGGTCTGCACGGAGATGTTGTAGGCGCGGCCCGGCACCAGCCCCTTGAAGGCGGCCTGCGCCGGCCCCGGCGGCTCGCCCTCCTTCTCCACGTACAGCTCGCTGTCCCGCGCGTCGCCCGGCACTATCGACACCTGCGACCCACACACATCATGTCCGACCGCGCATTAGCTGTACCTACATACAAAAGGGTCATTCAACAAGGACGGGAGTCGATGTTCAAAACAAATATACAAGATGTATGTGAGATATTAAAGAACCGCAAGTCGCAGGTCTTTGTCAATAATCCGCAATCAACCGATGCCCTGAAAGTCAAGACAACCCAAGCCATTGCTCAGATTCCGCCGGATCTATGCAGTAGAGTAATTGAAAATAATAAATTGGACCTCTCGGATCCGCGCCACCGTTCGAAGCCGCGTTGGACATTTAAACGATGTCATATTTCATAAATAATGGCATACATGGGCCATTCAAATAAATAAATAATTTGTTTAATATCTCACATACAGCTTGTTTTATTTATTTTCAACATCGACCCGTCCTTGTTGAAAGACCCTTTACTTACATGGTTCGGTCGCGGCTCGCCTGTACCTACACCACTACCCAACTGCCAGACGCGAGCCTCTCACTAATACATACTAGAGGTACAAGCTTATATTTTTCAAATGTCTATTTTTTAAGGTTTATGGTGTATAACGAGATAAATTGATATTATTCTTAGTTTTGGATGGTCAGAATTATAATTTGTACTTATGTGTTGACTAGGTAAGAGTTACTAAATGAAGACATTTTGATGACTTAAAAATTGAAAGAATGTATAGGTAGTACCTATAGGACTGAGTGAGCCACTCTAAAGTACCTAAGTAGTAGTGGTAGTGGATAGTGTAAGAGTGGTGTGTGTTACCTTGTAGTGCGTGTAGAAGTGGTGCGTGTTACCTTGTAGTGCGTGTAGAAGTGGTGTGTGTTACCTTGTAGTGCGTGTAGAAGCCGGGCGGGTAGGGCGGCTGCCACAGCACCAGCAGCGTCGTCTCGTTGCGGAACCACACGATGAACTTACCCGGCGTGTTGGGCTCTGCAACACACACAAACACTCTGCACTCGCTCACTCACACCTCTCCTCCATCACACTCTTCTGTCTCTGTCACTCTTCACACTCTACGACAACGACCCATGCATGCATCAATAGATAGAATACAACTAGAGCTAAAAGTACCAGTATTATTGGTACCGGTATCAAGCCCTGCTCAGCAGAGAGAACATAATGCGCGTGCGCAGCGTCGCCGCGTCGGATCCACCGATGTGACGCGCTCGTCGCATGCACCGTGTGACGCGCTCGTCGGATCCACCGATGTGACGCGCTCGTCTCACGCCACACTATTTATTGTTTATCTAACTAACTTGATGAAATTGAGTGATAGAATCAGAGCCAATTAAAGATTTTCAGGTTTAGACACATTTTAACAACGTATGAACACAAATAAACTTACAGCTCGAACGACATGGAATAAGAAGAGAAGGAATAACTTAAGAGGAAAGAGGAAGTTGTTTGCAACTAAGTACCTAATGTGGGAGGGAAATAGATGAGTGTATTGTGTCGGGACGCTTGTTGAGCATAGATTGCACACGTTTAGGAGTTCAGATCACCATTTGTTCGATTTCAGGGCATTAAAGGACCTTTATTGTTTCACAAAAGTCTGTGCAATACGTATAACTATAATTATATGAGTGTGGGCGGGCGGCATGCATTTTGTTAACCCACATATTTAAAGAAAATGTGATTTTGATCGTTGCAAAGAAGCGTGTTTTATGTCTATGACCTTTACTAAAACATAAGGAGTAGGGAAGCAGGCGGGTGCGACGAGAACAACAAAGCGAGGGAATGAAGCCGCTCACCGCTGGTCCGGGGCTCCTGCGCGGCACAAGGGAACAAACCACACGTTAGCAGATACCAGCACTTACAGTATTATATACACAAGGTTAGTACATTACATAACACTAAGTATTCAGAGGAACGGGCACGCGACCTGTCGCACTCGGACGCACGCGGCGGAGCGCGCGCCCGGTTCTCGGGCGACCTACGCTCATGCCTAGGCATGAGCGTGCATGGGTCTAGACCCATGCACGTGCACAAACAGCGCGGGCTGGCTGCTGCAGCCCCCTAGCCTCCTACCGACCGGCCCGAGTGTGCTACCGCACGAGGTGTGCGCCCGATTAACATCTGCATTCAAGATAATGTACCTACTTCAATTAATAAAACAAAGATTTTCCGCAGTTTGACTGAGCCATTTTATGAGTTAGTAGAGCATAATGCGCGAAGTGAAAAAACTAAAAGTACCTATCCATGTTATTTGAGTGGCACACGTTAAAGTGCCGTAACGAGTTTCTGTTACGTTTTTAGTTGACAATTCATATTTATAGACCTTAGAAATTCTTTACATACCGTGCTAAAATGTTTGTTCTTCGACATAAAATTACCATACTAGTTAAGAAGTTTAGTGAGCGGCTGCCCCGGGCGCGTGTGACCGCACAGCACTGTCGCCGCCGCCGGGTTGTAGCCATCAGGCGCACAGATGTCTTCACTTAGAGACACACTTGTTCCAACACTTTGTTTCAATGTCACAATCATGATTAACCAAAGATAACACTGCACGACCAGTATTGTGACGTCACACACACCTGCTGAACCGTATAAGTTTATCACTTGATATCACCGTAAATATGGGTCCGATTTGGATAATTGAAAAAGTAACATGATTCTTAAATATGTCATAAAGAATAACATGGATAGTTTTATTGAATTCGCTATAACTTTACCGATCCTCATTTATTAGTAAAAAGCATCTACGTGTTGCTACATGTATGCAAGTCAAATACGAGAGCGTCCGCGCGCTGCAGCACTGCGGGTCCAGGCTCCTTTATCCCTACACCTCCACACTTTTGAGGTTTTTAATCTATAGTCAAGCTAAAGGTTAGCTGCAAATAACGTCAAGAATACCAATAAAACTAGTTTCTTTTTTGAGTTCTATAAATAATTATAAAAAACATTAAGTTGATAAGTAAAAGATAAAAGGCTTCACGAAAAGGACGGATAAGTAATTCTGATTTGCTAGTCCACCTCTAAAGACTAGAAACTTTAAAAGTTTACCTATCGAGGAAGACATTTAACAGAGAATTAATGTGTAGTAGCAGCACTTCAGTGAGCGGGGCCCGCGCGGCGCAGTGGACCGTCGGATGCATCGCAACCGCGCGCCTTTCCTTCATCGGAACAGGCGGCTCCGCACTACGAGTACCTAACAGTAAGACACGTGGGTGGGAAGACTCCAGGGCCCCGTCGTCAGGTGAAGGCCTCCGGCGAGGCACGACCGGCCTCGGCTGGAGCGCACCGGCCGCGACATCGCTCTCCTTTTCACTCGTGTGACTAGCGCTAGTCCACCGCCGCCGGAGCTGGCTTAACGAACCGAGCATCGATTAATACTCGTAAATAGATAGTAATGAGAGGGGCGGGTCGGCGGGTGCGGGCACTCACTGGTGGTGAAGTTCCGGGAGGCGTAGGCGGCGCTCTCCTTGTCGTGCAGCAGCGTGAAGGCGTGCAGCTGGTAGGTGGCGCCGGGCGAGAGGTCGCGCAGCGTGTGCGTCCAGTTGCCGCCCGCGCCCGCCTCCACCGTGATGTTGCGCTCCGCCACCTCGGCGCGCTCCGTCAGCGCCAGCACCTGCGCACGACACACTCTCACACGACACACTCTCACACTGCGCCTCCACGCCTCTACTCGCGACACTCGCTTGTAACGACGAGGCCTCCAGCCGCGACCCTGCTGCGCGTACGGACACTGTGTCTCAATTCAAAATAAAACACCTAGGTTTCAGCAAGCGCTGAAAAATGGAATGCATTACGGGGTTGCGCCGCGCGCTTGTCTATCTCCGGTCGGAGGTATGTGTCAATCATTTCATCACATCTCAATAAAATAATATACTTACCTAAATGGATGTATGTATATGTTAGTTACTTCTTTACGCTAAAACTACTCGCCGGATCGTACTGAAACATTGCATCGCATTACGTACATTTGGAAAACAAAGTAATGTAAATCCGTACCCATCGGGTTAGAAATATTGTTTTCATTACTCATACTCGGAAAGTAGGTCTAAACATGCCTGAAGAGCGGGTTGAAAGAAAAAATAGCGGCAATTTAATTAATTTGTTTTCACATGATTTTTATTTATATTTCCTTGTATTCGTAATGAAAAGCACAGTGTTTACCTCGGGTGAATGTAACTTATGTAGTCCCTCGAACTATTGGCGCCCTCGTCACCCTCGTTACACTCGGGCGCCAAACCCCGTCTCGGGACATAAGTTACTTTCAACCCTTGGGTAACAATGTTCTAATACCGTTTCCAAAGAAACAAGGCGTGCGATGCCTCGGACAGAAGAAGTAAAAAATTTAAATTCTAAAGACATAGTAGGTATTGGATCAGGTAACAGTAGGTAAGTGTGGGTACCTTGAACCGGAAGCCGGTGTAGTGTCCCTGCGGCGGCGGCGCCCAGGCGATGGTGGCCTGCTTGTTGCGCGCCAGAGACACCGTCAGGTTGGTGGGCGGCTCCGGCGCTGCAACAGACACACGCACGCGGTCAGAGAGCGCACAGCGCGGCGGCGGAGAGCGGCGAGCGGCGCGGCTGCACCCACCTGTGATGATGGTCTGGTTCCAGGTCAGCAGGTCCGGGAACGTGGCGTTGGAGTAGTACAGCATGAAGTGGTACTTGGTCCCGGGCAGGCCCTGCGGACACGAACGTCACTGTAGACACGCAGCGTGCCCTGCTCGTGCACGAGGCAGGTGCGTGTGTGAGGCGGTACCTGACTGAAGTTGATGGTGGAGGCCTGCGCGGGCACGGTGAAGTTGGGCGCCGGCAGGCCGCTGGGCGGGCGGTAGTCCAGCCGGTAGCGGCCGCCCTCGTCGGCGCCCGGCCCCGACCCCGGGATCTCGATCACCAGGTCCGCGCCCAGCGCCTGTCCCAACAACTAACGACGACTCCTTTATATTTATTCATCCAGGCAGGGCCGAAATATTATATGATAATATTCATAAACAGACAAATAATAAACAAAATAATGCTTTTCTTGTGCAGTCGGCTGAAACCAAATTAGTATATGTTATAATAACTATTGTTTTGTAAGTTCATATAAAAGAAAAGCTGCAATACGTGGTGGCTCTCTTATTTTAGTAAAAAATAGTTGTAAATGTAAAGAAAGAAAAGATATTGTAAAACTTTCTATTGAGAGGACTATTGAACTTTCTTGTGTGGAATTGGAGCGACATATCGTTGTGTGTGTATACCGCCCTCCTGACGCAGATCAGGTTGCTTTTGAATGTACTATGGAAGAAGTTTTGCTGAAAGTATTTACTTGTAGGAAGGATCTCATTGTTTGCGGTGACTTTAATATAGATATTTTATCAAATCCCCTTGCCGACAGATTGCTTAATTTATTCAAGTGCTTTAGTTTACAACATCTTTTTAATGACCCCACTAGGGTAACCCAAACATCTGCCACCTGTTTAGATAATATTTACTGTAGTCAAACTCCAACCAGCAAAGCAGTAATTAGGCATTTCCAATCAGACCATTATGGTCAAAGTGTTAATTTTAGCTATAATGATAGAAATAATGTAGAAAAATATACCTGCAGGCCAATAACAGAGAACCGTATTAAGAATTTTCAAAGTAGAGTAGAACTAACAGTATCTAATATATCTTGTTCTGATGACCCCAATGAATTATTTTCCACACTTTTGAATGTCATACACAAGGAACACAGTGAAGTATTCAAACTTAAAACATGCACAGTGAGAGATAGGGTAGGATTTGTTGATTGGGCCACTCCGGATATTTATAAAAGTAGGAATAGACTCTATGACCTTTATGCTTTTAGAGAAACTATGTTACATGATCCTGCGTTTCTATCGTATGTAACCAACTATTCTAAAACATTTAAGAAAGTCTGCAACACAGCCAAATGCCTGTTTTTAAAGAATGTTATAATAAAATCATCTAACAAAGTAAAAGCAACATGGAGACTAATAAATAACGAAACAGGTAAATCAAAGCCACGTTATAAAGAAATAAGGTTAAAAATTAATAATTCAATTCTTATACATGAAAAAGATATTGCCAATGCTTTTGATGCATTCTTTTCTGCTATTCCTAAAGTTGTTACCCAGTCTCTAAACTCCTCAGCATCAATGGCTGTTAAATTTTTAGAATCTTCAGTTGCTAGATGTAATTTAACATTAAAAATACTGAGGATCTCTGGGGTATATCAACAAAAGTATTAAGTTCAATTGTTAAGGAAATGGCTCCTTGTTTGGCCTATATTTTCAATAGTTGTATCGACGCAGGAGTTTTTCCTGATCTCATGAAATATAGTAAGTTAGTTCCTCTTTATAAATCTGGTAGCCACACTGATCCGGCCAATTACAGACCGATTTCAATACTTCCTGCAATGAGTAAAGTTTTTGAAAAAATTATTCTCACCCAGTTAACTTCTCACTTCAACCTTAATAGGTTATTTCATGAAAACCAATTTGGCTTCTCCAAGGGTAGATCGACAACGGATGCTGGTACAGTTCTATTAAGGCATATATTGGAGGCCTGGGATAAAGCCAAAAACGTTATTGGTGTATTCTGTGACCTTTCTAAGGCTTTTGACTGTGTAGATCATAGTACATTAATTGAGAAACTGAAACACTATGGAATAAATAACAAGGCACTGGATCTTATGCAATCATATTTATCTGATAGAGTTCAAAAAGTAGACGTTGGTAAAGAAAGATCTACGGGCTCAAAAATTGAAATAGGCGTCCCCCAAGGATCTATATTAGGTCCCTTTTTATTTTTAGTATATGTAAATGATCTCCCCTTTTTAGCAAAAGACCTTTGTGATATAGTTTTATTTGCTGATGATACTTCACTAATTTTTAAAGTTGACAGAAATAAATATAATTTTGACGATGTAAATAATTCGCTGTCAAAGATACTAAATTGGTTTACCGCCAATAACCTCTCACTTAATGCTAAAAAAACAAAATGTATAAAATTCATGTTACCAAATGTTAGAGAACTCCCAACTCAAATCATGTTAAATAATGAGATTGTTCACTTCGTAGACTCTACTGTATTTTTGGGGTTGCATATTGATTCAACTCTTCAATGGCAACCGCAAATTGATGCTCTCGCGGGTAGGCTTAGTTCAGCAGCCTATGCAGTGAGAACAATTAGACATCTCACTGATCAGGACACAGCTAGGTTAGTTTATTATAGTTACTTCCATAGTATTATGTCCTATGGTATTTTGCTTTGGGGACAGGCAGCTGATATTCAGACTATCTTTGTTCTTCAAAAAAGGGCGGTGCGTGCAATTTATAAATTAAAGCCACGTGACTCATTGAGGGAATTATTTAAAGAAATAAATATTTTAACTGTAATTTCGCAATATATTTATGAAAATTTAATGTATACACACAAAAACAAGAGTAACTTTTTGAAAAATTGTGATGTTCACAATAGAAATACACGAAACAAGAACAAATTACACATTCCTTCATTTAGATTACGAAAACTGAGGAAATCATTTATGGGTAATTGTGTGCGCTTCTATAATAAGCTTCCATCTGAAGCAACTGAACTTTCTATTCGTAGATTTAAACAGTACATAAAACTAAATCTTATCAAGAAGGCATATTACTCCATAAATGATTACATCAATGACGTTAGTGCTTGGCCAGATGTCGCTCAGTTCCACATCGACAATAGTATGTAATTATTTATAAGGCAAATATGTATTAGACACATAAGTTTTACACATGCTAGTGGTTTCTATTTCGCCTCTTCCACTAGTGGACAAAAAATTGAGGCGAATTAAATTAAATTTGACTTGTCTAAGTGCTTATTTTGTAAGCCTAAAGAAATAAAGATATTGATTATTTGATTAGTAAACAAAAACACAGTAGAAAGAAGTATTCTTTGTCCGTGTCCCGAACCAGAGTTATCCATAAATGTATAGGTCGCCGTCCGTGCAGGCGTGCAGCTATGGTTGCTTAGTCTTGCTTACGTCTAAAGATAATATAGCTTAAATATAAGTTTTACGTCACTTATTTTTTTCTACAAACATTATTTTATTCCATTTTTACAATACCTTATATGACATTTCAAACTCCTAAAAAAAACTAATGCGAAAAACAAAATGTTTGGGAAATCGTCTTCAAAGTTTTGTGACTTATGACGACCGATGTGGCGCGGTGGGCGAAGGTCCGCCTTCGACGCAGGAGGTTGCGGGTTCGATTCCCGCCTCGGAACAAATTTGTGTACGATCTGCAGAAATTTGTTCTTGCTTGTGTTTTGGGTACTAGATGACTGATATACTTCATACAAAACATTACATAGATAGATATTTTTTATTATACATAGAAAACACCCAGACCAACGGAACAAATTTCTGCAGATCGTACACAAATGTGTTCTCCTGCATCGCAGGCGGGCCTTCGCCCACCGCGCCACATCGGTCATCATAGTATAACACAAAGTTGCTTCCCTATCTGTCTGTATGTCCATAAGTATGCTTTAAAACTTAAAATCTTTAAAACTGTCCAACTAATTTTGTGCTATTTATTTTCATAGATAGAATGATTCAATTGGAAGGTTTACATGTATAATACACAAAATGTGGGCTAGTAAGCTAAAAATTGTTATAGTAACCCTCAATGCTTTTTGTTTTAAATTGGAAAAGTAAAACTTGCATTACATTAAAAGAAAAAGACTAATAACTTAACAAATATTTTTCTTTTTTTTTATAAAATAGTTTTCTAGACAAAACTTTTATGAAACAAAATACAGTTCTATTGATTTTATGAGGCACTAGCTGGTGCCCGCGACTTCGTCTGCGCATGATTAGTATTTGGAGTACTCGCGATTTTACTTGAGTAATTCCCTTTCCCGTGGGATTTTCGGGATAAAATAAAGCCTATTTCTTATTCCAGCTTATAATCTATCTCTGTGCCAAATTTCATCCAGATCTGTTCAGCAGTTTTTGCGTGAAAGAGTAACAAACATCCATCCATCTATCAATCTATCCATCCATCTATCCATTCATACTTACAAACTTTCGCATTTATCAGTTCAATTCAGTTTGGTTCCCCTGGGCTATACGGGTTTTCAAAAATCCTCGAAAACCCGTATAGCCCAGGGGAACCAAACTGAATTCCGGGATAAAATGTATCCCATGTCCAATCGTCCCGAGTTCCATTCGAATTCATTCAATTCCGTCGTGACGCGTGGTTAAAGAATTTCTCTTTCACCCTCTCTCCCAGGGGAACCTTACCGAATTCCGGGATAAAAAGTATCCCATGTCCTTCCTTGTACTATGAACTCAAATCGTCCTGAGTTTCATTCCAACTCATTCAGCAGTTTCGGCGTGATGCGCGGTAAAGGAATTTTACTTTCATACCCTCTCCCATGAGAACCTTATTGAATTCCGGGATAAAAAGTATCCTATGTTCTTCCTTGTTATATGACCTATAATCATGCCGAGTTTCATTTCAATCCGTCAAGTAGTTTCGGCGTGATGCGCGTTTACAATACAGACAGACAGACAGACAGACATGAATGAAAAAAATTACAGTTTTGGCTTGAGTAGAGTATAGAGTAGACAATAGAGTGCCCTCCAAAAAAATTTTTCGAAATATCTTCAATGTACAGAATTGGACCGGTTACAGTTTTATTCTAAGTAAAGATACTGCTCAAAGGCTTTATTTATGTAGGTAGATAATTATTTTATTGGAATTCTTAAAAAACAGGATTTTTTTATTTAATATTAATAAAGCAATGGAATTGATGGCTTTATCACATATAGCAATTTCTTTTGATTTCTTTTTTAGAGCTCTGGACATCAGCTTAGGCCTCGAGGCAAATACCAATATATAACTAATGTGTACTTTAGTACTTTGAACAAACAGATGTATGGATGCAACTCTTATTAAGTATTCTTAAATATTTATGTTAACTATCTCAAAAACAAAGCCTATTCAATTTAGTTTTTTACAAAACTACTTCATCTGTTTATTTCTTCCTTTCTTTTTAAGTAACCAGTTTTTTATTCCAAGTAGTCTTTCTCAGTAGAAAGTACCACATTGACCCTTCCTTGGAGTGGAGATAAAAAACAGACCCTGAAAACCATTTTCTTTGTATTATCACATAGGTCAGAAGAAAGAAAAGCCATTAACTACTTAATGATGTAGTTTCCTGATTAATGTCTCATGGAGTACACAATCCTTCTGTGTTTGGGGGTTCATGTTTATTTACATAAGTGATACAAGTATGAACCCCCATGGCATGCGGCATGCACACAGCTTGTAATGCATGATAATTACTTGTTTATGTTCCTTGGTCCAACTAGACTGACTAGACAGTGTTTACACTTACAGCTACGGCGCCGAGCACCAGCGCCATGGCCGCGGCGCGCCGTCCGCCGCTCCTCGCTTGCACAATCGACCTCTTCCACATCATTGAAGGCGACTCTCTGATTTCACGACACTTTCTCTCAGCGACACTGTTCGTCATTACCCACTACAGATGGAAACATGATTTTAACACTTTGAAACGCACTGAATCATAACATAGCATTACATGCATTAGGCGCATTAGCACGAGGAACTGCACTATAGTATCTTTAGTGGTGAACATCACATGAAAGAACTGTGATTTAACAACTCAACACATAGTTAGGTATGTAGGTACTCAATCAAAACATCACAATTCACATTCACAATGCCAAGAAAAGTAAACAGTGCTGCCAGGCTACAATTCCATATTCACCACACTGTATTCAGGTATTCAGGGCCCTGAATATCGTCCGGGTCCGGGTCCGTCCCTTAGTTAGGGACCCTAAATCTTATTACACCACTCTTAGTTAGGGTTAGGGTCCCTGAATACCGTGTAGTACCATGTAATGTACCGTGCCTCTTTTAGTTCAAACCAAACGGAACTTCAAATACGGTAAAAAAATATTTTCTTTCTTTATCTTTTACAGTATGCACTGCTACTACTATCTTCGTTTCGTTACATTCTCCCATTTTCCAAATTTGCAGGCCAAAAGTCTCCACTTTACAGTGTTGTCTGATGGAATTTGAAAAAAACTATAGAAAGTTCAGTAAAAAAGTAGATTGGAATAAAAATCAGTAGGTAGATAATAATGACTGAAAATTGTAGTAGGTACCTTATGTATTGTGTTTCGCGAGCATTTTGACTCGCATTTTGGCTGGTGACCTTTTTTTTAGCTGCGATCTTAAAAAGGAAGCGTTTCCACTTTTCGTTTTTGCAGACAATTGCAGCTAAAAAAAGGTCGCCTAAATGCGAGAGTGGTCTAATATCGTACGTTGGCGCCTCCTAAAATTACTATATAGTCACAGAGCTATAGGCGCTCGGGACAATCAGGTAGATTTCACTAAATTTTAGAAATAAATCAGTAGATCGGTAGACGCCTGAAAAAGCAGGTAGATCTACTGCTAAATCGGTAGATCTGACATCGCTGCCGCTCTAAGAGGTATTTTATGAAGTATGGCAGTACTGTTCATTTTATAATTCAATGTCAATCGAATGTCAAATTGATGTTAAAGTCTAACTTCAACTTCTTGTTTTGTAGCTCGCGGTATCCAGGTCAATAGAATAGGAGTAAAAATTACTAGCGACCCGCCCCGGCTTTGTCGCCCGGTTTTTTATACGTATAAACCTTCCTCTTGAATCACTATCTGTTAAAAAACTATTAACTATTAATTTCTTTTACATTTATTCCAAGTACTTATTTACAATCTAAACAAAAATACTTACCTGCTTATATTTTAATATTTACATGCCCGTTTTCACAAATGACTTCAATCAGCAGTGCGAAAAAATTAAAAAAAAATGCTGGCTCAAAAAAAAGTGCAAAATGATTAAGCAATAAAAGAGCACTATTGATTGAACCCAATGACCGAGGGTTCGTCACCCCGGAGTTGAAACCGGGCCCAGCCTCGAGGACCCCCTCCGTGCCCCCACAAAGGGCCGGCCGCCGTCGGAAATAAAACATCGGGTGAGATGTGTGTGGCCGTGTCTGATTCTTTGGTCGACTAATAGACGTCACTTCACGGCGCAGCGCCGCGCTGCCGTCGCCGCCGCGGCGACGACGCCATCCATATGGTCGCCATGTTGAAATTTGGTTGAAATAATTCCCTGCTTTCTAAATACTATGAAATAGACCTAGCCAAAATTTTGAAAGACGCCGCAAACACGACGCTACTTTTGCCGCTTTTGTGATTTTCTTAGTTTACTCTCGTTCTGTATAACTTGAATGTATACTATTATTGTATAACGCAAAAATCTAATCAAATAAAAATGGTGGAAAACGATGTTAACAATTGGTCTCCCGAGGATACATTAAGAATACTGATTGCTTCAGATATCCACCTCGGTCACTTGGAAAATGATGCTGTTCGCGGGGAAGACAGTTTTATAGCATTCGAAGAAGTATTATCGCTTGCAGTTCAGTACGATGTCGACCTGGTGCTGCTAGGAGGAGATCTCTTCGATCATTCCAAGCCCTCGCCCAGTTGTATGTACAAGTGCACAGAGATAATTCGAAAGTACTGCCTTGGAGATAAGCCGGTTCATGTAGAATTACTTTCCGATCAATTGGAAAACTTTTCTCGTAGTATCAACTATGAAGATCCTAATTTAAACGTGTCGTATCCGATACTCTCAATCCACGGCAACCATGACGACCCTGTGGGTCAGGGCAGCATCAGCTCACTAGATATTCTCTCCATTTCTGGACTGGTAAACTATTTTGGCAAGTGGACTGACTACACCCATGTGAACATCTCTCCTGTGTTGATGCAGAAAGGTGCTACGAGACTAGCTTTATATGGCCTGAGCCACCTGAAAGATCAAAGACTGTCAAGGTTGTTAGAGGAAAAGAAAGTTGAAATGGATCGACCTGATGAGTCTCTTGATTGGTTCAATTTGCTGGTTTTGCACCAAAACAGAGCAGATCGAGGGCCTAGAAATTATATCAGGGAAGATGTTCTGCCCAAGTTCTTGGATTTAGTGGTCTGGGGTCACGAACATGACTGTCAAATGATCCCGATGCATAGCAAGAAAGCTGAAAAGGACAGTTTCTTTGTAGTGCAGCCGGGTAGCACAGTCGCTACATCATTAGCAGCTGGGGAGGCCCTTCCCAAACACTGTGGGCTTCTCCAGATACACAAAGGGAATTTTATACTGAAACCGATCCCCCTGAAGACTGTGCGTCCCTTCATATTCAAGACCATCGTGCTCTCCGAAGAGAACCTTGCAGAGGATGGAGGAGTGAAGGAAACTGACAAAGTGCAGGAGTTCTTGAAGCGACGGGTGGAGGAGGCCATAGAGGAGGCAGCCGCTCAGCGCAGCGGCGACCCGCGCCAGCCCGCCGCCCCGCTCGTGCGGCTCAGCGTCTTCTACGAGCACGAGGAGCAGAACTTCAACCGCATGCGCTTCGGACAACACTTCAACGGACTCGTCGCCAACCCCAACGACGTGCTGCTCATGAAGCGCGAGAAGAAAGTGCGCGAGCGCAGGCAGGCGGCGCCCGGCGAGGAGGCGGACCTGACGGGCGTGGCGGCCAAGGCGGCCGACGTGGAGGCCTTGCTGCGGGAGTACTTCCTGGCGCAGCCGCCCGAGCGGCGCCTGGCCGTGCTCTCCGTGCGCGTCGCTACCGAGGCCGTGCGAGACTTCACGCTCAAGCACGACGACGACGTGTTCCGGCGCACGTTCGAGGCGCACAAGCGGCGCGCCGTGGCCGCGCTGCTGCGGGACGCGCCCGAGACCGAGTCGGAGATCGCGGACGCGCTGCGCGCCTGCAAGGCGGAGCTCGACGCCACCGAGGACGACAAGCTGGGCGCCGTGGTGGACACCTCGACGCGCGCCGCGCCGCAGCCGCCCAAGCTCGTCGTGCCCATCGTGAAGCTGCCGCCGCAGGTCACCATCCGCCCCGTCAACTCCAACTCGCGCAAGGCCATCGTGGTGCTCTCCAGCGACGACGAGGAGCCGATGGAGTCCGGTCGCGGCAGGGGAGCGGCGCGCGCGCGGGCCCGCGGCGCGGCGGCGCGCGGCGCCCGGGGCCGCGGCCGCCCGCCCAAGATGTCCCCCGTGGCCGCCGCGCCGCGCGAGCCCTCGCCGCCGGCGGAGCGCCGCACGCCGCGCCGCGCCGCCGCCCAGAAGTCCAACTCGTGGCTGCAAAACTTGGTGAGTACGCGCAAACTTCGCAACTCTTCAGATATTGAGGACTCGGACTGATTTTTTCCTCTACTCTTAAACACATAAACCATCTCCTTGTATGTATCTTCCAACAGATTCCATTACATAATGTGTTAGTAATAAGAAAATTATAATTAGTCTTATAACTTAAGTATAATAAATAGCCTTCTGGTTTAAAACTTTGTTTTTTTTAGATACCTATAAAGAATCATCCTTTCTTTGACATGATAATTTATTCAATACTCGCATTCTACGGAAACATCTGAAGACTATTTCTTCAAAATAATTACCATTAGACTACTACTTAATCTATACTTATAATAAAACTGTAACAGGTCCAAATCTGTACATTGAAGATATTTTGTAATTTTTTTTTGGAGGGCACTCTATTATCGATACTCAAGCCAAAACTGTAATTTTTTTCATTCATGTCTGTCTGTCTGTCTGTCTGTCTGTCTGTCTGTCTGTCTGTCTGTCTGTATCGTAAACGCGCATCACGCCGAAACTACTTGATGGATTTAAATGAAACTCGGCATGATTATAGGTCATACTTCGAGGAAGGACATAGGATACTTTTTATCCCGGAATTCAGTAAGGTTCCTATGGGAGAGGGTATGAAAGTAAAATTCCTTTACCGCTCATCACGCCGAAACTGCTGAATGACTTGGAATGAAACTTGGGACGATTTGAGTTCATACTACAAGGAAGGACATGGGATACTTTTTATCCCGGAATTCGGTAAGGTTCCCCTGGGAGAGAGGGTGAAAGAAAAATTCTTTAATGACTTGGAATGAAACTTGGGACGATTTGAGTTCATACTACAAGGAAGGACATGGGATACTTTTTATCCCGAAATTCGGTAAGGTTCCCCTGGGAGAGAGGGTGAAAGAAAAATTCTTTAATGACTTGGAATGAAACTTGGGACGATTTGAGTTCATACTACAAGGAAGGACATGGGATACTTTTTATCCCGGAATTCGGTAAGGTTCCCCTGGGAGAGAGGGTGAAAGAAAAATTCTTTAACCACGCATCACGAGGGAAGTGAATGAATTCGAATGGAATTCGGGACGATTGAACATGGGATACATTTTATCCCGGAATTCAGTTTGGTTCCCCTGGGCTATACGGGTTTTCAAAAATTTCTCACAGCATTTGAACGACGCGCGCGCGTCGTTCAGATGCTGTGAGAAATTTTTGAAAACCCGTATAGCCCAGGGGAACCAAACTGAATTGAACTGATAAACGCGTAAGTTTGTAAGGATGAATGGATAGATGGATGGACGTTTGTTACTCTTTCACGCAAAAACTGCTGAACGGATCTGGATGAAATTTGGCACAGAGATAGATTATAAGCTGAAATAACACATAGGCTTTATTTTATCCCGAAAATCCCACGAGAAAGGAATTACGCAATGAAATAGCAAGTACTCGAAATACTAATCATGCGCAGACGAAGTCGCGGGCACCAGCTAGTATTACATATAAACGCGAAAGTTTGTAAATATGTATGGATGGATGTTTGTTACTCTCACTCAAAAACTACTGAACGGATATAGATGAAATTTGGCACAGAGATGATTATAGTCTGGAATAACACATAGGCTTTTTATCCCGGAATTCTCACGGGAATGGGAATTAACTGGTAACTGGTGAAACCGCGAGGCGATGCGCTAGTTATCTAGCTAGACGTTGCTGCATCTAGACACACATCTCACAGAAAGGTCATTTGCCTTTGTGATAGATCTCTGGTGATGTAGATTCGACAAACTGAAAGTATTTTGTATACTTTCAGTTTGTCGAATCTACATCACTGCCTGCTAGGAAGAAAACTTTTATCACGTACAAAATTGGCCAAATCAAGAAAAAATTGTCCGTTGGAGCAAGGTCGGGCGAACACGGAGGCTGACGAATTGTTTCTTTTGCAGTTCCTGAAACGGTTTCTTGCGCTGAACGTGGTCGGTCTCGCGTTGTCATGGAATGTACTATCGAATATCTTTATATACAAAGTTCACAGCTTTACAGAACAGACATTAAGTTATAAAATTGGTATTTTCTTAAGAGCTCCGATAAATGCGTGCGATCGCTGCTAACCATAAATTGCTACCGCAACCGCTATGTCCCTGCATTTTATTTTATTTTTATTTATTTAAATCTGTAATATCTATTAAAATACTCATTTAAATGAGATGCTGTAAAGGAACGTATTGATGTAATGTATTAAAGGTACTTAATTGGATGAGGATTAATGCTGCATTGCTTTAAATAGTTTCGTAAAATAAGCCCTTTATTTCTCGATAAAAGTAAACGATAAAAAAATTGTTACTGTGGGTTATCCCTAAGAGATGGATAGGTATACCATCGCAAACTTCTTGTAGACCTTTTTAAGGTGTATAATAGTGTAGTGCATTATGTGAGTGTCCCATAATGAGTGGATAACCTGAAAGGTGCTTATGCGTTTTACGGTAAAAGAAGTAAGTTAAAACAATACTATTGAGTGAATATTTTCATTTCAAGAATGTTCCGAATATGGAACATCATGCAGTTGCGAGGTTTTTTGCTGTGCCAAATTTGGAACATTAAGCACTCCAGTCAATAACTTACACGTTCCAAATTAGGAACATTATGCAGTGGAGGATAAATTTATACTTTTTGATTGGTGCCAAATTGAATAAGTAAAAGTAATTATCGTAAACATAAATTTTAGTAAAATAATAGTATTTTAAGAGTTTGTCTGATATTCCACCCTGCCTGACTATATTTATTTATATACTAGTATTTGCCCGCGGCTTCGCACGCTTTGTTTATATGGAAACGTCTCAAGGCTATTTCTATTCCATGGGTGATTTATGGGATGAAAAGTGCCTATGTGTTATTCCCAGGCTAGAACTACGTCCATTCAAAATTTCAGCCCGATACGTTCAGTCGTTTTTGCGTGAATAAGCAACAAACATCCATCCACACATACAAACTTAGAAATGCATCCTCGTCGAGCAATCGTCGTGATTCCAGAGAGCAGCGAGGATGAAAATATATCATAAAATACGTACATTATAAAATCCTGTTTTTCTATCATTCATAATTATATACCTCATACCGCATGTTGTTCCAAATATGGAACGTCTGAATTTTAGCACTGGAATGCATGGCGTTCCATATTTGGAACAATTACTTAAACCTAAATATCTTTTTAAATGATGTTCTATATTTTTTTTATATTTTTCTGGGGCCCTATATACACCCTATAATAACATATTTTTTTCTCAAAAGAATCAAAAAATCCATGCGGTAATGGGTAAAAAACATTTCCATTTCAAGAGCATCCTAAAATGATAATAAACGTTGAAATTTTGTAGGGTAAACAGCTGAGATATTGCTACTTTTATGCCAAAAGGGGCCAATGCTACTGAAAATAATATTGAACCAACACATCAATAAAATATCTTTTTCGCCATTCTCGTTCTAAAATGGTTACTTTGCTACTTAAAAACAGTGAGTGAAATCTATTTTTGTTGATTCATGCTGGAAAATAGGAAATATTTTAATAAATAATAAACAACAATCTAGCCGAAAATAAAGAGAGTTTGTGTTTTGAGTAGGTATGAAATTGGTGGTATGAATTCGGAAAGAAGATTCCAACTCCATTCAAACTACAGAATGACGGGTGCCCGGTAAGTGTACCGGACACCGTTCAGGAAAGGCGTTATTTAGATTCAGCGTATCCAAGCAGATGGATTGCGCGTGGAGGCGCTTTCCAGTGGCCAGCGCGGTCGCTGGACTTGAACCCATTGGATTTCTTTTACTGGGGCAACTTGAAGGAACTGGTGTACAAACAGCCTATTCCCTAAATACTATAATTTCATTAGATTATTATAACTTAATATAAATTCGACGTCGCGGCGTCGAGTCCAAAACAATGCGGCAAAAAATTAACGACCGCAACTTCAGTAGCAATAGTAGTAAGTATAGTAAGTAAAGCAATAGTATTTAGGGAATAGGTTGTTTGTACACCAGTTCCTTCAAGTTATGTTTGTAGTATTGTTGTTCAAGGTATATATATATATCATCATCATCATCAACCTATATTAGTCCACTGCTGGACATAGGCCTCCCCCAATGAGCGCCATTGCGCCCTGTCTTCAGCTTGACGCATCCAGCATCTGCCTGCAGTCTTTCGCAGATTGTCATCCCACCTGGCCGGAGGGCGTCCTACGCTACGTTTACCGAGTCGCGGTCTCCACTCAAGAACACGTTTACCCCAACGGTTGTCGGTTCTTCGCGAGATATGGCCGGCCCATTGCCACTTCAGCTTGCTAATTCTTTGAGCTATGTCGATAACTTTGGTTCTCTGTCGGATGTATTCGTTACGAATTCTATCCTTCAGAGAGACTCCGAGCATAGCTCTTTCCATAGCTCGCTGGGCGACTTTGAACTGGTGGACCAGCCCTACCGTGAGTGTCCACGTCTCTGCTCCGTAGGTCATTACGGGTAGGACGCACTGATTGAAAACTTTCGTTTTCAAACATTGCGGTATGGATGAAGAGAAGACTTGACGTAGTTTCCCAAATGCTGCCCAGCCTAGCTGGATCCTCCTCTTGGCCTCCTTCTCAAAATTGTTTTTACCTAGCTGTACAATCTGCCCAAGGTAAGTATACTCGGAAACAGTTTCAAGAAGGTGACCATCAACGACTATCGGTCCCGGAACAATGTGGCCATTGATCATGACTTTGGTTTTATCCAAATTCATGCCAAGACCGATACATCGCGAGGCTGAAGCTAGGCCGTCCAGCATGTGGGTCAGCTCCTCTAGCGACTCCGCCATTACGACTATGTCATCAGTGAATCGAAGGTGTGAGATGTAATCGCCGTTTATGTTAATGCCCTTACCTTTCCAGTCCAGCGTCTTAAACATATCTTCCAATGCGCTCGTGAACAGTTTCGGGGATATGACATCCCCCTGTCTCACTCCTCTGCGCAATTGGATAGGTTTAGACTGCTGGTCCTGTACTTGGACACTCATAGTGGCAGCTTCATAGAGACACCTCAGCACTTCGATGTAACGATAGTCTACTTGGCATCGCTGTAAGGATTCCAGAACAGCCCAGGTTTCAACGGAGTCAAAGGCTTTCTCATAGTCCACAAAAGCGAGACACAGGGGCTGATTATACTCTTCGGACTTCTGTATAATCTGCCTCACTGTGTGTATGTGGTCTATGGTGCCATATCCTCCGCGGAACCCGGCCTGTTCCGGTGGCTGGAACTCGTCAAGTCTCCTGGCGAGACGATTCGTGATCACTCGTGAGAACAGCTTATAGATGTGGCTCAGGAGTGTGATGGGTCTGTAATTTTTAAGGAGAGTTTTATCACCCTTCTTAAAAAAGAGCACCACCAAACTCCTGCTCCACATCTTAGGAGTTCTCCCACTGTGGAGGACGGTATTGAAGAGGTGTTGTAGCTCCTGTATAACGGAGGCTCCTCCTGCCTTCAGAAGCTCTGAAGTTATACCGTCCTCACCGGGGGCTTTTCCATTTTTAAGCTGCCTCAAAGCTAACACGATTTCGTCTTGACTGATGTCTGGCAGTTCGTCGGTGTAGTGGCGTGTCAGGGTGGCTCTAGAATCAAGGTCGTCTCGTCGGGAACGAGGGGCATGTGCAGTGTACAGACGGCCATAAAAATCCTCTATCTCGGCTGAAATCTCCGGTTTCGACAGTACGGTCCTCCCATCATGCGTTTTAAGCTTCGTCAGGTGGCTCCTGCCAAGCTGCTGAGTGAATACTTTGGACCCTCGGTTTCGCTCTATCGCCTCTTCAATGAGGCGTGTGTTGGAGCTCCGAAGGTCGCGCCGTACCATCTTCGCAATTCGCTTGTTCAGGTCTGACCTCTCTGCCGAAGACACTTGGGTGGTTTCCCGTCTTCTTGTCATCAGATCCAGAGTCTCATCCGAGAGTTTGGACTTCTTGCCAGTTCGCTGTTTTTTGCAGAACTTGATGCCCTCATCCCTCAACGTTTCGACCAGATTGTGTAGGCTCTCGTCAGCGTCATCAGTGGGTTCCAAGGCAGCAAATCTGTTTCCGAGTAGCTGCTCGAACTTCTCGGTGCCCGCCATGATTTGGATTGGATTTGGTCGGAGCGTGGACTTCATCAGACGGTGTCTTTCAAGCTTCAAGTTGATATTCAGAGTGCCTCGGAGCATTCGGTGATCAGATCCGGTATTGAACCTGTTGATCACTGAGACATCTCTGAATATGTGCTTGCTATCCGTCATGATGAAGTCGATCTCATTTTTAGTCACAGTGTCGGGGCTTTGCCACGTCCACTTCCTTTGAGGCTGTTTCTTAAAGAAGGAGTTCATTAAGAACAGTCCCTCTTTCTCAAGGAAGTTGACAAGCATTTGCCCCCTGTGATTCCTGATTCCATAACCATGCGGGCCTATTCGGGATTCATTGCCAGTCTGGATTCCCACCTTGCCGTTAAAGTCCCCCATAACAACGTTGAAGTGAGCCTTGGTGGTGTTGTGTAAGGCTTTGGATATGTCTTCGTACATATCCTCCACTTCATCATCCGAGTGTGCCGAGGTCGGTGCGTAGACCTGAATTACCTTCATGCTATACCGCTTGGAAAGCCGAAGGATCAGGTACGCTACCCTGGTCGACACACTGGAGATTTCTTGAACGTTGCTAGAGAGGGCCTAATTGACGAGGAAACCTACTCCACCCTGGGATGTTTTATCACCCTCACGAAAGTAGAGAAGATGGCCTGAGTCTAGGGTTACGGTGTCCTCCCCCTCTCTACGGACTTCACATAACCCGAGAACATGCCATTTAATGTTCTCTAACTCCACTTCCAACTGCGCTAGATGATGGTCAAGCCTCAGAGTGCGTCCGTATATATATATAAGTTATGTTAAAATTTTCTACTTTAAACCTATTTTCTACTTTTTTAACTTTTTAAATTTTCTGCATTGCCATACAGCGTGGTAATGCAGCCAGTGTCTTGGGGACGCTTCCGACTGGTATTGACATGGATCAATTGAGCTACCTTTAGACTGTTTGCAACCGTCTGCAGTTAGCTCAATGGTTTCAATTGTAAATACTAGTTGTAATTTTTCTATTCCTTTGCTTGTAATTTTCGTCTTTAAACCTGCCTTGAAAATTACTGGTCCTAGTCACCAAAATATTTCAAACGGTGTTCAAAATAGCTGTTTTTCTTTAGTATGTTCGAAAAACAAAAAATTAAAATTGTAGGCACAAAGTCCAAAAATGTGAACAAAGGTGTAAATTTTTCCACATTTACAAAATACTAAATATTTTCCGAACGGGCCAAGATAGAAAAAAAATAAAAAATGTTTCTGATTGGCCTTGACTTGCCGCATGCATAAGCACCTTTCAGGTTATCCACTCATTATGGGACACCCTGTATAGAAACCTCTAAAATTATTAGTGTTTATATGTATACTATACTATTAAGCGTGTATTATCTATACTTATAATAAAACTGTAACAGGTCCAATTCTGTACATTGAAGATATTTTGAAAATTTTTTTTGGAGGGCACTCTATTATCGATACTCATGCCAAAACTGTATTTTTTTTCATTCATGTCTGTCTGTCTGTCTGTCTGTCTGTCTGTCTGTCTGTCTGTATCGTAAACGCGCATCACGCCGAAACTACTTGATGGATTGAAATGAAACTCGGCATGATTATAGATCATACTACGAGGAAGGACATAGGATACTTTTTATCCCGGAATTCAGTAAGGTTCCCATGGGAGAGGGTATGAAAATAAAATTCCTTTACCGCGCATCACGCCGAAACTGCTGAATGAGTTGGAATGAAACTCGGGACGATTTGAGTTCATAGTACAAGGAAGGACATGGGATACTTTTTATCCCGGAATTCGGTAAGGTTCCCCTGGGAGAGAGGGTGAAAGAAAAATTCTTTAACCATGCATCACGACGGAATTGAATGAATTCGAATGGAACTCGGGACGATTACACATGGATACATTTTATCCCGGAATTCAGTTTGGTTCTCCTGGGCTATACGGGTTTTCAAAAATGTCTCACAGTATCTGAACGACGCGTGTGTACGCGTCGTTCAGATGCTGAGAGAAATTTTTGAAAACCCGTATAGACCAGGGGAACCAAACTGAATTGAACTGATAAACGTGAAAATTTGTAAGTATGAATGGATAGATGGATGGATAGATTGATACGCAAAAACTGCTGAACGGATCTGGATGAAATTTGGCACAGATATAGATTATTATAAGCTGGAATAAGAAATAGGATTTATTTTATCCCGAAAATCCCACGGGAAAGGGAATTACGCAAGTAAAATCGCGAGTACTCCAAATACCTACTAATCATGCGCAGACGAAGTCGCGGGCACCAGCTAGTAATATAAATATAAACCTTCCTCTTGAATCACTCTATCTATTAAAAGAAAACGGCATCAAAATCTGATGTTAAGTTTTAAGAATGTAAGCATACATAGGGACAGACAGAGCGGGAAGCGACTTTGTTTTATACTATAATGTATGTAATATTAGTGATATTATTTTGATAATCGCCTATGTAAGTACCTATAGTTTAAGAGACTAAATTTTGAATGATCATTTGTAAACCACAAAAAAATAAAATAATTGATATATGTACTGAACATCCTACTAATATTATAAACGCGAAAGTTTGTAAGGATGGATAGATGGATGGATGTTTGTTACTTATGTTTGTATCTTTCACGCAAAAACTACCTGACGGATTTGGATGATATTTGGCACAGAGATAGATTATAGTCTGGAATACTACATAGTCTATATCAGTGGTCGTCATAATTTTCTGGTCAAGTGCCACATAGGACAATGTGACGTACTACTCCGGGCCGCACTATATATATATATTGTAAACTATCAATAGGTGTAGTGAAATGTTGGGTTCTACAATTACAGAACGCAAATTATTATAATTAATATTTTTTATTACTCATACTCGGAAAGTAGGTCTGAAGTTGCCTGAAGAGCGGGTTGAAAGTGAAACTTTTCAGCCCTAGGGAGAATCGTTTTCAACTGACAGCTATCACGTTACTATTGAACCATGATAATGGCAGAATGAGAAAAATAAATACAGAAGCTAAAAAAAAATCGTGTTAGCGGCAATTCACTGAAGTCAAAAAATACGAAAAAAAAGGCAGTACTTATGGCTTTATGGCTTTCGCCTGTCCTAGATGGCCTATATTTTAATATAAAAAAATAGCGATAATTCGATTCATTTGTTTTCTCATGTTTTTATTTATATTTCCTTATTATTTATTATGTTCCTTTATTGTTTTTATTTATATTCTTTGTATTCGTAATGAAAAGCACAGAGTTTACCTCGGGTGAAAGTAACTTATTTAGCCCTCGAACTTATTGGTGCCCTCGCTACACTCGGGCGTCAAACCCCGTCTCGGGACTAAATAAGTTACTTTCAACCCTTGGGTAACATTATACTATTATTACCAACAGCTGAATTTCAGTTCAATAATCAGTAATTATTTTGTGCTTTTTTTGATTCATTGCAATTCAGTGCAATCCTCATTGCATGTAGTCCCAAAGTAAATATGATGAAATATGAAATACATGTAGTCCCAAATACGGGTTTTCAAAAATTTCTCACAGCATCTGAACGACGCGTACACACGCGTCGTTCAAATGCTGTAAGAAATTTTTGAAAACCCGTATCGCCCAGGGGAACCAAACTGAATTCCGGGATAAAATATATCCCATGTCCAATCGTCCCGAGTTCCATTCGAATTCATTCACTTCCGTCGTGATGCGTGGTTAAAGAATTCTTCTTTCACCCTCTCTCCCAGGGGAACCTTACCGAATTCCGGGATAAAAAGTATCCCATGTCCTTCTTTGTAGTACCTATGAACTCAAATCGTCATGAGTTTCATTCCAACTCATTCAGCAGTTTCGGCGTGATGCGCTGTAAAGGAATTTTACTTTCATACCCTCTCCCATGAGAACCTGACTGAATTCCGGGATAAAAAGTGTCCTATGTCCTTCCTCGTAGTATGACCTATAATCATGCCGAGTTTCATTTCAATCCATCAAGTAGTTTCGGCGTGATGCGCGTTTACGATACAGACAGACAGACAGACATGAATGAAAAAAATTACAGTTTTGGCTTCAGTATCGATAATAGAGTGCCCTCCAAAAAAAATTTTCAAAATATCTTCAATGTACAGAATTGGACCTGTTACAGTTTTATTATAAGTGTATATAGATGTAGGTATAGTATAGTGTTCTACATATTACTCCTTCATTTCCGGACTAAAGACAGCGCGGGTCGGGCGGGGCGCGGGGGGCGCGCGAATAAATCATTGTAATCTCACCTCGGCATCGACACACACACAGGTAGGTATAAGGTAGCTTATGCGTTCTTTAATCAAGCGGCGTGGTTCAACGATATCAGCCGTGTCTTGGCTTAGCTAGCCGCCGAAGCGGGCCCCGGGTCGACATCGGTTCAGGGGCCCTTGTTCCCGACGGCGCGGAAGTCGGTGCCGTAGGTAGCCCAGCCTTCAAAGCGCGAGAATAAACGACCGGGCCGCGACCGATTCAACGACCTATGTTGTGGGTTCGGTTCCCGCCTCGGAACCATCTGAAGCAACTGAACTTTCTATTCGTAGATTTAAACAGTAACATAAAACTAAATCTTATCAAGAAGGCATATTACTCCATAAATGATTACATCAATGACGTTAGTGCTTGGCCAGATGTCGCTCAGTTCCACATCGACAATAGTATGTAATTACAAGACAAACATGTATAATATTAGACACATAAGTTTTACACATGCTAGTGGTTTCTATTTCGCCTCTTCCACTAGTGGACAAAAAACTGAGGCGAACTGAAAATCAATTATCACTTTATTTCTTATATTATTTTGATAATTATGTACTTACCTATAGTATTAAATTTGACTTGTCTAAGTGCTTATTTTGTAAGCCTAAAGAAATAAAGATATTGATTATTTGAACAAATTTGTGTTCGATCTGCAGTCTAGGTTACGTTGGTCTGGATGATGTATAATAAAAAATATAAAATCTTTGCTTAGGTACTTACCTCCTTTTTTAAATCGATGATATGATTGGTTTTATGACTATTCGCTCTTTACTTTATCTAAGGCGACAATGAAATATAATAAAACTAGCGACCTGCCCGATTTCGCACGGTTTTATTATAAGTAAGTATATAATATATACCTTCCTCTTGAATCACCATCAAAATCCGTTGCGTAGTTTTAAAGATTTAAGCATTCAAAGGGACATGAGGACAGAAAAAGCGACTTTGTTTTATACTATGTAGTGATAGTGATACAAAAATTACACTTTCTAACGAAACATTATAAAAAACAAAAAATACTACGACAGCTACTAGGTAATTATAATTTAATAATAAATAAGCATAATATATCTTAAATCGAATAACTCTACATGTTCCTGTGTGTGCTATCCAAAAGTTTTAAAACCGTAGTAACCAAGTACCTACCCTAGGTCTTCGGCGCGCCTATACATTATTAGATACATGCTGTCCTATTTTCATTAAAACCAGAGGGTTGTGTATCAAGCCTCTAATCACTCAAAATATAGGTTAATAACATATTTTCCCTTCTTATTTCAAGTTCAAAATACCCCACCATACCTAAAACGAATAAAGTGGGATACATAAGTGGAAAAATGGGTGAACTCCATACAACTGTAAATAAAGGAACCATATATATTTATTCTGCATTTTTTCCACCATGCTACTGTACCTACTTCCTTTCACGAGGGTTCCATATCATGGCTCCACTCTCCAACCTACTCCTAACTAGCGCATTATACAGTACCTTAATGGCGCCGATATTGTGAAAGTCGCCAGATTGACGCAGTACAAACCCCAGATTTCTGAAAGCCTTTTTACAAATATCGACTGTGATATTGTTTCTTTATTTTTATTATATTTATTTATCTTGGGGAAACAAAAAACAAAAAGAATTACAAAATAAAATACTTAACATTAGAAAAATAAGCTAAGCAAGTTTCCACAAATAGAAAGAGAAGAATAAATGTTTTTTTTTTGTTTCTGAATTTCTATTCCGTGTCCATTTGAATGCCGAGGTGTCGACGCGCAGAATGCACTCGATCTAGTCTAGACGATCTGTGGTGACACAGTTTAGGATATAGTACGCGGCGCAAACGCGTTTCGTGAATTCAGCAAATTACAGCGGCTAAGCCGAGCCCTCAGTGTCCCACCTCAGTCACTCCAGCAACCTCCCTTAGGAAACACATAGCCTAATTAAGGTTTATAGATTATCGTAAATGCCATTTCATGTATCCGTGTTTCGTGTGTAATTAATAGACTCTATGTATTCGCACAAACTCTTTTATTCCGACCAGCCCACAGTAACTTATAGACTTGTAACTCAATTACAAAAGTGGTGACCCCGACGATTCGATTATAGACTATGTAATCGCATAAACCCGACGTGATACCAAAACCCGACGTGATTATCAAACCCGACGATTCGATTATAGAATGTATTATTGTGGGCAGTGTTAAAGTGAAGAGTACAGTGGAGATACCTATAGCTGGAGTGACTCCCTCCCGATGAAGTCCACGCCTCGGGAGGTTAAAGAAAAGGATACATAAGCAGAACATAACAGGATGACGCAATTCAACGGAAAGACGCCAAGCTACGAGGTATGGAATGCGCAGCAGGTGACGTCAGCAGATCCCTTTCCTACCTTCTACAGAAGCCCTATTGAGAAGATAAATATTGGCAGCGTATGACCGGGAAGTGGTTCACCCGCGGTCGAGACGCATTTTATGGTTTAGCGGCAGATGAAGATTTATAGAGCCAGCTATATCTGAGGTATATTCGATCCTATAAAGAATGGTGTTTAGACCTGCAGATTCACTCGAGGATATTGCCCGGTTTGGAGTCGGTACGCTCACCGGAGGATCAGTGTTGGATTTTGGAGATATGGCTCATTCCCACTGCTTTGAGTGACTGGCATACGATGTTCCAGCGCTACATGGAGACCAAGAGAAATCCTGTGATTTTGTGATTTCAAGGAGGTGCTGTTGTGTAGGACTGGACGTGCGAGACGAATTTATCATTAGTGTGCGTGCGTTAAAGTTTTTCGAAATAATAGTAATGAGTCTAGTTAATTTTTTTTTCCGAAATGTTCTATAGTTGCTATAATAATGTTTTGTGGAAAGTAAATTGTTCAGTAAACACAGTTGGTTTTACCATGTTATATAATAACTATAGGGAATCCAGACCAGTTTATAAATGTTAAAATTTGTGTATTGATTGTAAAGAAATTATTATGCCGACTGTATTTTATTATATGTGTGCTAAATAAAAATGTAGTAGGTAAACAGAACATTTTATTGAAATTTAACTAAAGACGAATGTAGTTTAAAGAAAACATTTTTATAGGGATATTAAATAAAACACTTATATTTTTTTTACAGTTTAATTGTCGTTTATTCTTATACAACTTTATTAAAAGAAAAATGTACTTATTTTAAGCTTTTCAAAAAACCATGTATGTAATTTTGTAGGCTGACTGTATTTTATCGTGTTTGTTGAAATTAACTTTGATTGTACTGTACCTACTTAGGAATGCGACTTCGTAACATGAGCGCATTGTCGATGTCAGCAAATTTGTGTATGAAGGCACGGACTTGTGCAGCTTTTAAGATTGTTTTGTATTGTAAAGTTTTAAATTGAAGATTACCTTTATGGATAAAATTTTTAATGTTAAAAATTTTAAAAAGGGGAGGATTGATGTGGTGACACAGTTTAGGATATAGTACGCGGCGCAAACGCATTTCGTGAATTCAGCAAATTACAGCGGCTAAGCCGAGCCCTCAGTGTCCCACCTCAGTCACTCCAGCAACCTCCCTTAGGAAACACATAGCCTAATCTAGACCCAGTGTATAGTAATGAACAACAGGATTATTAGGTGGTTTCTGAGGGAAACCCAATAATACTAATCGTTGAACCGGGAATTAACGGAATATTTGTTGTAAGCAAGTTGTTAGTAGCACCCTTACCTATGTAATTATAGCTGCGGGAAGTAGGGACTGTCGATGGAGGAAACGGTCGGTGGAGGGGAGGCCCCTCCGCCCGCGCCCCGCCGCCCGCCGGGGGTCGACGGCCGAGACACGCGAGCTTTTTCACGTGATACGATTAACGACCCGAAGTGGGTCAGCGGAGCACTGCACCGCCGCCCCCCGCCCCCGCCGCCGGCCGACCTACCCTCACAACCTACTTCACTACTATCATCCTCAAATACCATTCTCATGGCAATCAATACAATACAATACAATACAAAAATTCTTTATTGTACACCAGAAAAAACATTACAAAAAGAAACATTACAATTGTGCACAGCGTAGAGGGTCTACGATAGTAGAACGTGCACAGCGTAGAGGGTCTACGACAGTAGAACGTGCACAGCGTAGAGGGTCTACGACAGTAGCACGAGCACAGCGTAGAGGGTCTACGACAGTAGCGCGAGCACAGCGTAGAGGGTCTACGATAGTAGAACGTGCACAGCGTAGAGGGTCTACGACAGTAGCGCGTGCACAGCGTAGAGGGTCTACGACAGTAGCACGAGCACAGCGTAGAGGGTCTACGACAGTAGCGCGAGCACAGCGTAGAGGGTCTACGATAGTAGAACGTGCACAGCGTAGAGGGTCTACGACAGTAGCACGAGCACAGCGTAGAGGGTCTACGACAGTAGCGCGAGCACAGCGTAGAGGGTCTACGATAGTAGAACGTGCACAGCGTAGAGGGTCTACGACAGTAGCGCGTGCACAGCGTAGAGGGTCTACGACAGTAGTGCGTGCACAGCGTAGAGGGTCTACGACAGTAGAACGTGCACAGCGTAGAGTGTCTACGACAGTAGCACGAGCACAGCGTAGAGGGTCTACGACAGTAGCGCGAGCACAGCGTAGAGGGTCTACGATAGTAGAACGTGCACAGCGTAGAGGGTCTACGACAGTAGCGCGTGCACAGCGTAGAGGGTCTACGACAGTAGCGCGTGCACAGCGTAGAGGGTCTACGTCAGTAGCGCGTGCACAGCGTAGAGGGTCTACGTCAGTAGCACGTGCACAGCGTAGAGGGTCTACGACAGTAGCGCGTGCACAGCGTAGAGGGTCTACGTCAGTAGCGCGTGCACAGCGTAGAGGGTCTACGTCAGTAGCACGTGCACAGCGTAGAGGGTCTACGACAGTAGCGCGTGCACAGCGTAGAGGGTCTACGACAGTAGCGCGTGCACAGCGTAGAGGGTCTACGTCAGTAGCGCGTGCACAGCGTAGAGGGTCTACGTCAGTAGCACGTGCACAGCGTAGAGGGTCTACGACAGTAGCGCGTGCACAGCGTAGAGGGTCTACGTCAGTAGCACGTGCACAGCGTAGAGGGTCTACGACAGTAGCGCGTGCACAGCGTAGAGGGTCTACGACAGTAGCGCGTGCACAGCGTAGAGGGTCTACGTCAGTAGCACGTGCACAGCGTAGAGGGTCTACGACAGTAGCGCGTGCACAGCGTAGAGGGTCTACGTCAGTAGCACGTGCACAGCGTAGAGGGTCTACGACAGTAGCGCGTGCACAGCGTAGAGGGTCTACGACAGTAGCGCGTGCACAGCGTAGAGGGTCTACGTCAGTAGCACGTGCACAGCGTAGAGGGTCTACGACAGTAGCACGTGCACAGCGTAGAGGGTCTACGACAGTAGAACGTGCACAGCGTAGAGGGTCTACGATAGTAGAACGTGCACAGCGTAGAGGGTCTACGACAATAGCGCGTGCACAGCGTAGAGGGTCTACGACAGTAGCACGAGCACAGCAAATTAATGAAGATTTATTAAATGATGACATGCCTAAAGGAAAAAAATATGATTCAATTTTATTAAAACTTTTGTATCTGAATCTTTATAGCAATGTATTTCAAATTATGTATTTCAAATTATAAATCTTACTATTCTCTTCCGTCTGATAATCAAGAGTTTAGCGCGTACCGTGACGGACAGGCGTTAGGAGACAAGAGGCCGGCGGCGGCGGCTCCATGTGGCACGGAGCGGCCGCCCCGCGCGGGACTCCGCCAGCCCTCGGGCTGCGCCCGCACGGGGGCCGACCCCGCCGCTAGCCCCCGGGGCTCCAGCCCGCAGCCGCACGGCCCCGGCGCGCGAGGGCCGAGCCCCCGCTTCAGGCAGCTATAAGGAGTTGCCTACTCAATGAACTACAAGAGTCCCTCCACTCCGCAGCAGGTCCCGTGCTGTGAGCGCACGCTCGCAGAGACGAACAGAAGCGAGGTTCATTAAACAATAATGAAATGAAAAAAGACATCTAACTTTATGATTATCGGAAATTTATTCGAGCGAGTTGTGAAAATAATAAAACAGCCAAAACATTCTTGAACTTTGAGAAAGCTAGATAAGTAAGATGGCTAGGTACGTTTAATTAAGTAGACTTTCACTACAAAGTAGGTTTCAAAGATGCCGCCGCTGTTGTCCGTCTGCGCAGCGCGTAAATTGTGATCGTAGCACCTGCTACGATCACAATTTACGCGCTGCGTAAGTATATACGCCTACACGGAACGTAAGTACCTACTTGGTCTTAGACGCCTACAGACTTTAGCCTGTGCTTTAACTTTGAATGTGTCTGCGTGTTTGTACACATCAAAACTTGTATGTATTGGTAGGTAAGGTAACGCTACACAAGCTCGCATATTGGGCACAAGCTGCGGCCCGTCGCGAGCGAACACAGAGTGGACAGCCAGCGGATGGATTGCCCGATTCATCGGTAGCATCATTCCTCAATCAGACTTGATCGATTTTAAATAGCGCCGAAGCGAAGGCCTACAGTGGAGCGAAAGCAGTGGGTCTACACGTTAATACGACAGTCGCGGGAGAGGAAGCAACGTATTGTATGCGTGGATATCTATTATTAATGTGAGCGGCTTTCAGTTTCGAATCGTAAACTCCGTCGCTCCAAAGTCATCAGCGCTTATTTCAAAAACAACGTCGTACTCTGTTCCGGGAACGAAATAGGCTTTTCTTAAGCTGTGAGTGTGGGCGGTTCGCGTGGGTGTCTCGACACGCGGCGCGCGGGGGGCGGGCGGCGCGCGGCGGCAGTGCGCGGCGCGGGTGTCGCCAGCCGCCCGCCTGCAGCCGGCCGCGCGGCGCCTTCTCGAGCGGAGCGACACCGCGCGTGCTCGTCCAGCGGCCTCCGCGACCGCGAGCAGCCCGCCCCGTGCGCACTCGCTCCACTGAACAGTTACGGTACGTTCTCCTGTGTCTCCTAGTCGACAAGGAGCCCGCGGGCCTGCAGCGGACGCGTGCACCGGCGCCCCCCGCCCCGCCCCCGCCCCGCCGCACCAGGTTGCTTCCGAGTTGCCTCTATGCACACATGCTGTATGTAGCTCATCTTACTTTTCAATGCAGCGCCAAAATACTAAGCCACAAACAGGAAGCTATGAAACAATGTCCAACAGTGTTCTACTAACTATCGCAGAAACTCCTTCTTTGCCCTTTTTAACAAAGAATTTGTTAAGTTTACATATTTTGTGGATTTACTTAAGTTTCAAGGACACAATGAACATTGATTACCCATACGCTGAAGGTGTTAGGCTTAAGTTAGATAGATAGATAAAATGTTTATTTGGTTCCACAGACACACACACGACATACAATTTACATACAATAAAAAACAAAAGTACACTACATTTAGTTAAGTTAATCATACATGCAATTTAAAAGTAAATAAGTTCTTAGGTAATATCTTAGTTTAAGCATAAGAATAAATGTCTATTCTTATGGTTTAAGTAAGTTTGTGTATGCTGCAGAACGTCAAATAGGCCATGGCCATGGCTGATTTTCAGCCAAAACCTGAACGATAACGAGCAGAACGAGTACAAACAGGCAATGTGTATGTATTATAGTGGTTGTGTAGCAATAGTAAATAAATAAAAACACATGTTTGTGCAAGTTACCCATAGGTTTCAACTATTGTTGTTGAATAAGTTGTTTGTTTTCCAAATAAATAAAATAAACATTCGTACTCACAAAAGAACTGGGGCTAGATGATGCTGTGTGGATTATTACTGTCCAGCATTATAAAAGTATATTATTAAATTTGATTGTTCCCTGTATGAAGGGAGGGTTCGGCTTTGACCGAGACCACATGGTTTAGTAAGATCCACATTTGACGAGTAGGATCTATCGTCATCAGCTCTGTGTGAAGATCTCGAAGGCGACTCATAAGTTACAAAGTTTTACTCTACGTCCTGAAAGCTCTCGTCCTGGTTCTGCTGCTTCTCCAGTCCACGGGGTTCCCGGCAAGTGTCCCGGCAGGCATGCGTCCCCCTGTCCCCCGACCCTGGCTGCATGCGCATGCAGTCGGCGAGTACTCCCTGGACTGCGCTCGGCCTCGCCGCGTTCCAGCTCTGCTAATAAATAATTCCGGATAGTCCACACAGCATCATCTAGCCCCAAGCTAAGTGTGTGCCCCAAGCTTGTGATATGTGTACAAGATGACTGATAATAATACATTCAGTCAAAAAAGTATCGGGAATGGATGATTTGTTTATGGTTCCAAATTCAAATTTTTGTTTTTTTTTGTTGTTGTTAGGTTGGCACAACTGTTTGCCATTTTGGCGCGGAGTTTGAGTTGCATCTGTTATTTATATTAAATACAGTGCTGTTTTTAGTTACATCATATCTAGTGTGTATTGCGAATTTCACAATGGACAAAAACATCGAACAAAGAGTTTGTCTTAAGTTTTGCATCGCCAATGGAATTTCGTGTTCGGAGTCACTGAAAATGTTACAGAAGGCTTTCGGTGAATCGACTTTATCAAAAACACGTGCTTATGAGTGGTAAAAAGCGTTCAAAAGCGGTCGAGATGTGATGGAAGATTTGCCTCGCTCTGGTAGGCCATCAATGTCTGCAATTGAAGTTAACATCGCAAAAGTGGTGTCCGTGATGGTAGCGTACCCATAATCGAATACACGATTGTTGTTATGCCTAATAAATACTGTATAAACTCTGCATAATTAATGCAAAACTAGAATAAATAGTGCCTCTCTGGTTTCGAAAATAATGACCATTCTTAGTGGGTACGCTAGCATAACGATCAAGCTAGCGTACACATGACCGTACTCAAAAACGACTCATGTTACAGAAACGAAATTTACACAAATAATACGATACAAATACTGCCACAGCTATGCAAAATTTCATAATGATTGCTTTTATAGGAACGGAGATAATAAACAAGACTTTCAAAAACATTCCGAGCTAGCGTTATGGCAGCGTACACATTAAAAAACCTAATAGATCTTATAGAAAATGAACTTTACTGATTATAAATGATATATGTATAAATACTGCGTGAAATACTCCATCTGCCAGTAGTCATTCTTTATAAAAATTCTTAGTGAAACAACGTAAAAAAACCATGTGAACTTCTAGGAACAAATGCATTGTGGTACAGTCGCACACACAACAAATAATTTAAAATGGAAATTATATACCGTACAATGTATATTACTAAATATAAGTAGTTTTGTTACTTTCCTGAGTAGGCATTGCTTCTGAATGATGCTACCTACGTGCTTGAAGGGTCCATCCTATAGGTGCTGCAAGCTTGTCGTAGTAGGAAGTATTTCTGTTAACTGAATGCACATGAATTCAATGAAAAGAAATACTTGATTTTCAATATCGTGCTAAAGTTTTGACAAATTATTTACCACCACGAATCAGTGCCTCTGGTGTCATTCGATCATTCACAATGATTGATATCAATCATGACCTAGTATGAAGATGATCCGGAACCGGATCATAAGACCCGTTCATTTGAATGATTGATTATGCCGGCGGCCTATCATCGCCTCACTTCGAGTTTTCGTTTAATGCCAGAAACATACTTGCGTGTCGCGGTGTGTCGGGGCGCGCCAGAAGCATATCGGTTTCATACATTTAGTATGGTTAGGGACAAACTTGTATGGCGTGTCGTGTCGCGACACGGTCTATCGTGTCGCAGACTGCTAGCCACCGATTGCGCCAGAGCGGTGGTGGGGGTTATGTCGCGACACGACACAACAGGCAAATGTGTTTCTATACTGGCGCGTGGCTCGTGGCGCGAACATTTTTTAATTTAGTATTATTTGCAGCAAAATGACAACACATGACGTTGACAACACAAACAGGTTCCTGAAATACATTAATATTAGTAGGTTGGCAAGAAATCTTAGCTCAAAAACAAAAATTAACTAAAGTGTTCAATCATTTCATCATAGACTATGTGATCTGTATTAATCTGAACATAAGTTTTACAGATTTGGCTTAATCTGTAATCTGTATTTGTGGTCAAAATTCTCTACAGATACAGATAAATCTGTATATATGGCAACACTGGGCCATAACACCTCGTGTCGCGACACGTTAGTGTGCACACTCACAGCCGCGACAGTAAGCATCGCGACACGCCAGGACACGTAAATATGTTTCCGCCCTAATAGGGTATTTTACACTATGTAAGGAAAAATATAAAAATGTTTGTTCATAATAGATTTCGAAAAAAGTAAACAAGAAACGTCGATATTTATTCATAAAATTGCAATTTTAATTTTATAATTCCATTTTAAAAATCGTCTTTTCTAATCTGTTTTTCAAATGTCTAAAACGCCATTCGCCATATTGGATCCCGCCGTGACGTCATTCCGATAGCAAACAATCTACTGAAAATAAGTTGTGCGCTGTTATTTTGATAAATTTACGAGTTATTAACACGTTTGTAGACTTCTAGCCTTTATTTCACTATGGAAGACGGTTTTGTGAAAGCAGAAAGTACAAATCTGCCAATGGTTAATACTTTAATGGTGGCGAAATTTTTTCTCATTTTTACATCACTTGGCACTTGAATTCATAATTTTTGTGGCGTTTTTACACTTGTATTTTTGCATTCAGGCACAAGACACCAATGATAACTCATTATTTTCACGAATCTTATTACTTGGTCTTTCGCAGTCGTATTGTTTACTAACCGAGTGACGTCACGAGATGAAAAAGCATGGCGGCTAGCGTTTCCGCGCGAAAATTCAAAATCATAAATAAAAAACAGATTTTAGGGCGATTTACGGTTTTAAAAAAAATTAACAAAATTTCTACTAGTTCATTACGATCTCAGGATTAATTTAAAACAGTTTTTAAAAAATGGTGTAATACCCTATTCGATCATGCATTTTGTGATTGACCGATTGAAAGATTACTTACCGGTGCGAGATCTGTTCTTTGCGTCGCGTCGCGTCATTTCGTTACAGCCCGATTTGAATCTCGCAAAAACTTATTTGAAATTAATAATAATCATTTATCATATATCATAATCAATAATCATTTATCATAATCATTTATTTGACCTGAATTGAGATAGATATCTACCTACTATGAAAAAAAGATTCTACACGCACGCAAGTTAGGTTTAGGTAGGTAGGTAGGTAGGTATAGGTAGGTAGGTAAGTATAGGTAGGTAGGTAGGTATAGGTAGGTAGGTAGGTATAGGTAGGTAGGTAAGTTTAGGTAGGTAGGTATAGGTAGGTAGGTAGGTATAGGTAGGTAGGTAAGTATAGGTAGGTAGGTAGGTATAGGTAGGTAGGTAGGTAAAGTAAAGTAAAGTAAAGTAAATTTTATTGATCAAAAATACATACATAAAACATAATCACATTGACTTAATATTATTCTTATTATTGCTAATTATATAGAGACTAATAATGGTGATTTCACTTTGATCTCTACACTAGGATACCCTGTGCTGAAGAGATCAAAAAGCAGTTGTGTTTATAATTTAAAATGACATAAACAGTACTAAATAAATGCTCGGAACATAGTAGTTACTTCGATATCTTCTTTGTTTGAGTTACATTCAATCTCAGTGACAATAAATTAGAAATTCCTACCTAGGTAAGTAGTCAATTGCAATGCCAACACATACCCACCTACTTATTTACAGTATGACAAGACGGCTTCCGTCTCATCATAGTCTTTACCAAGAAGCCATGAATGTAGAATCTTCTTGCAACCTCTTTTTGTTTTTGGAAATAAATTTAGTGTTTTGTTTATTTTTGTATATAAGAAAGGACCTAACCAGGCATAGAATCTACAAAACAATTGTGTTCGCCTAAATGGGGGTTTCCATTTGATATGTCTGAGGTCTGAGGTATAGGTAGGTAGATAGGTATAGGTAGGTAGGTGGGTATAGGTAGGTATAGGTAGGTAGGTAGGTATAGGTAGGTAGGTAGGTAAGTATCGGTAGGTAGGTAGTTATAGGTAGGTACGTATAGGTAAGTAGGTTAGTATGGGTAGGTAGGTAGGTATAGGTAGGTAGGTAGGTATAGGTAGGTAGGTAGGTATAGGTAGGTAGGTAGGTATATGTAGGTAGGTAGGTAGGTAGGTATAGGTAGGTAGGTAGGTATAGGTAGGTACGTATAGGTAGGTAGGTATAGGTAGGTAGGTATAGGTAGGTAGGTATAGGTAGGTAGGTAGGTATAGGTAAGTAGGTAGGTATTGATTTTGCCAGCGGCCTATCATCGCGTCACTTCGATTTTTCGTTTAATTCGATCATGCATTTTGTGATTGACCGATTGAACTATTACTTACCGGTGCGAGATCTGTCTGTTCTTTGCGTCGCGTCGCGTCATTTCGTTACTGCCCGATTTGATTCTCGCAAAAACTTATTAAATTCATGATCTTTCATTTTTTGATTTTTTGATTTCTTATTGAATTATTTGACCTGAATTGAGATAGATGTCTACCTACTATGAAAAAAAGATTCTACACGCACGCTAGGTAGGTATAGGTGAGGTAGGTACGTAGGTACACTTTACTTAGTAGTAGATAATTAATACATAATAATGAATACAAAATTGGGTAAGAAATAATCTTGCTATTATAATAAATAGGAAAGTCTGTGTGAATGTTTGTTATAAGTAATCTTTGTACCTACTCAAGTTATTTAAATGAAATTTGGTATAAATAAACTATGAAGTGAATAATTAAACACGTTTTTAATTTTTACAGAATAATCCCTATGAGCAATAAACTTCTGAAATTTGTACGAAAAAAAATCTGGTTCGTGGGCGAAGCCGCGGGACGCCTCTAGTTTTTTATGTCTGACACCTGACAGCATTACTCGAGTTGGTTTTATAACTCGGTGATAGGTATACATACTTAGATATCTCGCAATTCGACCATTTTAGAAGCACCTACCTAGGTACCTAAAATGATTTTTTTATTTATTGAAAATGGTCGAGCGTTTGGCCACTATCTCAGGTAAGTGAAGATGTGTCCTAAGATGGAGCACGCTTTCCCAGAAGGAACTTATTCACTCTTGATTTGAAGACTCCGAGTTCGTATTCTAGCGGGAAAACAGACGCTGGAAGCTCATTCCACTCTCTGGCCGTGCCAGATTATAAATCACATTAGGAGTGTGTCGTTATTTCACTAGATCAGTGGTGCCCAACTGGTATTGCTCCAAGGGCTATTTTGAAAATCCCGATACACCACGCGGGCACCGCCGAGTTAATAAAAAAACATAAGTGATATAAAGGAAACTTCGTTATACAATTACACCACTTTTTATTTATTATGTTAATATGACACACTACAGTTCAAGCAGAATAGATTGGAATTAGGGCATGTAAACCGATTAACCGAACGATTTTACCTCGGTTTGTAACCCGGTTTTTTGGACAGAAGGATTTTTGGATAAGAATGCAATTAATAACAACAATCTTAAAATACTGTAAGTCTAGTATTAAAAAGGTAAAACTAAACATATTAAACAGAAAAATAAAGGAATATAATTGTTTCGATTACATAATAGCGACTCATACGATACAGCGTAGTTATTGTTTATTTAATTTATTTTTACCCATTTGTTCGTGGGCGCCTAGAAAACAGGCCGCGGGCTACCAGGTGCCCGCGAGCTACCGGTTGGGCACTACTGCACTAGATGGTTAAATAAACCGGTAACAGGGTTCCACAACGATAACGTTATGCCACGATTCAATAACCATCTATAAACTCCTTAACGATCTTCACGCACGACAACGATAACGAATTTCAACGAAACGGCGACGTGCGTGCACCGCAACGTTCGCGAAGACGCTAAACGGACCGTGAAATCAAAACCAGTGAAATAGCGGGTTAGTGAATATAAGCTATCGTTAAATTTTGGTTTGTGAGCGAATGAGTGAGTGAACCGAACACGTGAATTTAGTTTAGTTTGTAAACCACTGTTAATTCGATGAGCGACTTTAAATTTGATTGTTGAGTGAAAAATAAATACCTGCCTAAAAATGTGTAAGCAGGACAGGAAAAAAACAAATAATAAGTTGTACAATGGGTGGCCTTATCGCTATGAGCGATTTCTTCCAGGCAACCTTTGGATGGACATGGAGTGGAGGCGTAAAGTGAATGTTAACGTTAGCATATCGTCAAAATCTCGTTTTATAAATTTTTTTATCGTTGCCTTAACGTCAACATTCTCGCGTTTAGCTACATATCTCGTTAAATTCTCAACGTCCTAGTTTTTAACGATTGTTAACGATAGATAGTTATTTTAACGGTTATCGTTGACCATTAGATAGTTTCGTTAAGTGAATGGAATATCTGATAGCGACCCACTCCTAAATCACATCGTGTTACCGTAACCGACACCGTCTGATCAACTCCAGCACAGCTCCAGACAACAACATGCCAAATCGGCAGGTTGGAGGCACGCAAGGTAGGTATAGGTAGGTACTTGCACATCTTTATTTTCAAAAACATACATACCTATACACCTACCTACTTACCTATACCTACCTACCTACCTATACCTACCTACCTAAACCTACCTACCTATACCTACCTACTTACCTATACCTACCTACCTACCTATACCTACCTACCTAAACCTACCTACCTATACCTACCTACCTACCTATACCTACCTACCTACCTATACCTACCTACCTAAACCTACCTACCTATACCTACCTACCTACCTATACCTACCTACCTACCTAACCCTACCTACCTACCTATACCTACCTACCTACCTATACCTACTTACCTACCGATACCTACTTACCTACCTATACCTTCCTACCTACCTACCTACCTACCTATACCTACCTACCTAAACCTACCTACCTACCTATACTTACCTACCTACCTATACCTACCTATAATACCTACCTACCTAAACCTACCTACCTACCTAAACCTACTTACCTACCTATACCTACCTACCTACCTATACCTACCTACCTACCTACCTACCTAAACCTACCTACACCTACCTACCTACCTATACGTACCTACCTACCTATACCTACCTACCTACCTATACCTACCTACCTACCTATACTTACCTACCTACCTATACCTACCTACCTACCTACCTAAACCTACCTTGCGTGCGTGCAGAATCTTTTTTTCATAGTAGGTAGATATCTATCTCAATTCAGGTCAAATAAATGATTATAATAAATGATTGTTGATTATGATATATGATAAATGATTATTATTAATTACAAATAAGTTTTTGAGAGATTCAAATCGGGCTGTAATAAAATGACGCGACGCGACGCAAAGAACAGATCTCGCACCGGTAAGTAATCGTTCAATCGGTCAATCACAAAATGCATGATCGAATTAAACGAAAACTCGAAGTGAAGCGATGATAGGCCGCCGGCAAAATCAATCATTCAAATGAACGGGTCTTATGATCCGGATCATCTTCATACTAGGTCATGATTGATATCGATCATTGTGAATGATCGAATGACACCAGAGGCACTGATTTGTAGTGGTAAATAATTTGTCAAAACTTTAGCACGATATTGAAAATCAAGTATTTCTTTTCATTGAATTCATGTGCATTCAGTTAACAGAAATACTTCCTACTACTACAAGCTTGCAGCACCTATAGGATGGACCCTTCAAGCACGTAGGTAGCATCATTCAGAAGCAATGCCTACTCATGAAAGTAACAAAACTACTTATATTTAGTAATATACATTGTACGGTGTATAATTTCCATTTTAAATTATTTGTTGTGTGTGCGACTGTACCACAATGCATTTGTTCCTAGAAGTTCACATGGTTTTTTTACGTTGTTTCACTAAGAATTTTTATAAAGAATGACTACTGGCAGATGGAGTATTTCACGCAGTATTTATACATATATCATTTATAATCAGTAAAGTTCATTTTCTATAAGATCTATTAGGTTTTTTAATGTGTACGCTGCCATAACGCTAGCTCGGAATGTTTTTGAAAGTCTTGTTTATTATCTCCGTTCCTATAAAAGCAATCATTATGAAATTTTGCATAGCTGTGGCAGTATTTGTATCGTATTATTTGTGTAAATTTCGTTTCTGTAACATGAGTCGTTTTTGAGTACGGTCATGTGTACGCTAGCTTGATCGTTATGCTAGCGTACCCACTAAGAATGGTCATTATTTTCGAAACCAGAGAGGCACTATTTATTCTAGTTTTGCATTAATTATGCAGAGTTTATACAGTATTTATTAGGCATAACAACAATCGTGAATTCGATTATGGGTACGCTACCATCACGGACACCAAAAGTGAAGGAAACAGTGACTGAAAATCCTCATTCAACTTTGCGAGAGATAGCCGCCGAACTTTCTGTATCTCACGAGTCGATCCGTACCATTTTAAATAATCACTTGGGTATGAAACATGTTGCCGCTCGACTAGTCCCAAAAGACCTGAATTTTCTCCAAAAACTCAATCGCATGAGAGTCGCTGAGGACATGCTAGAACGAGTCAATTCCGACCCAACATTCATGAAACGCATTATTACTGGTGACGAGACGTGGGTTTATGAGTTTGACATGCAAACTAGTCAACAAGCTTCAGAGTGGCGTCTTCCATCTGAACCTGAATTACAATAACCTGAATTCGCGACGGGACCTTGAACTCTATTCCGAAAAAAGCGATTAGAAAATGTTTCGACGATTGGAATATTCGCTGGAGTATGTGTATCGTTTCTGAAGGAGCATACTTTGAAGGCGATGACATAAATTTAGATAAACAAATAACATTTCGTGTTTTATTGATCTTTTCCTGGTACTTTCTTGACAGAGTAGTATAATGCAATAGATATATTACATATGGATATTTGTACTTATATTAATTGTGTGTGTTCATTTCACTTGGAAAGTCATGCATGATGCTCGGCAAGTCTTCCATTGCAACATCTTACTCGGAAGCTTACTTTGATTAACTCAAGAGTGATGAGACACTCTCAGTAGGTGATTGTATCTGTAACCGACAGCCAGATCCGAGTGATACCTACAATATTGACCTGACTAAATCATAATTTGTAAGGAGAGCCATATGTAATAGTAGCGACATGAAACGTAGGTACCTACCTACATATTTAGTGTTGGCGGCATCCTACATCGCAAATAAATTTAAAAGGATTAAAGAGTTTAAAATGAACGCGTAAAATTTTACGATACGGCAACGTGAAGCAGCCGTCCTGCAGGTAAACAAATGTTTAACGAGGCAATAACGAGACGCGCGTGATGCAGAGCGGCGCCGGCGGCCGGAGCGGCCGTCCGCTGAGCGGCAGCGGCGCCGGCAGCGGCGGGCGTCGGGTGAGCGGCAGCGGCAGCGGCGCGCTGGAGGCGCTGCGCCGGCACTCGCGGCAGATCGCCGCGCGCCGCGTCCGCCGCGTGCAGGTACCTACGCGCACGCGCACCGAGCGAGCCGCCGCCGCCACCGCGCGCGCAACTCATCTCAATCTATCTAACGTTTCAGTTCACCGAGCGGACGCGGGATGGCGCGAGCGGCGACGGCGCCGGTGAGTGTTTACATCGTTATGAACCGCAGGGAGCGCGCGTCCGCCCTCGCTAAATATATCCTGTCCGCATTGCGGAGCGGCGAAGAGACGGCTGCAGTGTTTGAGTGCGCGTGTGTCCGCAGAGAGCGGCGGCTCCGACATGTCGGCCGGCAGCGGCGGGCCCGAGCGCGGCGCGCGGCGCGCCTCCACGTGCCGCGTGGAGCTGGGCGCGCTGCTCGCCTCCGAGCCGCGCCCGCTTGACAACAAAGTCAAGGTACGCATCCATCCACTACACTACACAACATGTCATCCACTACACCACACAACATCAAGTACTACGAAAGAGTCCTACTATAAGTACATAATGTTCCCGTCTCGGTTATGGAATGGATGACAATATATTCCCACAACAACCTTGCTAGTTCATACTTGGTTCTCGAACATATCTTTGTTTTGTTTTCGTTTGGATGCAAATGTATCAGGTTGTAGGATTCGGTTTTAGTAAGAACGAGCTTTACACAACACCCCTTTGGCACCTTCTCGCTCCAACATCAGATACCTACTATGGACGAACACTCGCCGAGGGAGTCCAGTTAGCACAGTGGTACGGAACCCTTCGTGAGCGAGCGGTCCCACTCGGTGCGTTTGTTTACATGTCGCATGCCAAAGCTTGGCTCAAACGGAAGCCGGAAATCGAACCTGCAAGATTAGACGAGCAGACACCGCACGGATACGTGCAGACTAATAGAAGACATGCGTCTATTATAAGAAGGTGCTGTGATATTCACAGGCCAGTAATGTGGAGAGATATATATCTAGCTTTCCGCTCGCGGCTCCGCTTACGATCTGTCCTGCTCTTCGATTAACCCATTTTAATCATACAAAATCACACAAAACATCGAGCCCGCTTTAGGGGTGGAATTTCCCTTCTTATATCGTAAAAAATTGCTGATACGATTTACGATATACCTATTTAATTTACGGTCCGATGAATAGACGATTCCATTTGATAATATCCCTTCTCGCAAATAATACTGAAATAGAGAAAGTAGACAACACAATAATTTGTGCTCAGTGTCTCTCCATTGATACAGCAGAACACTTGTGCTCAGTGTCTCTCCATTGATACAGTAGAACACTTGTGCTCAGTGTCTCTCCATTGATACAGCAGAACACTTGCGAACTGGAGTCATAAATTGAGATACTGAGCACAAATTATTGTGTTTTCTAAACGTCTCCAATCAAACAGTCTGTTAGGTACCAAGAATAAATGACAATGAGTTAGCAGTACGATGGAAACCTCGCTCACTGTCGTGTTCCTAGTCGACAGACAGTCGATGATGAAAGTATCTTTATTAGCAACGAAAAATAATCAAGGAATACAAACAAGTTAAAATTAGGGTATAATCAATTAAAACAACTGGACTAACTGCAGACGGTTGCAAACAGAGTAGAGGTAGCTCAACTGAACCACATCAATAGCAGTCGGAAGCGGACCCAAGACAAGACACTAGACAGTAGATAGTTCGGTTCCCGTGGCCCTGGGGGCAGTGTCGGCACCGGAGCGAGGAGCTCTCTATCGGCTGAATCGGAGTCGGAGCCGAGACCGCGCCGGGCTCGCGGCGGGCCGGGACGCGCCCGGGACTCGGGCAGCAGGCGCGGGCGCGGCGCTCCGTCACCTATCAGCACACCGCGGCGCCCCGGCCTGCCCGTGACGTGCCCATCGACATGTGACCTACATCAGTTTTTTATCGCTTCTATCAAGTGATCGTTACCTCCGCCCGCCGCCCGCGCCCCGCCCCGCTGCACTCCCGTGACTCATCCGTAGCGCGCTTCTTGTTTACGTCCGCTCCCGCTGTACCTATAGGCGTAGAGCCGTTTGTGAAACTGTATTTCATGACGTCCGCAACGTTATGACGCGACGCAGCGTACATACATAATTACGAAGCTAGCCAGTCGATTTTTTAAGAGAAGCTTTAGAAGGTAACCGTAGAACGGAAGAAAACTATTGTTTAAAAACATCTAAAAACAGCCTTCAAATTCCTTAAATTTATATCGCTTTTTAAGTATTGTTGGATAAACAAACAGTTATCCCGCGGGAGTAAAGTTTTAAGTGATCATCTCGGAATGATCTTCTGTAGGTACAATGGTGAAAGAATCATCAAATCGGTCGGATAATAATTGACGGTCAAACCGCGACCCGTATGAGTGAAGCGGCAGACATGTTGAACTAACTTCGAGGAGTTTCGTTGACTGACAGGTGGCTCATGTAATGTACGAGTAACGTTTGACATCAGCTTTAGTTGTTTGAATCTTTTAAAGATTTGATAATTCTCTTTATTTTTTTATCTTATAAATACTTTACCTACCTAAAGTTTTTTTCTTTCGAGTAGGTCGTGAAAATAATGCGAGTCATCGAAGGGTCAGCTCATAATAGGTGCGTGGTGTTGGTTTGATCGCGAGCGAACATAGCTTCATGACAACCAGATAGCAATACCCATTAGGAGACACCCCGCGCCCCGCGCCCCGCCACCGCCCCATTCCATTAGCCATATAGTCAAAGAATTCCCTGGGCGATCCCGACATCCATGAAATTATTTCTTTTTTGCGTCAATACGTCATGAAACGTTTTAATGTCGGGTTTGGCACGGGCCGGGGCAGTCGCGGGCTCTCTCACGGCCTAGCGAACCCTTCAGTCAGTTACAAGTAATGGTGTTACGTGCGCAGCGGCACAGCATCCACGGCATGACGGAGGAGGAGAACGTGGTGCGGCCGCACCAGGAGATGGCCGTGCTGTCGCTGGAGGAGAAGAAGTACCTGCTGGGCGTGGAGCGCGGCGACGTGGCGGGCACGCGGCGCGTGCTACAGCGCGCGCGCGACACGGGGCACGTGTGCGTGGACTGCGTGGACCCGCTGGGCCGCTCGGCGCTGCTCATGGCCATCGACAACGAGAACCTCGAGATGGTGGACCTGCTGCTGGAGTTCGGCGTGGAGACGCGCGACGCGCTGCTGCACGCCATCTCCGAGGAGTTCGTGGAGGCTGTGGAGGCGCTGCTGGACCACGAGGAGCGCACGCGCAAGCCGGGACAGCCCAACGTGAGTGACTTACATTACATCACCTCCGTGGAGGCTGAACATACAATTTACTACCTACCTAGGTATGGGGCATCGTGCATTCGTTTCCATTTAATTTTTATTTAAACTGTTTTTAAATTTCGCAATGCTGCCTACATTTTTTGTCAGCCCACTTTTTCTATGTTTTATGGAGTCCACTTATAAAAAGGGGATGAGTATCTCATGCTTTTTAGTTTAAAGTTTAACATGAATGTAGCCTGAGAGATGGTCGGTGAGCCATAACAATAAATAAGAGGCCGCGTCGTCATTTTCAGTAATGGCTTGAGCAATAAAAGGGGACGATAAAATCACTACTAAAGCTAACCAAACACGTGAAAAAAGATGTCACATTTTTTGTCATATTAGGTAGTACCTTGGTACCTACTTAGGTATAGGTACCTAGGTACTGGATATTATAACAATTCCTATTACAAATTTAATCACCTGAACAAAGGTAGGTATAATGAAAAATATCTTTATTAACAACGAAAATTACAATGAAGGAATAGAAGAAACATAAAACTTGTAACATACCTACAATGAAACAATTGAGCTAACTGTAGACGGTATAATAAATATAGGTTGCGATCGATTAGGCATAGGTATGGGCGGTGTGTACCGGGTGGGTATGTGTATATAGTATGGCGTGGTGTGTGTCAGAGCTGGGAGGCGCTGCCGCCGGAGACGGCCACGTTCACGGCGGACATCTCTCCGCTGATCCTGGCGGCGCACCGCGACTCCTACGAGATCATCAAGCTGCTGCTGGACCGCGGCGCGTCGCTGCCCGTGCCGCACGACGTGCGCTGCGGCTGCGACGAGTGCGTGCGCTCGCGCCGCGAGGACTCGCTGCGCCACTCGCGCTCGCGCATCAACGCGTACCGCGCGCTCGCCTCTCCCTCGCTCATCGCGCTCTCCTCCAAGGACCCCATCCTGACCGCCTTCGAGCTGAGCTGGGAGCTGCGGCGCCTCTCCGCGCTCGAGCACGAGTTCAAGACGGAGTACCAGGAGCTGCGCGCGCAGTGCCAGGAGTTCGCGACCGCGCTGCTGGACCACACGCGCACCTCGCACGAGCTGCAGGTGCTGCTCAACCACGAGACGGGCGCGCACCAGCCGCCGCCCGAGCCCGGCGCGCCCGAGCGCATGCGCCTCTCGCGCCTCAAGCTGGCCATCAAGCTGCGCCAGAAGAAGGTGAGCCGAGCGCCCCCTCCTCCTGCCCCACGCCCCCGCCCCCGCCCCGCCCCCATGTGCCAGCGCTCGTGTTGCAGTTCGTGGCGCACCCCAACGTGCAGCAGCTGCTGGCGTCCATCTGGTACGAGTCGGTGCCCGGCTTCCGGCGCAAGAACATGGTGCTGCAGGCGGCGGAGATGGTCCGCATCGGCGCGCTGTTCCCGCTCTACGCCGCCGCCTACGTGTGCGCGCCGCACTCCGCGCCCGGCCGCACGCTGCGCAAGCCCTTCATCAAGTTCCTCTGCCACTCCGCCAGCTACTTCATGTTTCTATGTAAGTCACTTACACTCTGCGCAGGACATACCTACCTCTCTCTTGTATCCGCAGTATCTTGTATCAGTGTACTGAATGTTTTGATGATTTACAAATAGGTAGTTACTGTTTGTTTTATAAAATACGACAATAAAATATCAAACAGATAGATAGATACAACGAGAAGAGGGCGATTTGATCTATCATGCATTTTTATATTTTATACCTACTATTTATTAACAACGAAAATCACAAGCAAGGAATAGAAAAATTACAACTAGTATTTACAATTGAAACCATTGAGCTAAATGCAGACGGTTGCAAACAGTCTAAAGGTAGCTCAATTGATCCATGTCAATACCAGTCGGAAGCGTCCCCAAGACACTGGCTGCATTACCACGCTGTATGGCAATGCTGATGCGCTGAGCCAGATATTCACCAGCTCTCGGGTCACGCGTCGCATCGACCAGACGCTCAGATAATTTTTTAAAAACCCGGAGAGCCTCGGTACCCCACGGACCTAGGGTCTCGAATCCAAGGGGAGCAAATGCGTAAGTTCTGTCGAGACCTGCATATTTGCGCCTCTTGAGATCCTCGGCCAGTTCTGCCGCCGCACCAGCCCTAGTGGATGTCCTTGAAAGATGGGAAGGTGCAAGAGTGTCGACGCATGTAGCGTCCCACACAATGGGCCTCCCCAACTCCCATGGCACTAGTGTCATACCGTCGGGCCTCTTGCCATCGTCACGGAACATACCATTCGGTTCGAGAATAGCTGGTACGTTAGCGCCATGAAAAAATTTTAAGTCTATGGTTAGCGCTGACAAAGGTCCGCCGGATGATGTCATTAAGGCTGGCGTGACGAGATATCCGACCAGCGGCCCTAGTACACGATAATCCGTGATGACCAAGCTGTTCGACTGCAGTACCGCACTGGCATTGATGAGACGCACAACACCTTGCACCCAACAAAATACATGTTGCTATACGGAAAGTAGCGGGATCCAATAAAGTGCCAGTGTTATAAGAAGGAAGTGCTTGCAGCCAATGTCCTGACTCCCATTTAGAAACGGCTAGGAGACGGGCACGATCTGCCGAGCTGGAGCACGTTTGTAACAAACATTTCCGTGTCAACTCACACAAAGGCCCGTCCCATTGCCGTTGGGACGAAAGACATTTTGGAGGAGCAGCATCGGGGCAAGCACTATGCCAAGCCGTCCTAGCTTCGTCTAAATATGAAATTTTAAAAGAAGTTTGGGATCGGACCAAATCAGACGTGTTTAAACATTTTTTCAACTAAAGAACTAGTGCTGTAGACGGAAGATAGGAACGCTGGTAGGGCTACACTGGAAATTTTGCGAATACCTAAGCCTCCCAATTTGACAGGCAGGGAGGCCTGCGACCATGCCTTGTCATCCAAATCAATATTCAAAACCGATGATAAAGTATTCTTTATTATGTTGTCTAAGCTATCCAATAGCTCGCTGTGTTTCCACAGGTGACTAAATCTTAAAGAATACGTAAATTTATGTACAAACAGGCTAAACCGAATAATAGTAAAAGCCATATGGCTGTTAATTTTGAGAAGTCTGTCTGAAGTTTTGTTGAAATTTTGAATTTTTTCATCTACAAATGGCCGAAAAGACTCATCAAGAATTGGTGAACCTAGGAGTCGAAGTGAACATTTATCTATAACTGTAATGTTAGGGGCCAAACTGTTAAATTTTGCAATAATATTGTTTTTGTTTACACAAGTGTCCGAAATAAAAAGCTCGCACATTGAAAAATTCAATTCCAAACCTATTTGTCGAAATTCATCTGTGATGATTTTTAAATCATTAAAAACGGTGTCCACTTCTCCACTATTTAATTATAATTTGGAAATTTAAATATCAATCTTTCAACAAAACCAGACTTTAGGTATGAATTTTCCGGCATGAGGGCCCCTAGGCTTGCAGGGCCCCTAGTGGGCCTAGGCGCTAATCCGGACCTGATCGCTGAGCGATAACATCACCCATACAAACACAAATAAGAAAATACACAACAAACAGGTCAAACTTATTGACTAACTAAACCTTACTCTAATGACTTAATCAAAAACACAATATTAATATCATATCTCAGGTAGGATTCCATTTGCAAGTGATTTCTTCAGTGTTTATAACATTACTAGCTGCGCCCCACGGCTTCGCCCGCATGGAAATTCATTTGACAAATTTCAGAAATTTATTGCACGCCTCAGGGGTAGTTTCGTAAAAAAAAGTGTTTTCATTTCATTACTCATACTCGGAAAGTAGGTCTGAACATGCCTGAAGAGCGGGTTGAAAGTGATACTTTTCAGACCTAGGGAGAATCGTTTTCAACTGACAGCTATCACGTTATTGGTAGAATGTGAAAACTAAATGCTGAAGCTAAAAAAAAATCGCGTTAGGGGCACTCGGAACGTAGAAATGCTAGATCTTAGGGGGCACTGAATTCGAAAAATACGAAAAATAAAGCAGTTTAGCTTTATGGCTTTCGCCTATCTTAGATGTACTAACTAATAAATAAATAAAAATAGCGGCAATTCGATTCTTTAAGTAATTATTGTTCTCTCATGTTTTCATTTAGTATTTCCTTGTATTCGTAATGAAAAGCACAGTGTTTCGTTTACCTCGGGTGACAGTAACTTATTTAGACCCTCGAACTATTGGCGCCCTCGCTACACTCGGGCGCTAAACCCCGTCTCGGGACTGAATAAGTTACGTTCAACCCTTGGGTAACAATTAATCATCTACTTTACAGTTTATTTATACCGAGTTTTGAGAGAATCAAACCAAGGAATAGGTAATAATTTTCCATTAAAACATAACCACCCTATTTAAACCCCTTAGAGGTTAAGATTTCCAAATTTTAATTGCCAATATGTATCTATGTCCTAAATTACCTACGTACCAAATTTGATTTAAATAACTTATGTAATTACGGAGATTACTTATTATAACAAATCCCATTTATAATAATAGTAAGACAGTAAGATAAGATGTAATGTATATTAGCTAGCGACGTAATATAGTGAGATGGTTGTTGTTTTGTGTTCAGTCCTGCTGATCTTGGCGTCGCAGCGCATCGAGACGGCGGCGGGCGGCCTCCTGTGGGGCGCGGCGCACTCCGACGAGCCGCTGTCTCGCCGCGGGGCGCCGCCCTCGCTCGTCGAGTGGCTCATCCTGGCCTGGGTCAGCGGTATGTACATGCAGCGGACACCACTCACTCAACAATATCTGCTGTGGGGCGCGGCGCACTCCGACGAGCCGCTGTCTCGCCGCGGGGCGCCGCCCTCGCTCGTCGAGTGGCTCATCCTGGCCTGGGTCAGCGGTATGTACATGCAGCGGACACCACTCACTCAACAATATCTGCTGTGGGGCGCGGCGCACTCCGACGAGCCGCTGTCTCGCCGCGGGGCGCCGCCCTCGCTCGTCGAGTGGCTCATCCTGGCCTGGGTCAGCGGTATGTACATGCAGCGGACACCACTCACTCAACAATATCTGCTGTGGGGCGCGGCGCACTCCGACGAGCCGCTGTCTCGCCGCGGGGCGCCGCCCTCGCTCGTCGAGTGGCTCATCCTGGCCTGGGTCAGCGGTATGTACATGCAGCGGACACCACTCACTCAACAATATCTGCTGTGGGGCGCGGCGCACTCCGACGAGCCGCTGTCTCGCCGCGGGGCGCCGCCCTCGCTCGTCGAGTGGCTCATCCTGGCCTGGGTCAGCGGTATGTACATGCAGCGGACACCACTCACTCAACAATATCTGCTGTGGGGCGCGGCGCACTCCGACGAGCCGCTGTCTCGCCGCGGGGCGCCGCCCTCGCTCGTCGAGTGGCTCATCCTGGCCTGGGTCAGCGGTATGTACATGCAGCGGACACCACTCACTCAACAATATCTGCTGTGGGGCGCGGCGCACTCCGACGAGCCGCTGTCTCGCCGCGGGGCGCCGCCCTCGCTCGTCGAGTGGCTCATCCTGGCCTGGGTCAGCGGTATGTACATGCAGCGGACACCACTCACTCAACAATATCTGCTGTGGGGCGCGGCGCACTCCGACGAGCCGCTGTCTCGCCGCGGGGCGCCGCCCTCGCTCGTCGAGTGGCTCATCCTGGCCTGGGTCAGCGGTATGTACATGCAGCGGACACCACTCACTCAACAATATCTGCTGTGGGGCGCGGCGCACTCCGACGAGCCGCTGTCTCGCCGCGGGGCGCCGCCCTCGCTCGTCGAGTGGCTCATCCTGGCCTGGGTCAGCGGTATGTACATGCAGCGGACACCACTCACTCAACAATATCTGCTGTGGGGCGCGGCGCACTCCGACGAGCCGCTGTCTCGCCGCGGGGCGCCGCCCTCGCTCGTCGAGTGGCTCATCCTGGCCTGGGTCAGCGGTATGTATAGTATAAAAAGTCATAAAGTCATTTATTTCATCTTTAAACTTATTTATTTATTTATTGGAAAACTAGAAGCTTATTTACACAGAATATACAAAGCACTTAGACATGTCAAAATAGATCACATAAAAATATTTACAATGGTACTTAAATTTTACAATACTGTATCATTACAAAATAAAGACAAGAAAGAAACCATTGCAGATAGACCCATGATGTTTTGGTTTTTCTGGGTCGTGAACTCACCTGTCTTCTGTTTTCGGCTTGACGTTGAGTTTCGGGACACCCTGTATAGTCATGTATCGCCACGAAAACAAAGCAGAGTGCGAAGCCGGGGCGAGTATAGTTATAGTAGTGGAGGAGGTAACCTCGGGTCCGCGTTCGCAGGTCTGATCTGGAGCGAGGTGAAGCAGCTGTGGGACATGGGGCTGCGCGAGTACGTGCACGACATGTGGAACGTCATCGACTTCGTCACCAACTCGCTGTACGTGGCCACCGTGGCGCTGCGCATCGTGTCGCACTTCCAGGTGCGTGCGACACTGTGCGACACTGCGACGCAGGTGTACAGAGCGGTGCAGCGAGGGCGCTCGGTTGCAGGTGCGGCGCGAGATGGGCATGGGCCTGCAGTGGAACCAGCCGCGCGAGAAGTGGGACGCCTGGGACCCCATGCTGCTGTCCGAGGGGCTCTTCTCGGCCGCCAACATCTTCAGCAGCCTCAAGCTGGTCTACATCTTCAGCGTCAACCCGCACCTCGGCCCGCTCCAGGTCTCGCTCAGCCGGATGGTGCTCGATATCCTCAAGTTTTTCGTCCTGGACATATTGGTTATTTTTGCATTCTCTTGCGGTGAGTGTCTCCGGTGTGGAGCGAGGAGTGAGGTGGCACGAGTACAGAGGCGTGACGTTCCGTGGCAGGTCTGAACCAGCTGCTGTGGTACTACGCGGACATGGAGAAGAAGCGCTGCACGACGGGCACCTCCATCGCCGCCAACGGCACGCTGCCCGACCCCGACGCCTGCATCGTGTGGCGCCGCTTCGCCAAGTAAACTTCTTCCTTTTCATTCACATTACGTGTCTAACAACTGACCACCCTCTGACACATTTCCACGCAAATCTTTTCTCCACTCCACCAGCCTCCCTCAAATACTCACTTCTTTTCCCGCCTTCTGCGTTACAACAAAAATAAAACTATGTCCTAACATTCCTGATAATAGACCAAAATTTGTAGAGCATTATCCTCGTTCGCCAGCGGGAATCAATTGCTCAGCATTGCTCCCCCGCGGCGCGCCGCGTGTTCTGTTGTTCTGGTGTTCTGTTGCTGTCCGCACACACTGGTACAATTACCGTAAAAGCGATCGTTTATTGTTTCCTTCCGCCCTCTCGTCAAGTGCGTAGGGTTGTCAACCGTTGAATGTTTTGCCTCAAACAATAAGCAGCTAAAAATCTCGTAATTTGGCTTACAAACCTAAAGTTAAGAAGTGAACAATAAACCTTGTTTGTTAGGTTATTAGTTTTCGATCTAGAACAAAACCCGTCCCAAGCTTTTAAATACATGGGCAGGTAATCTAATTTAAAGCAGGTTTCTAAGCTTCTCAACAAATAATAGTTTTGATAATTTGTTTGAATTTTTGCAACACACTGGGAGTTTCGTTGTAGAAACTGACATTTTGAAAGATAGGTTTAATTAGGTACTTACCTAATCTTGTGTAGTTGTGGGCAATGCGAGTTTATTCCTATATCTAGTAGTTACATTATGTACCTAATAACGCATGTTTTGGGGAACCGATTAACATTTAAATGAGTGAACAACAAGTTTCCAGATGTACGAAGTACAATGTAATGTAGATTATCGAGAAGAATCTTAGTTGTATCTAGATTATTGTGTATACAATTCGTATTCTAACACATTATATTGTCTCCTTTTTTCTAGTGGCCAAGATGTACAAAGTACAATGTTATTCAGGGTGAAGCAACATGCAAAAACTGTATCATTTAAATTCCTATATTTTTAGCTTAGCAATGTCGATGTAGCCGAACGTGTAATGCGTGATGTTTATCGTTTTACGTGCTTTTAATGTTCCGCATTATATCTTCATGTTAACTAAACCTAATCAATAAACCAGTTGCGATCTACAAGCCGTTGTTGGAGTTATCCTTTCTATCCCGATACCTCTAACATTTCTTCGAGCCGGATATGAACCAGCGACCTATGTATAGGCAATGTAGGGAACACAATACGCCTTCAAACAGCTGCTCTGCGATGTAGGTTCCGACAGGCAATGTAGGGAACACAATTCGCACGATACTACGTGTTCATATATGCGACGTAGTATCTTGAGGATAACGTTTTAGTATTGTACGTTATCCAGTTTGTCCTTCGAGAGACAGTGGTGAGCGCGATCGCGGATTTTGACTGTGAATCCGGTTCGAAGAAATGTTAGAGGTATCGGGATAGAAAGGATAACTCCAACAACGGCTTGTAGAGTTTGTCAAGGTCAACACAATACTTTATTGCATGACGCATTTGTGAAACCTAGAACATCATCAAATTCTAAAGTCAAAATGATCACACAAAACAACGATCTAATCCAACAGTCACCAAGTAATCAACAAAGTGGATTTGAAGCTCTCAATAACATCCAGGATATTATGAACATTCGATTTAAGGCATTGGCGCAGGAGATAGAAGAAATACGCCACACCGTGTCAGCGTATCAGTTACAAACCGAATCCAATAAGAAAAATCGAAGTCGAAAACCCCAATGTTCTACCCAAGCACGACGAAGAAAAGCACAGCGAGCCGACGCGTGATCACATTTGCCGCCGAAGATCTACTCGACGGCCCTTGTAGAAGACTCCAAGGCAGCAAAGCATCCAACAGCGTGTGTCGAGCAGAGCGTGGCGACTGTTTCGCGATGGCGCTCAGGGTTCAATATTCCCACGGCAGAAGAACGAAATGAAACAGTGCCGAGTGTTTCGAGATGGAGCTCAGGGTTGAAACTTCCCAAGATAGAAGACCCCGAGGCCTCACAGCAGCAACCAGCGTGCAAACAACAATTTGTGACTACAGTGTGTGGTGAACAAGTTGTGATGTCAGAGAGTGAACGTCTATTTAAATACGGGTTAGATATCTAAGCTGTGAAGTGCGAGTAGATAAGAACATTCAGATCCTTACTATCTCATACAATTTTATATATCGTTATGTTTCAATTTTCTTTCATTTTTCATTTTATAACTGTTTTAATATTTCGTTATGTTTTACATTTTTATTCAATTTTCTATATCATATACAATTTTAATGTTTACATTTTCCTACTTTACATGACTACCTATGTAACTTTTTGTTTGTTGTCAAGTTTTAATGAATACTTGTTTTCTTTTGCGAGTGGCCAGGATGTACGAAGTACAATGTAATGTAGATTATCGAGAAGAATCTTAGTTGTATCTAGATTATTGTGTATACAATTCGTATTCTAACACATTATATTGTCTCCTTTTTTCTAGTGGCCAAGATGTACAAAGTACAATGTTATTCAGGGTGAAGCAACATGCAAAAACTGTATCATTTAAATTCCTATATTTTTAGCTTAGCAATGTCGATGTAGCTGAACGTGTAATGCGTGATGTTTATCGTTTTACGTGCTTTTAATGTTCCGCATTATATCTTCATGTTAACTAAACCTAATCAATAAACCAGTTGCGATCTACAAGCAGTTGTTGGAGTTATCCTTTCTATCCCGATACCTCTAACACCATATAAATCTTGACATGTAGTGTTACTATTATGTCAGTACCAAATTGTTTGTGCGTTGTGTCGCGGCGCGTTTGGCCCCTTGCCATCTTTTATTCCATTCAAGCTCCATTTCTGGATGTTATTCGCTTTTGATGTCTTTATTGCGATATGATTACCGATAAAGAACAAACGCGACCAAAGAGCAATTTCCATCGTGGTCGGGCGCCTTTGCGTTCATAACAGAAGATGTGTTCCAGTCTGTTCGAGACGATGCAGACGTTGTTCTGGGCGGCCTTCGGGCTGGTGGACCTGGACTCGTTCGAGCTGGACGGCATCAAGATCTTCACTCGCTTCTGGGGCATGCTGATGTTCGGCACGTACGCCGTCATCAACGTCATCGTGCTGCTCAACCTGCTCATCGCCATGATGAACCACTCCTACCAGCTCATCTCGGTAACTGCACCACTCCTACCAGCTCATCTCGGTAACTGCACCACTCCTACCAGCTCATCTCGGTAACTGCACCGCTCCTACCAGCTCATCTCGGTAACTGCACCGCTCCTACCAGCTCATCTCGGTAACTGCACCGCTCCTACCAGCTCATCTCGGTAACTGCACCACTCCTACCAGCTCATCTCGGTAACTGCACCACTCCTACCAGCTCATCTCGGTAACTGCACCACTCCTACCAGCTCATCACGGTAACTGCACCACTCCTACCAGCTCATCTCGGTAACTGCACCACTCCTACCAGCTCATCACGGTAACTGCACCACTCCAACCAGCTCATCTCGGTAACTGCACCACTCCTACCAGCTCATCACGGTAACTGCACCACTCCTACCAGCTCATCTCGGTAACTGCACCACTCCTACCAGCTCATCACGGTAACTGCACCACTCCAACCAGCTCATCTCGGTAACTGCACCACTCCTACCAGCTCATCTCGGTAACTGCACCACTCCTACCAGCTCATCTCGGTAACTGCACCGCTCCTACCAGCTCATCTCGGTAACTGCACCGCTCCTACCAGCTCATCACGGTAACTGCACCACTCCAACCAGCTCATCTCGGTAACTGCACCACTCCTACCAGCTCATCTCGGTAACTGCACCACTCCTACCAGCTCATCTCGGTAACTGCACCGCTCCTACCAGCTCATCTCGGTAACTGCACCACTCCTACCAGCTCATCACGGTAACTGCACCACTCCAACCAGCTCATCTCGGTAACTGCACCACTCCTACCAGCTCATCTCGGTAACTGCACCACTCCTACCAGCTCATCACGGTAACTGCACCACTCCTACCAGCTCATCTCGGTAACTGCACCACTCCTACCAGCTCATCACGGTAACTGCACCACTCCAACCAGCTCATCTCGGTAACTGCACCACTCCTACCAGCTCATCTCGGTAACTGCACCACTCCAACCAGCTCATCTCGGTAACTGCACCACTCCTACCAGCTCATCTCGGTAACTGCACCACACCTACCAGCTCATCTCGGTAACTGCACCACTCCTACCAGCTCATCTCGGTAACTGCACAATCAATAAAAACATGAGAAAACAAATGAATCGAATTACCGCTATTTTTTTTTTTATTTATTAGTCCATCTAGGACAGGCGAAAGCCATAAAGCCACACTGCCTTGTCTTTCGTATTTTTTGACCTCAGTGAATTGCCGCTAAAAGGGGGTATTACACTACACGTTATTCAGGGACCCTAAAAGAGTGGTGTAATAAAATTTAGGTTCCCTAAGGGACGGATGGACCCGGACGATATTCAGGGCTCTGAATAACGTGTAGTGTAATACCGCTTTAACCCGAATTTCGTTTTTTTTCATTCTGCCATTATCATGGTTCAATACTAGGATCTAGCATTACTACGTTCGTTCAATACTATCGTGATAGCTGTCAGTTGAAAACGGGCTGAAAAAGTATCACTTTCAACGGGTATATATGTTCCTTGCTTTCAACCCGCTCTACAGGCAACTTCAGACCTACTTTCCGAGTATGAATAATGAAAAACATGAAGTATAATGAACAATAATGAAAATATACATACCTATTGTTACATAAAATAAGCTTTTCGTTTCCCAAATAAATAAATAAAATTTATAAAATAGATGCATAACCTACCTACCTTCCTTACTTTCTTGGTTCGTTTTGTTTATTCTGCTTGTCTTAAAACAATTTCAAACGATTTCTTCACTTGCAAATTGTTTTAGCTAGTTTTTGCCTGTCCTAAGTCAGGAAAAGTATGAAGGAAAAGTTACATCACAAGTTATGGGATACTAAATGTTACCTTACTTACGATTCGATCGGCGTATCTACTTGAGTGGCTAGGGTGCCCATGAAATATCGTACAAGCGTAGAACGGAGGCAATTCTCGATCCGTGGATTATGAATGGCTGATGGATGATGATTAAATTACAAGAGCGCACCACGATAGCGAAGGTATTTATTTGGAATAACTGAAACCTAACCGACCAGTACCTATCAAACTTATACCGAAATTTTTAGGAGGTCATGGTAGTCCGAGGGCATGTCTATAAAAGGCTCGGACTTAGTATAACATATCGAACCTTCCGTAGGAGCGCGCAGACGTGGAGTGGAAGTTTGCGCGCAGCAAGCTGTGGATCAGCTACTTCGAGGAGGGAGGCACCGCGCCGCCGCCCTTCAACGTGCTGCCCTCGCCCAAGAGTCTGCTGTACGCCTGGCGCTGGCTGCAGCGCCGGCTGTGCGGCCACGCGCGCGCCAAGCGGGAACACATGCGCACCATCAGGGTAACTCACTATACACCGCCACGCGCGCACAGAGCCAAGAGTCTGCTGTACGCCTGGCGCTGGCTGCAGCGCCGGCTGTGCGGCCACGCGCGCGCCAAGCGGGAACACATGCGCACCATCAGGGTAACTCACTATACACCGCCACGCGCGCACAGAGCCAAGAGTCTGCTGTACGCCTGGCGCTGGCTGCAGCGCCGGCTGTGCGGCCACGCGCGCGCCAAGCGGGAACACATGCGCACCATCAGGGTAACTCACTATACACCGCCACGCGCGCACAGAGCCAAGAGTCTGCTGTACGCCTGGCGCTGGCTGCAGCGCCGGCTGTGCGGCCACGCGCGCGCCAAGCGGGAACACATGCGCACCATCAGGGTAACTCACTATACACCGCCACGCGCGCACAGAGCCAAGAGTCTGCTGTACGCCTGGCGCTGGCTGCAGCGCCGGCTGTGCGGCCACGCGCGCGCCAAGCGGGAACACATGCGCACCATCAGGGTAACTCACTATACACCGCCACGCGCGCACAGAGCCAAGAGTCTGCTGTACGCCTGGCGCTGGCTGCAGCGCCGGCTGTGCGGCCACGCGCGCGCCAAGCGGGAACACATGCGCACCATCAGGGTAACTCACTATACACCGCCACGCGCGCACAGAGCCAAGAGTCTGCTGTACGCCTGGCGCTGGCTGCAGCGCCGGCTGTGCGGCCACGCGCGCGCCAAGCGGGAACACATGCGCACCATCAGGGTAACTCACTATACACCGCCACGCGCGCACAGAGCCAAGAGTCTGCTGTACGCCTGGCGCTGGCTGCAGCGCCGGCTGTGCGGCCACGCGCGCGCCAAGCGGGAACACATGCGCACCATCAGGGTAACTCACTATACACCGCCACGCGCGCACAGAGCCAAGAGTCTGCTGTACGCCTGGCGCTGGCTGCAGCGCCGGCTGTGCGGCCACGCGCGCGCCAAGCGGGAACACATGCGCACCATCAGGGTAACTCACTATACACCGCCACGCGCGCACAGAGCCAAGAGTCTGCTGTACGCCTGGCGCTGGCTGCAGCGCCGGCTGTGCGGCCACGCGCGCGCCAAGCGGGAACACATGCGCACCATCAGGGTAACTCACTATACACCGCCACGCGCGCACAGAGCCAAGAGTCTGCTGTACGCCTGGCGCTGGCTGCAGCGCCGGCTGTGCGGCCACGCGCGCGCCAAGCGGGAACACATGCGCACCATCAGGGTAACTCACTATACACCGCCACGCGCAAAGAGCAAACACTCTATTGAAAATAGTTGGTCATGGATGAAAATAGCTAACGCGATTTTTTTTTTTCAGAGGAAAGCAAAGCAGGCCAACGAACGCGACTTCCGCTATCAGGTAAATAACAAGGATTTGTAGAAGTAACATCAAGGATTGTTTAACCCCGAACATTGTAACACATTACACACAGACAAAGTTTCTCTGGTGGTTGGATGGAAGTGAAATGAGTGAGAGTGAAATGTTACTGGTACAGGCGATCATGCGCAACCTGGTGCGTCGCTACGTGACGGTACAGCAGCGGCGCGCCGAGTGCGGCGGCGTCACGGAGGACGACGTCAACGAGATCAAGCAGGACGTCAGCGCCTTCCGCTGCGAGCTCGTCGAGATCCTGCGCAACAGCGGCATGAACACCTCCACCGCTAACGCAGGTGCCCCCGGTGTGTGCCCACTAACCAGCACACTGCCCCGCCCGCAACCCTTCCTCGGGGACACCACCACCCTCCTTCCTCTCCACCCCACTAACCAGCACACCCGCCCGCATCCCTCCCTCGGGGACACCACCGCCCTCCTCTCCACCCCACTGACTAGCAGACAGTCCCGCCCGCACGTGTGCAATATAATTAAACCAACTTATATTATAATTAACGGGTTTTGTGTGACGACAATAATAAACTGCCAGTGCCAAATGCACATTTTCTGCTATTCATGCATGCAGCGCTGACTGGCGAGAGGCATTAGCACCGTATCTCAGCCTGGCATGTGGTAAAATCGTATAACTGGGATCGACAGGCGGCGGCGGCGGCAAGAAGAACCGGCAGAAGGAGCGGCGGCTGATGAAGGGGTTCAACATCGCGGGCGGCGGCGGAGCCCTGCCGCCCGTGGACGAGTTCTTCGCGTCGCTGCACCACGAGCACGGCTCGCACGCCGCGCACCACGCCTCGCTGTCCGCGCTGCTGGCCACCCGCCTGCGCACCAGTCAGTCCTCGCTCTCAGACGGTACGCAGACAACCACGACGCCTCTACACTCGAGTCGATAGCCGTATCGGCCTTGCAAAGGGTAGGGCCGGATCTGATGAGTCCAGTCCTATCATCATTAGTGACGTACGGAGTGAACTAGACGACTAGGCACTTCCTGTCATGAGTTCAGCAAGGGTTCAGCGCGGAATGTATATGATGTCCGGTAGGAGGAGCGGGCGCGGCGCCCGGGGGCGGGCCGCGCCGCAAGCCGGCCTCGCACAAGCGGCGCTGGGGGACCATCATCGAGGCGGCGCGTGCGGCGCGCATGTCGCGGTTCATCGGCCGCTCGCGCTCCGAGGACTCCGTCTGCGACCACGGCCGGCAGTCGCCGAGGTGAGGCCCACCTCGATACTGTTACCGACGGCTCCGAGGTTATAAATAGCTTTCTATCCCTTCACTTGCTCCGATTACCAAATTTTTGAGCAAGAATCTGCAGAGAATCCAGTTACCTTCCTCTCTGCAAATAGACCAGAATTTTCTGGACCTTCACCCGATCACCCAAGAGCTTGTTCTGTACCGACACAGTGTTGTGCGTTAGTTTCACACAGCCTAGTTTTTTTTTCGAGTTTTTTGAGCCCATTTCCGAAAGCCAATCTTATAGTTAAGAATGTGGGACGCAGAAAAGGGACAGAAACATTGTAAAGTAATGCTAGATATATTTGGAGCCCCGGAGGCCTAGTAGGAATCTAGTCCAAAATGTCGACTTGTGCTGGCGGACGCCATGCCACTGGAGGTCGGGACGCGGAGCCGTTCGGAGTAAAGAGAGGGGCCGGTTGTTGCAGCGGCAGCGAGAGGTCGGAGTCGGGCAGCGACTCGCAGCGCAGCCCCGAGCGCGGCAGCACGCGTGCGCGCGGCTCGGAGCGCGGCTCGGCGCGCGGCTCGGAGCGCGGCTCGGAGCGCGGCTCGGCGCGCGGCTCCGTGCGCGGCGGCCCGCTCGGAGCGCTCGCCGCGCTCAAGCGCAAGCGGAAGAAGTTCTCCGACTCGCGCAGGGCGGAGGCGGACGCGAGGGGCGAGGTATGCGATCACTTCACTCAGCATCGATACTGCTATGAGTAATTAACTTGTCCGCAAACGACTCGTTAAGACACTAGTTGGTCGCAGGCGTTGCAGCGCGCGAGCTCCGTGCCGGCGCGCGCGCCGCCCGCGCCGGGGCCGGCGGCCGCGCCCGCGCTCTCGGCCGGCTCCACGCAGGAGAGCGTGGCGGCGCGCGGCGGCAGCCGGGAGCCGCTGCTGGCCAGCCTCGACGACGACGCGCACAAGGTACCCGATGCAGCGCACCCCTCGCTGCCTATCGACAGCTGTATGTCTACAATAGTACCTATAGCAGAGGTCGTCCGAGTGAGGTGGTCGTTCGGTTAGCAGGAGGCGTGCGGGCAGTGCGGGTACGAAGGCGGCGGCTGCGCGGGGCGCGGCGCGGAGGAGCGCGCGGGCGAGGCGGCGGCGGCGGCGTGCGGGCGCTGCGCGGCGCTGGCGCGGCTGGCCGGCGTCACTCCGCTGCACGGCCACGCGCCGCACCACTCCGCCGGCTGGCTCTAACGCGCACTCCGCCACTCCCTCCAACTCCGCCGGCTGGCTCTAACGCGCACTCCGCCACTCCCTCCAACTCCGCCGGCTGGCTCTAACGCGCACTCCGCCACTCCCTCCACGCCCGCACTCCAACAATGACTCCAGTCTCAGCTCGTCGCTCGGGGGACGAACGCTGAATCTTCCGTATCGATTCGTTTCGACGTGTTCCTTCGGATACCTTTTGTTTTCTATTTATAAATGAACCTATGTAGATATAGGTGGTATGTTTAACTAGACAAATATTGTGATTATTGAGGGATTATTGATTGAGGGAAGAACCCCGCCAGCACAAAAGTAATCAAAAATATGTAACATTGTAAATGTTCAGATGAAGACTGGCTCCGAAGTACGGGAGGTGCACGAGGAGAGCCCGCTGCGACTCGACTCGTCCACGCTCCAGGACGACGCTGATTGCATTTAAATAATAATTAATATCGTAAGTTGTTCTTATCTGTAAGTGTAGGAGGCGACTTGTACGCATGTTGTGATTGCGACAAGGTCCCGCCGGCAGTCGAGCCGCCCGCACCGGCCGCAGCACCGCACCGCACCGCCTCGCTGCCGGCCAGGCCGCAGCCGCACTGACCGCATACACCCGCCGGCCGGTCTCTCCTCGGAGCCTCGCGACTCGTCTGCGCTTTAAGACTCGATGTTACTACTCTATATATATTCATTCAATACACCGAATCATTTGGTTGTATTGCAGATTATAAGAGTGTAGCTCTTCCTATTCTATATACTTATATATACCTAACGAAGACATTTTAACGAACACCAATTAGATAAGTAGATACAAATTCAAATTTTAGCCTAAGTAGCCTATTTGTTAGACGTAAGATATTGTATATGGCAGTTAGAATAATAAGTACCTACCTATACATTAGGTAAAAATATATATTATTTAAGTTTGTACTCATAAAGACAGATTCTGAAAGCTACAGAATTGGTACCTAACCTATCTAACTACTTACAGTCATCACAAACGTGTCCTTGTTATTCGGACGAGATGTACCCTAACCCTTTTATAGTTCCTTCTTCGAGACTTTAAGTAGGTACCTACCTTTATTTATTCTAAATTAAACATTGTATTAGACACATGATGGGCTGATGATGATGATAACACACATAAGTTACGAGTATACACGTGCTAGTGGTTTACACAAGATTGAAGGGAAGATCGGAAATCAATTTTCAAATTTGACTTGTCTATATAAGTGCTTATTTTGTAAGCCAAAAAATAAACATTGATTTACAGGACTGGCTTTATAAGTAGTTGCTGTCCGCGACTTCGCTTGCCCTGTTTTACGGAGTGAAAAGAAGCCAACCTATATTTAAGTATGATAGCTACGCGTTAATAAATAGGACGAGGTGCCTCTGTGGCTCCAACCTCATATCAAACATGTGGAGATTATGTTTCTTTATGTACTTTTTAGGTGGGTAGTGGGTGTCTTTATCATTACAGACGACCGATGTGGCGCGGTGGGCGAAGGTCCGCCTGCGACGCAGGAGGTTGTGGGTTCGATTCCCGCCTCGGGACAAATTTGTGTACGATCTGCAGAAATTTGTTCCGTTGGTCTGGGTGTTTTCTATGTATAATAAAAAATGTCTATCTACGTAATGTATGGTATTAAGTATATCAGTCATCTAGTACCTACCCATACATAACACAAGCTCTGCTTAGCTTGGGGCTAGATCATGATGTGTGGACTGTCCGGAAATATATATTGTTATTTATTTTTCATTATTATTAATGTCGATAACTGTCATCAAATAACTAATCAGCTCATCAGTCATATTTAATCATAATGTCGTCGTCCGGTTAGTGTCGACTCTGTCTGCCACTAGTGCCCGGGCCGGGCCGAGGCGGCGCTCCTCATGGTGAGCGGTGAGCGCGGCCCCAGGGAACGTAACTCTCTCTACCGCAGCCTAAGGACGCCTACAACGTCAGACACATTACACGCGCGTTACCGACCTCTTCAAATCACACTTGATTTTCCCACTTTATTACCTATAGTTAGAAATTGCATTAGGAACGAAGGTAGGAACACTGAAAATTACACTTAAGAAAATTTGTATGTTTAGCAATCTATATCCACCTGAATCTGTCTTTTTGAGAATGAACCATAATATACGTACGTACGTATAAGCATTGTAATTGCCTGGCAAAATGTCTTGGAGAACTGACGCTTTAGGCCTCTACTGCCGTAGGTACTACGGACGTGTTTGAGTGAGCTCCAATGTACCTAGGTTACCTCATTAATTAGTTCTCGTCTTGACTTCAAAACATTTTGTATGCAATAGCAGTGACTACAGTTAGCTATGTAAGTGAATACCTAATAAATTAATGTGTTCCAGAAAGTTTTCCAATAACTTACTCGATCGGCGCACACTCACATAGCCATGTAAGTTCGAACAATGTAAAACAGGGATTTTATGAAACGCATATAACTACATAGTACTTACATACCCTACCCCTACAAGTCGATATAATCGAAGCAATAGGCACCTGCCGATATGAAGGTTGTTGTTGTTCACCTTTCAAACTAAAACCCGACTGCGCAGGTACTAACCACTGCTCTTAGGCATTGAACTTATTGAGTCACCTATTGTATCATTAATTATTCTGGACTCAATACGTTCAGTTAGAAGGAGCTGATCAACTAGTAGGTACCTACTGCACGGTGACCAATATCAACGCATGTAGCCAGCAGCGAGCGCGGGCCGCGACTCGACGAACGTAGCTGCAGTTGGGTTTCCAATCTTCACTTTGTTTTATGCCTATTATTATTTAAGTAGGATCATATCGAAGGTAATAAAAAGCAAATTCAGATATATTTACTTTAATCCGTATAGTGTAACTTTGTACATCAACTGTATGTAAGGCCGATAACGATAATTATGTTATTGTATGACACAAATAATGCAACAGTAAATGTAAGTACCTAACTACATAATGATTGTAACAATTGTTATTTACAGTCATAAATCTCTATTCGTGCATATAGAAGGCAGTGTATAGATATAGTGGTGTCCTGCGGGCGCGCACAGTATACGAGTCTCGGCGCTGTCGGCGCGCGGGCGGGGCCAGGCGACACACTGATCGCGGACCGTCGTGAGGCGGCTTATACATATACATTTTATAATCGGAACAAAATGAGTCTACCAACAATCAAAAACGTGAGCTTGCTGCGCTCGACTCGGTGAACGTGATAATGAATTGATCTTTTTGTCCGTTCATGAATCGAGTGGAGAAGCGGATCAGTGGGCTGCAGCTAACGTAGCGGCCGGCCCCGGCGGCGCCGACGCGACGCCGACGCGGCGCCGACGCGACGCCGACGCGGCGCCTATTCGCGGCACTAGTACATTATATTTTATAAAGAGTTGTTATTTATTTATACAATATATTTGTATACAACGGTGCGAAGTTTAATTAAATAAGCACTATCTACTTGTCGTTTCATTGCAACTATCCCGTATCGCTAAAATAATACAAACCACACCGTGGTTTTAAAAATATACTAACCAGTATAATCGAATCACAGTCCCTAAGTAAATGGTATTTCAACTACTACATTCATAATCAAATATATATTTGGCTATTCCTAAAAAAGTAAGAGAAATAATAATTCCGGCCACAGAATTTTTTTTTGGCCACGTGGCCAAACTTCTCATTTAATAACTAAGCATCGAGAAATTGACATAGCCTCTAATAAACTAATTTATCTTCTTTACAACGCCAACTAAAAATGTAAAAGAAAGCGTCAATTCACTAGCAACAATTATTCTAACTTGTCCTTCTGATTATACATTGCCCACTAATTTACTAAGTCGGCCACGGAATTTGCAACTCATCACCATTTTACGTTTTACAGCTTCATTACAAGCTCCTCAAAAATTATATATTCAAGCTTCAATAGACAACATCATATAATTATTACTTAACATGTAAAATAATACTTCATATTCTTTTATCGTGAAAATAGCCTCTGTACGATTTGGCGCGAGTTAGCGACATGACAACAACTGACCATTTTTGTTTTTGACCCGCCCGTGTTTGTTTATTGTTGTTCGTGCATTCGTATTGCAATAGTTTCATCTGTATTTCATTTATATTTCCAACTTTGGTTCAGATGATTGACCCCAAAGTTAAATGACCTCAGCGTTAGAGGTCAATGAACTCAAAAAAACATGAATAATTACCGCAGAGCATTCCGATGTGAGTTTATTAGGTTCAATTCGAGTGACGGATCCGACACAGAGTACCCCGACTCCACGTGGTCTTGTGCGTGGCGCCCCTAGAGTGTATTTAATAAGTCGGAGGCGCGAAGGGAGTGCAGCCTCCGCCAGCCGTAACAAGGGACAGGCACCGCGCGTGCCGCAGCGGCTGAGGCTGGTCGGCGAAGGCGACCAAAAAGCCGAAGCTGCGGAGATGAGCAGTGGTGCCTGACCCTTGTTACACAATGGCGGAAAGGCTGTACTTCCCGAAGCGACGGAACTATGGCGAATCGCGATGGAACCAAAAAAACATGAAAAACTACCCCGACGCATAGAATTCAACTATCAGGCATCGACTCCAGCAAAAGCTAAAGTTATTACAAAAAAGGTCTGCGACCTTGACCTCAAAGGTCACTGACCTTAACTTTTCGGCATCGACTCTAGCAAAACCCAACGTTTTCACAAAAAAATGTAAGAGACCTTGAGGACAATGACCTCAAGGTCACTTTTGTTAAGGTCATTGAACTTTAGGTCAAAGGTCAATAACCTTGACCAAAAAAACTATAAAACAATAGTTCATTATGTAATAATAGTGTCTTTAATATTTTATTTGATGACAATTTAAGGTAAATTTATCGATCGATAAATGTAGGACGACTTACATTTTAAACATACTAAATTATAAAATTAGAAGCTAATATAATGACTATTTTGGTGTCATAAATTAATATTTTAGAAGTTTGCTATTTGAATGTATGCCACAAATTTAGATGCTAAAAAATAACCACCGTGCTGAGTTATATTTACAGTGGCTTACATAGAAGATAACTAGTGGCTGAGATACTATTATTCAGATGCGCGTTGGTTGTGGCCGACTTAGTAATTTAGAAGGTAACTTATATTTTCTGAGGCGAATATTGCTATTAAAAAGAAGCTTGTTTAATTAGTAGCCAAAAAGTAAATAACTTAGGAACCACCTCAACACATTGTTCGAGTTCGTTATCCCTCAGGGAGATCCGGTCTCAGCCGACCTCCAGACAATCTGCCTCTAGACTAACTTTAAACTAATTAGGGTCGGTAGGTATCAGGGGGAGCGATATAATATTCTGAACAATTAGCCTCGAAGGGTGTGTACATTTGTAATCATTGGATAAAATTTTTCAAATAACTTGGGAAAGGTAATAAGTTGATAACTAATCCATCACGGATGCGAGAAGCAGTCGGCTGAAGGTCTCGGTCTACTTATAGAAATAAAGAGGCAGGGTCAGCGACGGGTGAGCGTTGAGGGGGAGGAGGTGACCGAGCGAGTTGAATGATGTGGTGCAATGTGGTGCGGTGTGTGTGAGGTCGGTTGGAGATGAGAGTGTGTGTCCGCGGTCAGAGCGCCGCGAAGTCGATGGGCTTGTAGTCCTGGTCCTGCGGCGCGCGCACGGCGATGGCGAGCCGGCCCTGGCGCGCGGTGAGCAGCACCACGGCGCCGCGCGGCAGCGCGCCGCGCTCCGCCGCCAGCGCGATCTGGTTCACGACGCGCCGCTCCACCTCGTGCTTGATGCTGCGCGCGCCGTAGTGCACGTCGTACCTGCACAAGACAAGAGAGAGACGTCAGCACGCGCGCCCGCCCCGCGCCGCCCGCCCTCCCACTCGCACACGCACCCGTCCGCGAGCGCGCCCAGCACGCCGCCCTCCCAGCGCAGCTCCAGCGCGTGCCGGCGCCGCGCCTTCTCGGCCCACAGCGCCAGCTCGCGCGCCACCAGCGTCATCAGCTCGGAGCGGGAGAAGGGCAGGAAGTACACGATCTCGTTGATGCGCCCGAGGAACTCGTCGCGCCCGAAGTGGCCCTTCAGGATCGGACGGACCACGCTGTCCTGCAACACCATCCTTCTCTTTAACATAATATTACTATTACTTTTGCCGCGTACGCTTTATACATGCTTTACATGCTATGAATGAACCACGAAGTTCGAGTGAGCTCCTAGACTAGACCCCTATGAGACTAGTCATGAAGCGGATAGAAGTGGAAGCGCCGGGACCGGCCGGCAGTGCCTCTCGCGAGGCTGCTGGACACAGTACATCGAACCCCCAGCATAAGAATTAATAATAACTGGCTAGAAGGAACTCTTCTTTGATCGAGTCCCAAACGCCGACATTTATACATACATATACCTACTTCCCCCTTTACCTCGTTACGCCCCTCTGTCGTCCAGGCGTGAAATACAGAAATACAGACTTTATTAATTTCCTAGTAACATGTCAATGGAAAATAATATGGGCCGATACGACGTGGCGTTGGTTTTCATACCCTTACCTCTTTGTTTATGGGACCGATCTTGACCCTTTTTAGGCCTGCTGGGTATGCGCCCTGTCGCACGCAACAATTTTGCACAACATTTCAATCAACATTACAATTTTGGCTGAAATACACGTAAGACTGAGAAATGCCGTACACGTCGTTGTCGTAGCTAGATTTAGCTGCTATATGGAATTTTATAATCTTAATAATTTCCGTCGGAGTAAATAGTGCAAGCGGTCGCTGGCCGACTGCGTGGCCGTCAGCACTGCGACCGCACGAGGGATGTCCGCCGCCGGGGCGCCGCACCTACACTATAACTTCTACTCTGTTTTTATCTATTGTGTGCCCTCGGGCCCGGCCGCGGTACGCCGGCTCCTCCCGCCACACACTGCACTGTAAGTGAGCCCTCACCTTGAACACCCTGGACACTTCCAGCGTCTCCTCGACCACGTTCTCACCGGCCTCGCCCGCGCAGTGTCCGTGCAGCGAGTGTGCCCTCGGGCCCGGCCGCGGTACGCCGGCTCCTCCCGCCACACACTGCACTGTAAGTGAGCCCTCACCTTGAACACCCTGGACACTTCCAGCGTCTCCTCGACCACGTTCTCACCGGCCTCGCCCGCGCAGTGTCCGTGCAGCGAGTGTGCCCTCGGGCCCGGCCGCGGTACGCCGGCTCCTCCCGCCACACACTGCACTGTAAGTGAGCCCTCACCTTGAACACCCTGGACACTTCCAGCGTCTCCTCGACCACGTTCTCACCGGCCTCGCCCGCGCAGTGTCCGTGCAGCGAGTGTGCCCTCGGGCCCGGCCGCGGTACGCCGGCTCCTCCCGCCACACACTGCACTGTAAGTGAGCCCTCACCTTGAACACCCTGGACACTTCCAGCGTCTCCTCGACCACGTTCTCACCGGCCTCGCCCGCGCAGTGTCCGTGCAGCGAGTGTGCCCTCGGGCCCGGCCGCGGTACGCCGGCTCCTCCCGCCACACACTGCACTGTAAGTGAGCCCTCACCTTGAACACCCTGGACACTTCCAGCGTCTCCTCGACCACGTTCTCACCGGCCTCGCCCGCGCAGTGTCCGTGCAGCGAGTGTGCCCTCGGGCCCGGCCGCGGTACGCCGGCTCCTCCCGCCACACACTGCACTGTAAGTGAGCCCTCACCTTGAACACCCTGGACACTTCCAGCGTCTCCTCGACCACGTTCTCACCGGCCTCGCCCGCGCAGTGTCCGTGCAGCGAGTGTGCCCTCGGGCCCGGCCGCGGTACGCCGGCTCCTCCCGCCACACACTGCACTGTAAGTGAGCCCTCACCTTGAACACCCTGGACACTTCCAGCGTCTCCTCGACCACGTTCTCACCGGCCTCGCCCGCGCAGTGTCCGTGCAGCGAGTGTGCCCTCGGGCCCGGCCGCGGTACGCCGGCTCCTCCCGCCACACACTGCACTGTAAGTGAGCCCTCACCTTGAACACCCTGGACACTTCCAGCGTCTCCTCGACCACGTTCTCACCGGCCTCGCCCGCGCAGTGTCCGTGCAGCGAGTGTGCCCTCGGGCCCGGCCGCGGTACGCCGGCTCCTCCCGCCACACACTGCACTGTAAGTGAGCCCTCACCTTGAACACCCTGGACACTTCCAGCGTCTCCTCGACCACGTTCTCACCGGCCTCGCCCGCGCAGTGTCCGTGCAGCGAGTGTGCCCTCGGGCCCGGCCGCGGTACGCCGGCTCCTCCCGCCACACACTGCACTGTAAGTGAGCCCTCACCTTGAACACCCTGGACACTTCCAGCGTCTCCTCGACCACGTTCTCACCGGCCTCGCCCGCGCAGTGTCCGTGCAGCGAGTGTGCCCTAGGGCCCGGCCGCGGTACGCCGGCTCCTCCCGCCACACACTGCACTGTAAAGCCGGCTACTCACACACCTGCTGCAGGGGCAATACCCGTCGCACGGCGGTTGGACCAATTTTAGGCTGTTCTCTACACACTAGCCTGCCGTTCAGTGTGTAACTCTTTTTCCATTTTTGTCCACTCCGCTCGGTTGTCACCAATGAACTGACTGGAATTGCCCCAATCCTACTACACACGCAGCAACCTTGCAGGGCGGTAGACACAATCTAGGGAGCTAGGAAGGTCTTGCGCCCCTGCCGCCCTGCCGCAGGCCCAATCTAAAAATTGCTCCTGCTTGCCTACACACATCACAATTAAGGAGGCAATCAAGGGTCCAATTCCCATATTGACCCTGCAGCAGGTGTGTGAGTAGCCGGCTTAAGTGAGCCCTCACCTTGAACACCCTGGACACTTCCAGCGTCTCTTCGACCACGTTCTCACCGGCCTCGCCCGCGCAGTGTCCGTGCAGCGAGTGTGCCCTCGGGCCCGGCCGCGGTACGCCGGCTCCTCCCGCCACACACTGCACTGTAAGTGAGCCCTCACCTTGAACACCCTGGACACTTCCAGCGTCTCCTCGACCACGTTCTCACCGGCCTCGCCCGCGCAGTGTCCGTGCAGCGAGTGTGCCCTCGGGCCCGGCCGCGGTACGCCGGCTCCTCCCGCCACACACTGCACTGTAAGTGAGCCCTCACCTTGAACACCCTGGACACTTCCAGCGTCTCCTCGACCACGTTCTCACCGGCCTCGCCCGCGCAGTGTCCGTGCAGCGAGTGTGCCCTCGGGCCCGGCCGCGGTACGCCGGCTCCTCCCGCCACACACTGCACTGTAAGTGAGCCCTCACCTTGAACACCCTGGACACTTCCAGCGTCTCCTCGACCACGTTCTCACCGGCCTCGCCCGCGCAGTGTCCGTGCAGCGAGTGTGCCCTCGGGCCCGGCCGCGGTACGCCGGCTCCTCCCGCCACACACTGCACTGTAAGTGAGCCCTCACCTTGAACACCCTGGACACTTCCAGCGTCTCCTCGACCACGTTCTCACCGGCCTCGCCCGCGCAGTGTCCGTGCAGCGAGTGTGCCCTCGGGCCCGGCCGCGGTACGCCGGCTCCTCCCGCCACACACTGCACTGTAAGTGAGCCCTCACCTTGAACACCCTGGATACTTCCAGCGTCTCCTCGACCACGTTCTCATCGGCCTCGCCCGCGGGCGACAGGTGCCCGTCGTTGTTGCGGCTATCATCTGAAACAATTAAAAAATCCTTTATTATGTAACAATAACCATGGTTCCATGGTTAAAAAATTAAAACGACGCCATTCTATTCTATTTGCAGGCGAAAAAACTGTGTCGCAGATGACAACGCTGCGCCCTCCTCCGAAGTTAAAAGAATACAGCCCCAAAACTTCCACTACGTTAGAGAAGCTCTAGTATCAAACAAAGCATTCGCTCTTTAGGTTCAGATGATATTATCGAGGTCCTCATTTTCAACCTCATAGAGGAGCATGGAGTTACAAACCGATACGGAGTGCATGACGTAGCGTTGAAAGGGGAAGAAGAGAAAGGTGATTCGATTTGGGATGCAAATAGCTATCCTATCTTAGCGGAGAAGTCATTGACAGTTTTTACGGAGGCGGTGGAATTTATACACTTAGCGGCAAAAGAGATAACACAATTCAAAAGAAACCTATTTAAGTATATTTGGATATGATGGCACAAATACACTTAACTATGGATGTGAAAGGATTAAACTATCATGTGATGTGATGGGATCGGTAGATATTAATGAAAACTGAAGAAGTACAATGAGCAATGAAAATTGCAAAAAAAATAATAGCTCGATAAGCAAACGGGGAAGATATCGGATAAAGCAAGAGGTGAGATGTGTGAGCGAGACGCACCCGAGGCCAGGACGGGCAGCACTTGGCTGGTGCGCTTGTGCGCGCGCGCCTCCAGGTCGCGGCGCAGCGCCAGGCCGTGCTGCGCGATCTCGTCCGCCGCCAGGTTGGACGTCATCACGAAGATGGCGTTCTTGCACTCGATCAGCTTGCCCTTGCCGTCCGTGAGGCGACCCTGCAACGAGGCGGAGCGCCGTGAGCGGGGCCGGCGGCGTCCGAGCGCGGGCCTCCCGGCTCTCCCCTACCTCGTCAAAGAGCTGCAGCAGCACGGTGAGCACGTCGGGGTGCGCCTTGTCCACCTCGTCGAACAGCACCACGGCGTCCTGGCGCCGCGCCAGCGCGCGCGTCAGCTGCCCGCCCTCCTCGTGGCCCACGTAGCCGGGCGGCGCGCCGATCAGCTTGGCCACCTCGTGCTTCTCCTGGTACTCCGACATGTCGAGGCGGATGAAGGCGCCGGGCTCGTCCTGCACATGCGCGCGTTACGTGTCTGTGCTGCGAGTCCGTGCGCATCCACTCCTCTCTCCGCGACCGGTACCTTGTGGATGTACCGCGCCAGCTGCTTGGCGAGCTCGGTCTTGCCGATGCCGGAGCTGCCCAGGAACAGAAACACCAGCGGGTGCTCCTCGTCGGCCCAGCCGTTCTCCTTGCGCCGCACCGCCGCCGCCACCGTCTCGATCGCCGCCTGCGACCGCACAATTATCACAGGAAATGGAAGCGGTCATGTTTGTATTTAGACATTTGTTAGCAGCCGTCTAGCCGCAGAGACTGTCGGTAGAAGAATTAAGAAAAACCGAGGTAATCGAGGAGCTCTCTATCTGTGACAATTTAAAGGGTGCACCTGCTGTCCGACGATGTACTGCTTGAGCCGCTGCTCGAGCGGGAAGCGGCGGCGCTCCTCGGCGGCGGCGGCCTCGGCCACGGCCTCCCAGCGGCGCGTGTGGTGCTGGATGAGGTCGCGCGTGGCGGAGGAGTCGCGCGCGTAGTGCAGCGCGCGGCGGCCCGCGTGGTCGCGCGCGGTGGGGTCGGCGCCCGCCTCGAGCAGCGCCTTGGCGGAGCGCGCCGAGTCCGCCAGCGCGGCGTAGTGCAGCGCGGTCCAGCCCAGGAAGGAGGCGCGTGCGTTCATCCCTCCGCTGAACTCCTCCTCGCGCCGCGTCGCCACCTCCAGCGGGTGCAGCCCGGACGTCGCCGCCACCATCGAAGCCCCGGAGTACCTGCAATGCACACACTCACTCAACTAACCCATTACATTACATTCATCCGGTAGTAGTTAAAGACGGAACCATTAATTGGTAACCCCTCGAATAGCTAAAGTTAACATTAGTCGCCCGATTCATAAATCTTTTACTCAAATTCGAAGCATGTATCCACAAGTGGGAATCGAACTAGGCGATCGCTCGCGTGACAAGTGACGACTGCATTAACCAATTAAACCAATTAACTAGTTATCGAAGCTTTGTAATTTTGTGTTATAATATAAGTGTTCGGGATTTTATTTACGATAATATCTCTTTACACTGGATAAGAAAAAAATAAGTGCTTGAGGATGGGTCTGAATACAATCTTGGAGAACTTATGAAAGGTTATTGCCATTCTCGATTCGATGAAATTGGGCACAGAGATAGATTATGGAATAACACATAAGCTATATTTTATCCCGGAATTCCCACGGGAACGGGATGTTCTACATGAGTAGACATAAAATTAATAAAGCTATCTACCTAGTAAGAATTATATCATAGTACCTAAATATAATGGCATAAAGATAACCATAAAACTGTAGTTTCATTTTTATGTAGATACCTATCCAACACTGCCTATCTTTTTTATACTTACCTTATTATTATGTAGATAAGTAGAGAAAATAAAATAACTAAGTAGGTAATTTTATATTATGTAGGTCAGTAAGTATATTTTTAGGTAAGTTATCATAAAACCTTCTTGTGAACCTACACGCTGAATAAATTATATTATTATGAGCAGTGTTCTCAGGTATTTTTTTACCAGGTGATACATAACCTACCTAGTAAAAAAAGACCTACGCGAGGAAACAGCGCACCCAACCCAAAACTAAAAGCGACCGCATACCATGAGTGCAGACCGCACTCTGCGTGCGTAAAAATTTAGCAGGAGTACGGGGTTGGCGCGGGGGAAAATTTAGACTCCGCCCGAATCCTCAAGGCCGTTGGCCTATACAGGCTCCTGAACTTGGAGGTTTTAACTTAAAAGAGTTGAAGGAAATGGTATATATCATAATATTGTGTAAGACCGCGGTTCTTTTCGAACAGCAAAACGCCTGGATGAAAGAGGGGCGTAACGAGGTGAAGGGGGAAGTAGGTATATAAATGGCGGCGTTTGGGACTATATCAAAGAAGTCCCTTCTACCCAGTTATTATTTATTCTTATGCCGCGAACAACATTTTGGATATTCACGGGCCATACCATCTTTATAGTCGGATTATATGTAGTAAGCTTACCTGTCGCGTACGATCAGTTGTTTGCTAAAAGTCTGTATGAATGAAGTTAATTGAAGCCATAAGCCGATGGATACCGGCTTGTAGTCACGCTCGCGCTCGCCGCGCGCTATACGAATACATACATTACATAGGTAGGTAGGTATATTTTGTGCGGTTGCTTGACAAAATTAATAGGCGCTAGGCGCAAGCTAGTTTTAATTAGTTATATAGGCTAGGTAAGTTAGGTTAGGTAGTTAATAATAGCTATAGTTACTAGATGGTAGATCAGATATAGGTAGGTTAGGTAGTTGATAGTAGGTATTACGTAGGTACCCGAATGGGAATTTCAAAAGGGAAGCCGACAGGAATCGTGTTATATGGGACCCTTCGCCACTGATGGGCAGGATTGGAGCAAGTAGCTGATGAAGAGGTAGAAATAACATGCTGACCGTTCTTGAAGGTCTGGCTTGGCTCCAAGTTTGAGCAGCTCGTGCACGACTGCAGGCTGGTCGTTGGCTGCGGCCGTCATCAGCGGTGTCCAGCCGAGCGAGTGCCGCCGGTCCGCCGCACCCTCGCCTTTCTGGCCGCCCCCACCCCCATTTGCAGCTATTAATGCTTCTATTTGCCTGCACACACAATTTATTTATAAGTCTACTCTAACAACGTAGAACAAAATTACTTTACCTTACACCTTAAAAAAACTCTACTACTTATGAGACAACAATATCAAACTAAAAAATATACACAATGACTAAATCAACACTGTCTATTATATAGAAACATCGGCCATAAGCTGCTCATAAAATATTTCGAATAATATTTTTTATTATTAAAATATCTTTTACACAACCAAAAGATTGGCAAAAGCAGTTTTTATCTTTTTATGATTTTAAGAGCCTATATCTTCAAAACTAAGACAGTTATCAAAATAATTTATACTCAAATATAAAGAGATAATACGCAATTTTTTTCAAAGTAATTGAAATCCGGACAAATTCACCTATTGCAATTTATTTAAGAGCTAAAAATGCAAAGATAATGACTTATTGCGATAAAAAGTTTTAACTAAACTGGAGTTATTTGTTCTGAAAGAAGTCATTTAATGCGAATAGTACCTTTTATCATTAATTATGTTTCTAAAACAGTAATTAAGTGTTAATAATGAATTCTACACAAAATAAAAAAAACTTAGTGTAGACATTATTCGTTTTGATAGAAGTAATTTCAAACCGTTTAATGAATTTAAGCAAAACTTATTCACATGATTGTTAACGTAAAATCATTTTTGAAATGTTGTTAAGTCACATAAATGAGTTATGCATGAAAATAACAATGTCTATTACATTTTTTTTCTTTTGTTAAATCTTTTAATGTAAGTTCATGAATTTCATGAAACCAGATGTACCAAAAATGAAATTATCGACTTTATTACCAGCCATAACTTCTAAGTTTGAAAAGCTACAAATAAGTGAGTTTTCAGTTCAGTTCAGTGAGTTCAAAATGTAGTGACTTCTTGCGACTAATGACTTCTTGCAATAAGCCGACGATTTATTAATTAGATGATATATCTATTAACTCTTAAACTGGCGCGAGCCCGCCGGCGGGCCGGGCAACAATGTAACAAGATTTGTCGTTGACAGGCGCGAGCCCGCCGGCGGGCCGGACCGTTCAGGCGATTACAATCCCTTTTTTCAGCATGTTACAGTCTATATTTGTTTGAACAACTTTTGTCTGTGTCAAAGATTAACTATTTTCCTATGCATTGAAATATCAAAAAGCCAATCCAGTAATAGAAAAAACAATAGAAATCTGACTTTGAATCCGCGCAATTGTCAGGGCTCATGACGTGTTTTGTGTTGTGTGTTTTTATCGATTTTTCAGGGTAAATGCATAGTTTTATGGAATAACTAGTGTATTTTGTAATAATTGGGGTACGATAAAGCTACTTACATGATAGGATTTGTGAATTTCGTTGCATTTTTCTTGTTTTGAACCCAAAAGTCGGCCACAAGATTACCGCCGTTTTCATGAAATTCCGAAGAATTTTACTTAGAACTAGTAATAAAATGAAATACTGTTATAAAATATGATTACAAATAGATTATTTTGTTTATTTTTCAAACTTGCATCGAAACAAAAAATATCGATAAAATTGTAAAAACACATCATTACAGCGCGTGAAAACGTGAGTGGTAATTTTCATTTCGAAAATTTTTAATATTTTTTCATAGCACAGCTCCTATTTATCATTGAAATATTATTTATAGATTGTCTTCATGCTATTCTATTATATTTCCATGAAAATAAGATTAGTTTTGTTGCCAAAATATGGTTCTGAAAAAGTCGCGCATTTATTATGTTTTTTTGTTATTGTTAGTAAATATAAGCTTACAAAAGTAATAAACACATAAAGATATATTGTTTAGGAAGCTAAAACCGTTTACAGAACTTAGATAGGGGGCCTAGTTATTTTTTTATGAGCATTTCTCTGAAGCGAGACGCAATTTTGAAGACCGCGCGGTGCGGCCGGGTGATATTATTTCGTCCGTATTTTCTACCCCTGATTTGACCGGGGGGAGACGGGTTAAAGATAAAATATATTTTGTTGGTCTTCCTGTGGCAGTTTGAGGGCGGGTAAGATTTATGAATTATTAATTTTAAAAATATGACAGACATTGACTAACCTACGTATCTCCTGCACATTGCCAAGCTGAGCTGCTTTGAAGAATCTCTTTTCTGAAAACAAATTATACATACTTTATTTATCCTACTAATATTATAAACGCGAAAGTTTGTATGGATGGATAGATGGATGGATGTTTGTTACTCTTTCATGCAAACTCAATTCTGAACAGATCTGAATGAAATTTGTCACTGAGAGAGATTATAGTCTGGAATAACAAATAGGCTACATTTTAACCCGGAATTCTCACAGAAACGGGAACTACGCGGATGAAACCGTGAGACGCTGCTAGTTAATACATAAAACTGACTATTTTTAATTAAACAATCAAAGTGCCCTGAGTAAGTAAGAGAACCATTGAACGCATGATCAGCTGCCAGTAGCGCGAGTCCGAGTGAGCCGGCGCCGAGCAACACGCGGGCATTTGTCCATCTCCGCTGGCCGTGGGCCCCGTCGGCGCCGCCGCCGAGCACCGGCGGCAGGGACGAGACACTGGCCAGCCGTGCCGTCCGCCGCAACGACTTCAACAAGCTCTGTGTGGATCGAATTCGTGACATCCTTTAGTTTAGCAAGTGACTTTTCGTTTGTTGGTTGACAATAATTTCATTGATAATCGGCGACGACGCACGATGGGTGTTTTTTACATTTTTTGCTGCATTTTCTGTATTAATATTGCATAGCGGTCGAAACAACTATCAAACAAATCTACGAATTCATTTTGTTCCGCTTTCAGAATTTTCTCGAGGAACCAAGTTTCAGAATCATTACTGTTTGGTTTGTGTCAAACAGACAGGGTGACCGTTTTAAAAATGGCGAATCTGCCAGATTCTGGCAAAAAACCTGCCAAAATCTGCCAAACTCGTCTCAGATCAGAAAATGCCAAAATATGCCATCATAATTTGCTTCTAAGGGGGCGGGAATTATAAATAAAAATACTTTAATGAGGTATTTTAATGACATTTTAAGTTTAAATTTCAAAACACTTTATTTAGTAGGAATCATTACATTAGTATTAATTATTAATTAAATAAAAATAAAAATAAATAAAATAAATAAACTAGTTATGAATTTTTGTGATATAAGAATCTTTATTAACAACGAAAATTACAAGCAAGGAATAGAATAATTAAAACTAGTATTTACAATTGAAACCATTGAGCTAACTGCAGACGGTTGCAAACAGTTTAAAGGTACAGACAGAATCATTAATTGGTAACCCCTCAAATAGCTAAAGTTTACATTTGTCGTCCGACCGATTTGCTAATCTTTTACTCAAATTCTAAGAAACAAAAATTGTATCATCAAGTGGGGTTCGAACCAGGCATCCAATCGCTCGCATGACATGTAACCACTTCACTAAACAACTAAGCTAATGAACTAGTTATCGGACGCTCGAAATTTTGTGTTAATTATGTTCGGCAGCGGATTTTATTTGCGATATCTGGATAAGAAAAAAAGATGAGGGTAGATCTGAATACAATCTTGGTGAACGAAGAAAAGGTTACTGCCATTCTCAATTCGAGTGTTTACTTGGTTGATTTTTATTTATGTTTTTGGTGGAATTGAAGAATATTGAAGGAAATGTTGCATATCAGTAATTTTGTGAGAACTAAGATCCCGGTTATTATCGAACAGCAAATAAGTAATAAGAAGATTGCTCGTCAGCTTGAAATAACGGTAAATTTCCTACTTATATCTTTTTAGTAAAAACTTGTTATCTTTAACTGCATAATATATTGTTGATTTGTTATCTTACAGATTCAAACCCTGCGCTCATGAGGTCGTAAATTTAAGTCCGAGAGGGATGTGAATGTAAGAAGAATTAGCAGACAAAACAACAGGAGTGTAACAACAGAATAAATTAAAAAAGTAAGTGATAATTCTCAACGAATCCAATTTCATTTATCAAAGATTATTTCATCTTATTCTTATCTTTTTAAAACAAAACAACATAGTATTTGACCAATGCAAATAAATTATTTGTGTTTTATCCCACACACCTAAAAACAAACACCAATTGATTAAATTATTATTTTTAGGTTATTGGGGTCTTCTATGGTTCCCGGAAAATAGGAGAAATGACTGGGAGTATGAATGGCGAACAATATTTGACAGTGTTGAAGGAAGTCATGTTACTTTCTGTGCGGATCGTGTAGGTATCCAGAGGGACTTTATTTTGTCCATCATAATTGTGCAGTGCATCGTACGCGAATGGTTTCTGAATGAACTGTTATTCCTAGCTAGCTAAAAGTCCGGACCTAAGTCTGAGAAAATATGTGGGGTCAAATGGTTTTAAATGGTTTAAAAGGTTCGAATGAATTGAGGTCCAAGCATAACTTAGAGCATAACACAGATGAGAAACAGACTACAAAAAATAAATAATAAAAAAAACACCCTTTGACCTCATATATATTTTCAAACCTACCTGATTAAACTATGTTCCACGATTTACAGGAGATTCAAATTGTTTAATTCATTAGATTAGAAAAGTAAACAAAAATGTAATGAAAACATGTGTATTCTCGAGTACTAAATCGCAAATGGAACATTATTTATCAGGATAGGGAACTACTTATAAATAAGCTTGATTATAAAATAAAAAATGTCTAAGACAAACAAACAATCTATGCTACTAATTATGTGCATATTGTTTTGTTATGTAGTCATAAATTTTGAAATAGAAAAAGTGTGTTTACTTACCTAAAATTGTGTTTTATTTTTCCATCATTATATTGATACTAATAAACAATGACTTCACTATTCACAAGAATAGACAAAAATAAAAAATGGCCAATATAAAAATGACATCTAGTCGTTAAAGGGGATCGAGCACGGGTCTTGCGATTAGAGGCCAGATTAACTCGGCTACTTCTACCACTACACCAACGTTACTTATGATTATGTGTCGAAATTTAGCATAGTGACTTGTGCGTACCGATAGAAATTTAGAAAGGTATTGAAAAAATCTTAGTTTTCTGATTAAGTAATTGAATAAAATTTATAACAAAACAAAATAAGAAATTATCGAGAAATTTGTAAACTTAAATCAATTATTTTTATGTTAAAGGGTTTGAACCTGCGTGCTACTGAATACACACTACTGCCTATTCTGTGAGGGGGATACCAATTAGTGAAGCTGTCTGTACCTAGCTCAATTGATCCATGTCAATACCTTTTTTAGTTTTAGTCCATACTTTTCTAGTATTGAAGATAAGGTTTGAAAAACTAGTGTTTTTCATAGTTTTTCTAGGAATCTTAAAAATCTGCCAGAATCTGCCACATTTTTAATTCGTCAGCACTTTCTGCCAGAGTCAGAATTTGGGAGCCAAATCTGCCCAAATGGCAGAAATCTACCACAAATGGTCACCCTGGTGTCAAACAAGTGGCAGTCTGTGCCACAGCCACTTTTGTTTGACTGTTTGACACTTTTGTTTGAGTTTTCAGTGTCAACTTGACTGCCACAGACTCTGTGGCAGTCACTTTGAAAAACTACCGTCGTTTCTCATTAATGTCAATGTCATTATAAATCTATCTTTCAGTGCTCCAATCGCACTCAGAATTTGTACAGGCCTAAGATCTAGCATTACTACGTTCCGAAACGTAGTAATGCTTGATCTTAGGTACAGACAGGCGCAAGCCGATACATGCGGAACAAGGTAATCGCACGTGATTTGCAAGTACCTCCTGTAAAGGAGTTTGTTGTCAAGCAAGCGCGAAAAATGTACGAACGTGCCGTGTGACAAGTCTGGTACATTTAAACGGACTCGCCCTTCTTTACACAAGACCACCGGAAGCAAGACCATGCTGGAGGGAGACCCTTGCCCAGAGAGCTCCTGGAGCTTTCGGAAGACCTTTCCCCAGACCGTCGTAGCCAACCAGCTAACGAACAGCTTCCAAGTAGCCTGCATGGCTCTCGAAGCGACATCACATGACTCGAGAGAAGCTTCTCTCGACGTTGACGCCAGAAAAATGAACCTTAGTTCAATGGAGATGACAAAAGGGTCAAAATATTACCATTAAAAATACATAATATCGGAGCGTAGATCATGCACATTACGTTACTTTTTATTTCACTTCAATAGATGCAGTATTTCCGAAGTTATAACGACGAGAAGTTTAAGCCACTTTTTGTATTTCTGAGATTACGCGCGCTCGTACTGTGACGTCATCCCCCCACTCAGCCCGCGACCGCGACACGGCGGGCCGCGTTCGGTCCGGTGATTTACGGGCGTCTCGTTTCCTTTTGTTTCGATCGTCTTGGTTTTCATGAGCTTAGATTAAAAACGAATAATCTAAATTAACATTATTATTATTATTTATGTAAAGTGAAACTGTAGTGTGTAGTATAGAAGAAGGATTTCTAAAAATCGTCAGAGTATCTGCCAAGAGTGGATGGTTTGATGGAGCACAATACTTCATTTAGAATCAGGATTTTACGGCTGCTGAAATTTGTGTGCGTTTCATTTAGTACCTATTATGGGCGGTGATAAAAAATACTAGGTAGGCACTCACAATCAACATCTCGAGGTCGTCGATGATTATTTTATGTGTTTTATGAGTAAGTAGTGTTGGTGCCCCTGGGTAGGTTAGCCAACGATGTACTGGGCTGGGTAGCCCGCCGATTCCCAGAAGACGCCGGCTGGAGGGGATTCTGTTCAGGTCCGCTTCTGCTTCCTTTGAGGGGGGTTTCTTGAGGAGTGAAAGACTTCTTCTTTCTTCTATTTATTTATTCTTGACGACTTTCTTGCAGCGTGACGCAGCACGCACTCTACTAGCTTATCCACCCCCAAGCTTTACCGTATAGAGGACGGCTCTATTTCGCATACATTTTGTTCCTATTTTTCACTATGCTTTGGGGGTTTATCGGCTTATATTTCTTTTATTTGTCAACTAATTTACATGTTTTATATACCAAAATGTGTGCAATTATGTAACCTTTATGGCGATGTAACGCCCATTTTCCTATCTTTATTACTACAAAAGTTACAATCATTTTTATATACAATTTTCTTAACTTAGGATAGTTTCTCTAGGCCTAATTATCTGTCTACCGACTAGAACTTGTGTTTCCAATCCTTTAATACCTATTTTACGTTTATTTACAACAGTTTAACTTAATTCTACACAAAATTCTAACCTTAACTATCCTAAGTATATACAAGATTCTAACAACACTAAATATCTAATATCCTATATCTAGTGAGCGTTGCCAACAGTCTCCCCCCGAGTGCCCGGTGTTCCTGGCACTCCATCTCTTGGGGACAACGCTATAACTATCAGTCTTGATACGGGACGCCTGATGATGCCGCCTCTGGTCCTCACGTCGACGATCCTCACTCTGCCGTCCGGTCCTGGGTAGATCTTCTCGATGACTCCGCGCGGCCATGTGTTGCGCGGGAAGGTGGCGTCGGCGATGATGACGACGTCGCCTTGCCGTAGTTCTGCCCCTCGTTGTCTTGTTCTCACGGCCCTCGGCATGAGAGTGGGTACGTACTCCCTCAGCCAGCGCGCCCAGAAGTGGTCTGCCAGGCGCTGAGCGGTTTTCCAATTCGGCGTGCCAACGAGCGTTCGGTCATCGAACGCCCCCAGCACGGCCGCCCCACAGGATCTGCCAATTAAAAAGTGATTAGGCGTGAGGCTTTCTTCGTCGCTCGGGTCGGCGCTGAGATGAGTAAGCGGCCGAGAGTTGATCGTGTGCTCCACTTCTGTGAGGTAGGTGTGCAGGACTTCTTCTGGAGGACTTCTTTCTCCCAGGACTGCAATGAGCGCGGTCTTCACGGATCTCACCAAGCGTTCCCATGCTCCCCCCATGTGGGGTGCACCAGGAGGAATGAATTTCCAGATCATCCCTTCTTTTTCCGCCGCTTCAATGTACTCGTTAGGGCTGATCTTCTTTACTTCTTCTCGTAGTTCCCGGTTGGCTCCGACAAAGTTGGTCCCGTTATCGAGGGGTAGCAATGCTGCGGTCTTCTCCTTTGTGCGTGGCTTAGAGATCTTGCGGCGGCACAAATCTATAAACATAAATATTCTGGCGGTAGCACGAAGCAATTTCGTCCAACTACTGAACCTACAGGGATTTGGCAGGCTCGGTTGAGGGACTGTACTCGTTGCGCAGCATGTATCCTTTTTCATCTCTTCGCAGGGTTCTTCTTTGTATTTCAATTTCTTCTCTGGCCATTCTGTTTCGGGTTGGTAGAGAAATGCTGGCCCGACGAACCATCTCGATGTACTTCCAAAGTTCGCAGGCCCATCCCTTGTGGCGTCGTCAGCTGGATTCTCCTTTGTAGGTACCCACCTCCATTCGCTTGGCTTAGACAGTTCTTCAATTCCTGCCAGTCTGTGCGCGACGAATGTCTTGAAGCGCCGTGGATCCGCCTTCAACCACTGCAGCACCGTCGTGGAGTCCGACCAATAAGTTTTAGATGTTACCTCAAATTCTGTCTCCCTGCAGATGCTGTCTGCTAGTCGGGCTCCCAGAAGTGCAGCCTGGACTTCCATTCGCGGGATCGATGTTATCTTGACTGGCGCCACTCTTGCTTTTCCTGCCATGAGGGTGACGCGGGTTCCTTCGGCCGTCGTTGTCTTCCAGTACACGGCGGCTGCGTATGCTGTCTCGCTCGCGTCGACGAATGTGTGGAGCTCGCCAGTCCTCGTTCCGTCCGGCGCCAAGCATCGTGGTATCTTCAGCTCGCGCAGTGCTTCTATCTTCTCCAGGTACTCGCGCCAGGCGGTGTTGTGCTGGTCGCTGACTTCTTCATCCCATTGGACGCCGGCTCGCCACAGTTCCTGCACCAGTCTTTTGCCCTGTAACAGTACCGGCGCGATGAGTCCCATAGGGTCAAAGGTGGACATGACCGCGGCGGTTACTTCTCTCTTGGTGGGGAAGCGGCTTCCATCTGTCACTTCCGGCGGCGTAGTCCTCAGCCCGACGTTGTAGGCCAAGGCGTCTTCGTCGACCAGCCATCGCATGCCCAGCGTTTTCTCTTCTCCAAGCGATTTTTCATTCACTGCGGTGTGTTCGATCTTCATCAGCATCTCCTCCCGATTGCTGGCCCATTGTCGCAGCTCGAACCCTGCTGCCTTGTGGATTCTTGACACTTGTTCCGCTATCTTCGCTGCTTCTTCGACGCTGTTGAAACTCTGTAAGTAATCATCCATATAATGGTGCCGCTGGATTGCTCGAGCGGCTTCGGGAAAGGTTTCCGCATGTTCCTCCGCATTCTTGTTCTTCACGAAGATCGCCGTAGAAGGTGATGATGCAGCGCCGAATATTACTGACTTCATCCGAAACTCTTTCGGCTGCGCTGCAGTGTCATCTCGCCACAGAAACCGTAGACTGTCTCGATCTTCCTTGCGTATTCTTATTTGTAGGAACATTTCCTTGATGTCTGCGACGACTGCGACCGGTCCCTCTCGAAACCTTAGTAAGACTCCGAAGAGGGATTGGAGTAGATCGGGTCCTGGCAGCAGCGCGTCATTTAAACTCTTTCCTTCGAACTTTGCAGCAGCGTCGAACACAAGACGTACCTTTTTCTTCACTGGGTGTACTACTGTGAAGTGCGGCAAGTAGAATGTTCTGTTCGGAGTGGAGGTGACCGGAGCTTCTTCTGCGTATCCGCTGTCTAGCAGGTTCTTAATCTGCTTCTGGTACTCTACTTTGAGTGTTGCGTCCTTTTTGAGTTTCTTCTCGATGCCCACCAGTCGGTTGTAGGCCTGTTTATAATTATGCGGCAACGACTCACCATCACTTTTCCATAAGAGTCCAGACTCGAAGCGTCCTTCCGGTAGTCTCTTCGTCGTTTTCTTCAGCACCTCCAAAGCTCTCCCATCGGCGTCGTTGGTCGGGCGTTGCGGCTGTATTCCAATTGCTTCCAGATCGAAGTGTCGCTTCATCATCTCATCCATCTTCTCTTCTTCGGCGAGCCGGCAATGGTAGAGGAAGTTTACCGCCTCGGCTGCTGCGGTGGCTCTTCCATGGAGCACCCATCCTAAGCTGGTGAGAGAAGCGACAGGTTCGTTAGCCTTACCCTTCAATATCTTTCTTGACACGATGAGGTCCCAGTTGTCTTGACCGATGAGTAGAGCTGGGCGTTCGCTGCTGTAGAGCAGCTCCTCCTTAATTTCTTTCAAGTGGCTGCAGTTTTCCAGGGCGTCTTCATCGATGTGCTGCGCAGATAACTTCAAATCTTCCACCGTGCGTGCGCCGCGCAGTACGTGCTTGTCTCTTCTGTGAGTCCCTTTCAGCCGCAGGTCCATTCTCTGTGAATCACACTTAGTGACCTTACCTCCAACCGTCTGCAGGACCAGTTTCTCTTCCTTTCCTGTAGCACCAATTTTCTCAGCTATTCTTGCTTCCAGGAGAGTCACTGTTGACCCTTCGTCCAGGAGAGCGAGGACTCGGGTCGATCCTTCTGGTCCGTACACTTCCACCGGCACCATCTTCAGGTAGGCTTTCGTTCCGGTGGTCGCTGCGTAGACGTTGGTCACTACGTCCTTCGGTCCTGCGGGCTCCGTCTTCACTGTGGCCTCTTCTTTCTGTTGCACGTGCTGCGGCGCGGCTGGCCTCTCTTTATGAAGCAGCACATGATGTGGCCGTCTGCACTTCGGACACGGTCGCGCTTTACAAATAAATCCAGTGTGCTTACCTTTTAGGCACTTGAAACATAACTTCTTATCTTTTGCTATCTCCCAGCGCGCGTCGACTGCCGCTTTCTTGAATTTCTCGCAGTCTTTGCTGTAGTGTGCCCCGTTGCACACGCGGCAGCCCGGCGCGGTGGTGCTGGCAGCTTGCTCTTCATGTTCTTCCTCTTCTTGGCTGGCGTGGACGATCTGCTTCCCCTTCCTCTGGGGCTTCTCGGGCAATGCTGCAGACCCACAGATGTCAGCCTCTCTGTTCAGGAACCTTTCCAGCTTCTTCAGGATTGGCTCCTCCTCAGGTGTGGTAGCGCTGAAATCGTACCACCTATATTTCATCAATTGGGAAAACTTTTCGATCACTGTCTTACCCACTTCCGGAGAGTGCAGCAGGAACGGCTTCTTGAGCGCCTGTATCGTGGCGACCGCATTGCTCAGGCGGCTGGCGAGGATGACCACGTCTCTTGGGTTGTCGCCAGGTTTCGGGTGCGCCTTCAGCTTCTGCAGCTCCATTTCCACGATGTCGTCTGGGCGGCCGAATCTTCTCTCGAGCGTCTTCATGATGAGACCTGGATCGTCTGCTACGTAGAGAAGACTCCGGACCGCTTCCCTGGCGACTCCTTTCAGCGCCTTCCTAAGGCGCGCCGTATTCTGCACATCGGTGTGTGCTGCTGCGCTCTCGTTGTATGTCTTCATGAAGGGCAGCCACTCCTCCGCAGTGCCGTCGAAATATGGAAGAGGCCAAAAGTTACGAGGGGTGTCACCTTGTCGTAGCGTGATGGCGTCGGCCAGCGCCCTGATGTGGTTCAGGACACTCTCTTCCTTCTCGGGTTGCTGCTGCGGCAGGTATCTCTGCGGTTCCGGTGGTGGCTGGATCTCTTCTTCCATGGGCGGGCGCGGTGCTTCAATCATTGTCGTTTCATTCAACCAGCGCTCGACCTGGGTGGACTTGTCGAAGTCCTCTTCTTCAGATGCGCACTCCAGTGCCATCTCATATTCAGACTGCGCCAACGCTGTTGCCAGTTGAGCTTCTTCCAATTTTCTCCGCTGTAGTTCGATGAATGCCATCCTTTCTGTTCTTCTCGACTGCGACCTCGTATCGGTGGGGCGCGGCGCGGCGGGCGTCGCGAATACGACCGGCGCCACGGTCGTGTTGCGCACAGCGGGCGCGCGAACAGTCGTGGCGGCGGCGTCGTTCGGTGCGTGCGCGGGGCGCGCGGGGCGCGCGGGGTGCGCGGGCGCGGGCGCGGGCGCGGGCGCGGGCGCGGGCGGCGCGGGCGGCGCGGGCGCGGGCGGCGCGGGTGGCGCGGGCGCGGGCGCGGGGTGAGCGGGGGTCGCGGGTCGTGCGGGCGGCGCGGCCCGCAGTGTACTTGTTGACGGCGTCGATCTTGCGGATGTCTCGGCGGCGGCGGCGGCGCTTCTTGTCTTCCTGTTGACGGCTGCATCCCGAGCGGCGGGCGTCGATGCGGCGCGAGTCTTCTGTCCCGGCGGTATGCCGGGCGCAGGGTTCGCGTCCGCCAACCCGCGAGTCGTCTGGCCCAGAGACGTGCCGGGCGCAGGGTTCGCGGGAGCCGCGGGGGTAGCGGGGGGTTCCGTCCCCTCGCTTGTCGTCGTGCTCGTCGCTGGGGTCTCCAGCGACCAGTCCGTCGTCTCTGCCTCGTCGGAGCTTCCCTCCCCTCTTCCGGAGCGGGAGCGCGGTGATCTGGACCTGTTGCCTGGCATCTTCTTCTTATCCGGCGCTCGAAGGACCAAAAAATGTTGGTGCCCCTGGGTAGGTTAGCCAACGATGTACTGGGCTGGGTAGCCCGCCGATTCCCAGAAGACGCCGGCTGGAGGGGATTCTGTTCAGGTCCGCTTCTGCTTCCTTTGAGGGGGGTTTCTTGAGGAGTGAAAGACTTCTTCTTTCTTCTATTTATTTATTCTTGACGACTTTCTTGCAGCGTGACGCAGCACGCACTCTACTAGCTTATCCACCCCCAAGCTTTACCGTATAGAGGACGGCTCTATTTCGCATACATTTTGTTCCTATTTTTCACTATGCTTTGGGGGTTTATCGGCTTATATTTCTTTTATTTGTCAACTAATTTACATGTTTTATATACCAAAATGTGTGCAATTATGTAACCTTTATGGCGATGTAACGCCCATTTTCCTATCTTTATAACTACAAAAGTAACAATCATTTTTATATACAATTTTCTTAACTTAGGATAGTTTCTCTAGGCCTAATTATCTGTCTACCGACTATAACTTGTGTTTCCAATCCTTTAATACCTATTTTACTTTTATTTACAACAGTTTAACTTAATTCTACACAAAATTCTAACCTTAACTATCCTAAGTATATACAAGATTCTAACAACACTAAATATCTAATATCCTATATCTAGTGAGCGTTGCCAACAAGTAGGTATAGCAACTAATAAAACACATTATACTATAGAAAATGTCACTATTTGCCCATAATATTATACAGAAGTAGGTAAGTCCTTATAGGTAATTTTTACCTACGTAGTTATCCGTTTTCTAAGTAGGTAAATATAATACAATACAATACAAATACTCTTTATTGTACACCACAGTGAAAATAAATAGGAACAATAAAAACTAATACAAAAAAGTTGTAAATACCTACCTATTACTATATTTTATGCTAAACCAGATTTTTTAGATTTATTTTATACAATGTCCGCTATAGTTTGTTCATTTACAGTTTTTTAAATAAAAATAAATAATGAGTTGTAATAAATGACCTGTCACGTAGGACTGGACACGGTAGGTTTTTCAGTGTAGTTCAGTGAAAACATTCCTAATGAATGATTCATAATCAAATTATTAAGTATGTAGGTATGTAAGTATGCGAGCACTTTGTATATCTTCCAATAAGTTATTATTTCTTCAGGAGGGCTACATAGGTAGTAGGCATAGGTCGGTTAACTAGGTAAAATGTGGCAAAAAGAAGGATAAACTTATTAATAACAAATAGGTACTTTCGAAATGGTCTTAACAGTAGTGCGCTTTAGTTTAAGGGGACTATTGTATCAACTCTTCGTTGTTTGTGTTAAAATTTCAGTAATATTTGGGTGCTCAGGCACACAAAAAATGAGTTTATCTGGTGTTTGTGACTGGCACACAGTTGAATTGAAGCACTTAGGCACAATACAGTATTTTTTTTACATTTCAAACTCAGAGAACTTAATTATTTTGATTTTTACTGCGCAGCGGCGTGCGAACGAGAGCGCGACTGTTGAATGACCCGGGACGTGACGTCATCGGCCCAGCGAGAGAGCGCCCGCCCGCGTTTTTAAAAAACCTTCGCCCGAAAATACGTTTTTTGATCGTAAATATCTCAGCCATTTTTTAAGATATGAAAAAAGTACAACGCCCGTTTTTCTCGTATTTTTTTCTAGATTTATTTGGCAAAGAAAAAACGTTTGTCAGACCCATTCAAAAGCATTTCGCACAGAGTCGAAATGTTGATGATGCTACATCGACCAATAAGGAAGTTTCCGATTTTTTTATTTACATGTAAAAAAATAATACTATACTTGCAATAAAGCCCACTGAAATTTTTTTTCAATTATCTTCATAAATGACGAAGTTATGATACTTTTCCCGTCCGCTTTAAAACTTCTCGGCGCGCGGCCGCTCAACAACGTCATGACGTCATAACTCCGCTCGAGTCTAGTAGTTTCTATGCGCGGTAACCTCAAACAAATCTAAAATACTAAATCAAGACGGAACGGATATTTATTACCGTTGTGGAATCTGTGCAGGACAACGTTTACATAGTTTTAATATACCTAGCTTGTATTTTTCTTAAGATTTGGTTACCATAAGAATAAGTAGGTATAGTTATTATTTATTCTTATGCGTACCTTTGTTATCTTATGCGTCTTCTTCTTACCTAGAGTTCAAAATCGTACCTACATAATTTTCAGTTGTCAATGTTATAATCATACCCAGAATAGAGTAGGTAGTACCTACCTACGCGATATCTCTACAACGATTTGTTTGTTATACCTACCTAGATCAATTTATGTACCTAACTTCCTTTGTGTAAATAAGGGTTATTTTCTGCGCCTTGATAGTCGAACATTGAAGAGCTTTTGGGAATGAGTAGAAATCCAAAGAATAATCCAGTATCTTATGAACGTTCTAGACTTTTAAGCATAGGTAGGTATGCCAAGGTTACGAATCGAAAGGAAGAACAGAGTCAAGTGGGAATGACAGAGATAGATATAGCTTCCGGCAAACAGTGAAAATAAAAGACAAGGACGGCGTAGGTTAAATGTAAGGGATAGTTATTTCTAGGATTTGCAACGAAAAATCTATTTTGCAGTATACCGAATATTCGGCGAGCCCCCTGACCGAATAGCCGAATATTAGGCAAAAGTATACGGCCGGATTTTAGCGTTGAAACTTGTACAGGTGATTAACTTTTCGAATACAGTAGATGATGATGTACCTATTCCATGTATAAATGACTACTTAAATTATTAAGAGAGAAATTAAAAGTTAAATATTAATGTACGAATGATAATGAATCGAATTGTTTTTCATTTTACATATTATCTCCGTATAACAAAATTTATTACTTACTAGCGACCCGCCCCGGCTTCGCACGGTTTTATTATATGTATAAACCTTCCTCTTGAATCACTCTATCTATTAAAAAAAAACGCATCAAAATCCGTTGCGTAGTTTTAAAGATTTAAGCAGTCAAAGGGAAATAGGGATAGAAAAAGCGACTTTGTTTTATACTATTTAGTGAAGTGTTCAGCATTCGGCCGGCTATAATGAAGATATACGGCCGAATATAATAAACATCTAGGCCGAATACCGAATAGTAACCGAATATTCGTTGCAAACCTAGTTACTTCTCTAGAAATTTGTCTAGTATTTCTAGTTCATACTTTAATTTAGTTATTACTTATCTAAACGATGTATCTATCACTACATAGTATAAAACAAAGTGGCTTTCTCTGTCCCTATGTCCCTTTGTATGCTTAAATCTTTAAAACTACGCAACGGATTTTGACGCGGTTTTTTTAATAGATAGAGTGATTCAAGAGGAAGGTTTATACGTATAATAAAACCGTGCGAAGCCAGGGCGGGTCGCTAGTACGAAATAAATTAATATACTTTACATAGACACTCGCCCACACCACGTTCCATGTACTTACTATGAGCAAAATAACGATGAAACACTCGAAACAGTCGAAAAGCGCTTTCCCCCCACCTGTGCCGTTGACCCGCGGGAAGTTATGACGTCACAGGCCAAATGCCTAGCGCTTATTTTCTAATTCGTTTTTGATTCAGTAAAAGTGGAATAACTTTGTCATTTTTCAAGTTATCGAAATAATTCTTTCACCATATTTATTGTAATATATATGCCCTAAAATTTACATAATTAGTTTTCATTTTTGTGAAATTGGAAACTTCCTTATTAGTACAATAAAAGTCTTCACACACAGAAGCCGGAGGAGGAGTGGAGACGAAGGCGTCCCGGTTTTTCCTACGGCACCGCGCCATCACCGACTGCGGTGTGTGTGTGTAGGCTTTCATAGGATTCCATAGAATACAACTCGCACGCCTTCGCCTCCGCTCCGCCTCCGGCTTCAGTGTGTGGAGACCTTAAGCGGCTAGGCGGGCGGGATATCTCTTCTCTTACTTAGAACTTCTCTTTGAGTACAAAGAGAATATAAATACTACGCGAAGAGACGGATGTGCGAAGGTTTTGTAGCTAACAATTGCCAAATGGCTGATATAAAAAAAAACTGAACTGTCAAAATAAAATGACAGCGAAAACCAACGTTTAATGACGTCAAGGTCACTTTTGTTAAGGTCGAACAAAAATTGAAAAATAAATGTTGTTATTCCACTACCACTCCGCACCCATTACTCGAGTCTCTATCTCGGAAGATAACACCACAACAGTCTCCTTTAGGTATTTGACGGAGGAGATAACTCTCATCTCAACGCCTGGAACACAAATAAATCTTTATGTTTTTTAGTCTTACAAACACATATTTTACAAATATTTTATATTTTATAGGGGCGACAATATCATTTTAGAGTGATAAAAATTTTCTAATAAATTTCTGGCATTTTTCCAAGTGGGAACATTGATATGATAAAGGAAGCCTTCCGTTCCTAGCGACCGCGACCGAATCGCGCAACCATTTGATGTTTTACACCCGAAATGTCAAATAAGTAAGTTTAGTTCCACTGCTTTGTTTGTATGAATTTGTATGGAGCACCAAACACAAGGCGCGACCGCGGTCGCGCGACCGGTGGGCGTGGCTCCATATAAATTCATGTCGAGGTCGCGCGTCGCGGTCGCTAGGCTACCTTAACCCTTTACCGCATACTGTGACAAATTTGGAACACTCAGCTTTTTTTGTAATATATTACTACCTGCGGCATCTATGTTTTTTTCATGGGATTATTTCGTTAGCAGGGATTGTAACTCAACGAAATATATGCCAATGGCTCCTCTACAGAACCCTTAGGAACTACAATCGACGGTTTCATCAGTCAATTACCCAAATTTGACAGATTGTCAATTTGCAGACTTTCAATTCAACTTTTATGGTGTTTTTCTTTAAAAATCTGGCTAATAAAATTAATTATCTGTTAGAACAGTGTATCCACAAGCGTTTTACGGTAAAAGAAGTAAGTTTAATCCATAATATGTAGTGAATATTTTAGTTTCAAAAATGTTCCAAATTTGGAACATCATGCATTTGTGAGGTTTTATGTAGTGCCAAATATGGAACATTATGAACTAAAGTCAAAAACTTACAAGTTCCAAATTCGGAACATTATGCAGTGAGATATTTTTATAATTTTTGATTGATACTTGAGTAAAATTACTTCGCGCATACATAAAGTTTATTTGAATAATTGGATCTCAAAAGTATAAACTCCGACTTCACGCAAACGAGGACGACCATTATATCAATATGTTGAAGCAAATAAAAATGGGCGTACAAATGACGCCTCTAGAACTACCTTCATTGGAAGCAGCTGGGTTTACCCATTGGCCCGATTGGATAACTGATCGCCAAAGGTGTAAAATGGCAGGATGCAAGCAGAAATCTCAAGTGATGTGCTAAAAGATAACATAAGAGAACAAAGATCGCAAATATTTTAAAACCATTCACACGTAATTTTTCACAAAGCTGGCCACTTTTAAAAAACTTTCACAAGTTATTATTTGTAATTAAAACGCATTTAAAGTTTCATGTAGTTTCTTTTAGTTTTCAATCATACATAATTGTAGTTCATACCGCATGTTGTGCCAAATATTTATTTATTTATTTATTTATTTATTAATCATAACATCATTACAGGATACAATATGGAACGTCTGAATTTTAGCACGGATGCATAGCGTTCCATATCTGGAACAATTACTTAAACCTAAATATCTTTTTTAAATGATGTTCTATATTTTTTAAATATTTTTCTGGGGCCCTTTATACACCCTAGAAGAACATATATTTTTTCCAAGAGAATAAAAAAAATCCATGCGGTAAAGGGTTAAGGTTTCTGTGTATTGGTTCAGAATTGCATCGGTCGCCATAATTTTTTTTTGTAAATCCTTGTTTTCATCCACTGTTTGAGTAGGTAGAATTTCTTAATTCCATTCATCCCTAATTTTTCGTGACGATTTTTCTTTCGGTTTATTCATTATAAACATATTATGTACAATTATTAATAGTATTTCTAATAAAAATGTGCTGTTATCCTCTCCCTGGAGAATATGTGCCTGAGCAGTAGTAATATCCTGAGATTTTATACGGAACGAAGCTCAACTTGGGCTGTGTTGATGCTTGTGTGTATTTATTTCGAGGCAAAGTGCTGTGCTGTGGCGAATGATGGCTTTGGGAGTATCAGCGTTCATGAAGAGCACGACAATGCTGGAACAGCTGCTGGAGGAGATCAACTTTCAGCGTACCAAAGAAATGCGCCAGCTGATGAAAGATGGTAAGTTTACTATAAAATAAACTGTAGCACTCCCACGTTACGCGGTGTTTATTTGTTGATGATATATTGACTGGCAGAGATCGCTTTGAGCGATAATACCGCCCAATATATTATATTAAAGGTATTAATTGTTTCATTTCTCAATTTTTAATTTTGGTAAAAAAAGTAATTTTCTATTCTATTTACATTGTGCTAAGGGTGGGCTAACAAAGGTCTTATGGTAAGGTATTTTATACTGGCCAACATAAAAATTAGTGTAATTATGGGTATTATTAAAATGAATACATACATAAGACCCGTTGACGCATCTTCAAAATTGTATGAGTAGAAGCATTTTGTTACCTTTAAAAGTCTCCACAAACTGAAGCCGGAGGCGGAGCGGAGGCTTTTCCAAAGATACTACACCATTACCACCTGCGGTGTGTGTGTAGGCTTTCATATGATTCAATAGAATACAACTTGCACGCCTTCGCCCCCGCTCCGCCTCCGGCTTCAGTGTGTAAAGACCTTAAAAGCCTTCATTTAAAATTGTCTGTTTTAAATGTTTATTTTGTTTATGCTTTTACTAAGCAAACATTGGTAAGTCCTTGCCACTGAAGCTTCCCGCTGTGCATGAACATGCAAAGCGTTCAGTGCTCACATCATGACCAGGTGGCTGAGGGGGTCCATGTCGCAGACGTGCAGGCGACTGCAGGTCCCTCTTTGAACTTGCTGTACTAGTTGGTTTATGTGTAGGGTTTTGGTTATAACTGTGAACTACTGTTTTCAAAATAAATAAATAAATAGGGGTGGCTTAGTCTGTCGGCCACCTACTCTCCTCAAATTAGTGGACAACCTTGAAATGAGACAATAAGCTGAACATTCGTTTATACAGGACGTCCCCCAGCCGTCTTACATATTCGACACTCCCTACGTATAGTTGTGTATCTGCAAAACACAAATTTTACAGGAGAGCGTTTTAAAGATTTGAAAATGTTCAAATGCTTATATCTGGAGCCCTTTTTGAGATATTTCTGTGAAAATTGGTGAGATGCTCTTACTGTAGATCTAGTTTATGATGGATACTTTTTTTTATTTCAATCTATACTGGTTTAGATTTTATTACACTTACATATTTTTACGTGGTGCTTATAACCTCATAAAATGCTCTATGTGGCACATACACACTTTTTCGTGGAAGCTTAGGAGAATGACAATTTCGTAACTGCCTTTTACACGGTTATACTTAGTAGATCTATTTGAATAATTCTGTTTAACTGGTGCTTACATGTTTAAACGTTGGAAATTGTATAATTTAATAATATGCATCTACATATTTTGTTTCGACAAATTAGGCCTGGTGACCAGTACCTAATACAGGTCGCCAGGCTCTTATTGCCGAATATTCACTTGCTTACGAAACTAAGCCTATTTTAAGGTAGGTAGGTAATTTTAGTAGTACCTAAAATGTTAAACTGTATTCGTGAATTGGGTTTTTCCCACTTATCTTCTTATTTTTTTTCGCTAATATTGGTCGTCCTTATATTATTATCTTAAATAAAACAATAAAAAAAAAGCTCAAAATACCATTTATTAGGGAAGTAGGTGCTCACCTAATTATTATAGTACTTCAACCTAATTATTGCCGACAACCGTTGGGGTAAACGTGTTCTTGAGTGGAGACCGCGACTCGGTAAACGTAGCGTAGGACGCCCTCCGGCCAGCTGGGATGACGAATTGAGAATGACTGCTGGCAGATGCTGGATGCGTCAAGCTGAAGACAGGGCGCTATGGCGCTCATTGGGAGAGGCCTATGTCCAGCAGTGGACTAATATAGGTTGATGATGATGATGATGAACCTAATTATTATCAAAATGTGAACACATAATTAATATTATGAAATAGCAAACTTGACTATGTCAACATCTAACGCCCATAATAGGCCCGCATGGTTATGGAATCAGGAATGTGATTCCTGATTCCATTGGGGGCAAATGCTTGTCAACTTCCTTGAGAAAGAGGGACTGTTATTAATGAACTCCTTCTTTAAGAAACAGCCTCAAAGGAAGTGGACGTGGCAAAGCCCCGACACTGTGACTAAAAATTAGATCGACTTCATCATGACGGATAGCAAGCACATATTCAGAGATGTCTCAGTGATCAACAGGTTCAATACCGGATATCAATGAATGCTCCGAGGCACTCTGAATATCAACTTGAAGCTTGAAAGACACCGTCTGATGAAGACCACGATCCGACCAAATCATGGCGCACCGAGAAGTTCGAGCAGCTACTCGGAGACAGATTTGTTGCCTTGGAACCCACTGATAACCCTGACGAGAGCCTACACAATCTGGTCGAAACGTTGAGGGATGAGGGCATCAAGTTCTGCAAAAAACAGCGAACTGGCAAGAAGTCCAAACTCTCGGATGAGACTCTGGGGCTGATGACAAGAGGACGGGAAACCACCCAAGCAACTTCGTCTGACAGGTCAGACCTGAACAAGCGAATTGCGAAGATGGTACGGCGCGACCTTCGGAGCTCCAACACACGTCTCATTAAAGAGGCGATAGAGTGAAACCGAGGGTCCAAAGTATTCACTCAGCAGCTTGGCGGAGCTCCCTGACGAAGCTTCAAACGCACGACAGGAGGACCGTACTGTCGAAACTGGAGATCTCAGCCGAGATAGAGGATTTTTATGGCCGTCTGTGCACTGCACATGCCCCTCGTTCCCGACCTTGATTCCAGAGCCACCCTGACACGTCACTATACCGACGAACTGCCAGACATCAGTCAAGACGAAACCGTGTTAGCTTTGAGGCAGATTAAAAATGGAAAAGCCCCCAATGAGGACGGTATTACTTCAGAGCTTCTGAAGGCAGGAGGAGCCTCCGTTATACAGGAGGAGGATGACATTAAAGAGGTGTTGTAACCTCTTCAATGCCGTCCTCCACAGAGTTTGGTGGTGCTCTTTTTTAAGAACAGTGATAAAACTCTCCTTAAAAATTACTGACCCATCACACTCCTGAGCCACATCTACAAGCTGTTCTCACAGTGATCACGAATCGTCTTGCTACGAGACTTGACGAGTTCCAGCCACCAGAACAGGCCGGGTTCCGCGGAGGATATGGCACCATAGACCACATACACCCAGTGAGGCAGATTATACAGAAGTTCGAAGAGTACAATCAGCCCCTGTGTCTCGCTTTTGTGGACTATGAGAAGGCCTTTGACTGAGTCGGAACCTGGGCTGTTCTGGAATACTTACAGCGATGCCAAGTTGACTATCGTTACATCGAAGTGCTGAGGTTCTCTGTGTCATTGCTGTACCCTCCACCACAAACTTGCAAGGAATATTGTAAGATATGGGAAGCTGGGGCATGCAATTCAGAAGATGCAGGACTATCACCGTTAGTGTTCGCAGAATGCAAGACGGAAATGCGCGGTGCAAGAAAAGGTTCTTCATCGCTGGCAGATATTATCTCACCCATTCGGCTTAGGTCATCCTCAGTAAAATGTTCTGAAAATGGCATTGGAGATATTACATGTGAAAAACAACAACAAAGAGCAAAACTAAATTTTTTATGAAAATCGACTTAAATTTCTTGGGAAGAGAGCACCTTGCACTTTTGAAGTGCATTTCTGATCATAACTCTGAAGATCCTCAATATTTTAATGGGGCCACCCTTGGAATTATCTTCTTTCTGACAAAAAAAAGAATCAAAAAAATCGGTTCACAAACAACGAAGTTATCCGCGAACAAAAAAATTCATATTGGGATTTTTTCAATTGGTTAAAAATAATTGTTTTTTATTAAAATAATATGAAAACACAAACACATAACTATGTAAGTGCATGGGTTACTATAACTTTAATTCAATAATTTTCCTATGTAAAACTATGTAAAAGTCAGTTACCGAATTTTGATTTAACAACTTTTCGAAGTATAAATGTGTAAGTGCCTAGATACACCTTATGATCATAGTGAATCCCGATGTATAAATATGTATGTGCGTAGTTACACATTTGTACATCGGTTATCAAAAATTTTTGGGAAAGTTTCAAAATGTACTTACTAATAAATTGTCTATTACAATTTATTACTGGCAATGAAGGCAATAACACACAACTGATTCAAGAAACCTAACAACTATGATTGGACATCAAAAAGTACAAAAAGTTGGTAAATCATTAATTATGATTTACTTACCTGGTCTTGTAGTAGATATAGCTGGGTCGAGGATATCTACTTTTCCTTTCTTAGTAGCATTTGCTCTTAAATTGTTCAGGAATCGGAAACGCTCACTTGTTATTTTGGACCAATCAAATATTTACGACTTGCACACGCATTCTATTCGTTGTCCGCGCAAGAACCGTGCAACGGGCAGTTACCGCTGCCCGCACCTCATTCCCCCCGTGTAAAAGTGTGTATGTGGAAGATACAGCATTATATGGCGGGAAAATAATAAAGTTGGACAGTTATACGATTAAGAAAAACGTACTTAGAGTAGACTTTTTTGATTTTTTGTAAGTTATAATGATAGATTGGAATGTGTAGATGCCAAAAATGCATCAAACGTATAAGTGTGTATCTGGCAGTTACACGAAGATACGTAGGGAGTGTCGTATTGTAGATAGAAAATAGCACTTCATTTAAAGAAGACTTCACTTTGATTTGAAAACAATTTAAACTGTATTCAAAGTATTTTGAACAATCACGTGTCTGTACCTGGAATCAAACCCGCCAAAATTGTAGTAAATCACACATAACTTGAAGATAAAAAGTCTAGATCGAAAATATTATATTTTTTGTTGCTCATAGGTTTTGTTTTTTATTTGTTTAATGTATTAAATACTAGCTGCGCTCCGTGGCTTCGCCCGCGTGTAAATAGTTAGGTTAGGTATTGGTCAAATGGAGAACAATATGGATATCGCAGACTGAGGATAACACATTTGATATTGTGAAGGGACATACAGACATACAGATCACAGAGCGCGTGCCCCAGCTAAAAAGCGAAAACCCGAATTTGATTTCGTTATCCTAAACGTTCTGGATCCTACGCCCTAGGGGTAGTTTTGTAAAAATAAAAAATATGTAGGTATATACGAGTATTATCCTCGACCGTTTTCCCATTTATTTGGGGTCGGCCTTCCTTGTCCTTTTTCTCCATTGCGCACGGTTTTGTGCGGTTTCTTTGTCGAGATGAGTTTCTTTTAGGTCTTTTTCAACCGTCGTCAACCAAGTGGAAGGTGGTCTTCCGCGTCCTCGTGTTGTTGTTGGCAGATTTAGGGCAAGCTTGACCATATGATCCTCCGGGCGTCTCTGTACGTGCCCGTACCATCGAAGGCGTCTCTCTTTGACTTTGTCGGCTATTGATACGACCTTGAAGCTTCCTCTTATGTAGTTATTTCGGATTTTGTCAAGAAGTGTGACACCCCCTGACCAGCGTAACATGCGCATCTCTGTAGTGTGCAGTTTATTTATGTGTTGTTTGTTGGCTGCCCAGCATTCAGACCCGTATAGAAGAGCTGGTCTTACTGCAGTCTTGTACATCTTGCCTTTTACCTTTACTGGCATCCTTCTGTCGCACATTACGCCTGTGAGTTGTCTCCATTTCATCCAACCCGTAGTTGTTCTATGAGTTACATCGCCGTCGATCTTACCGTCATTGCTTACTATTGAACCTAGGTACTTAAAATGACTTACAGATGGAACTTGTGTGTCGCCAATATAGACCTTAAGGTCGTTGATATTTGTAACACCGTCAAATACACAAGACATATGGTCTGTTTTCTTCCTACTTATTCTCAGACCGTTCTCTTCAAAGGCTTTTATCCATGAGTTGAAGTTTTGTTGTAGATCTGGTAAGTCATCAGAGATGAGCGCTACATTGTCTGCGTAAAGGATGTTCCAAGGTAGTGGTTTCTGACAGTCTTTTGTGAGGTAGTCCATTGTTGTGTTGAATAGTAATGGGCTTAGCGTAGAGCCTTGGTGTACTCCTACCCCTATTTCGAAACGATTGCTGGTTCCAGCCGGACATAAGACTTGGGTAGTTATGCCTTTGTACATATCTTGAATTAGGCTGACGTAGTATTCAGGAGTTTCTTGTTTCCTAAGAGCTTCCCAAATAAGTTCACGCGGGATATGGTCAAAGGCCTTTTCCAAGTCAATGAAGACCATGTGGAGATTCGATTTGTTGGTTCTTGCTTTTTCGACCAAGACTCTAATTGTTTGTATCGCGTCTGATGTACCTTTTTCCGGAACAAACCCACATTGGTTTGGTGTTAGAGATATGACATTTTGAAGTCTATTATTTAGGATACGTTCCCAGATTTTGAGTGTATGTGACATCAGCTTGATAGCTCTGTAGTTGCTACACTCTCTAACGTAGGTATTTAATTATTATTTTATAGTTTATTTATACCAAGTTTGAGAAATTGAACCAAGAAATAATAATTTTCCATACAAACTTTACCACCGTGTTTAACTCCCTGGGTGTTAATTATTCAAAAAATTATTAGCCTATGTGTTATTCAAGAATCTAGATCCTAAACTATCTACTTACCAAATTTCATTTGAATAACTTTAGCTCGGTTCATATTGCTGTGTTGGGGTGTGTCGGGGCGCCGTCTGTTGTGTCGCTGAGCGTTCATACTGATGTGTTGTGTTGGGGCGCAATATGGCGCATTTTAGATCATTCATCGTTTGAGAGTTGTGGTGTCATAACGTGTTGGTTTTAAAATGTAATCATCTGATACTGACAGTGATTTTGATTAACATATTCAATTTCTACTATTAAATACTCTTCGTAATAAAAAAGAATAAATATTTATTGTCTTTGCTATTTCTTCCCAAACACCATTCCTGATACCTTGATTCTTATTTTCTTTATATTTAGTGTCATGTGTCACTATAATATTGCCGTACTTACTCTATAAGTTAATCAGACATTTTTAAAGTAAGTAGGTAGTAGGTATAACTCCGTAGAACGAAAAAAAATTCTATTTACGGAATGAACTGTATACCACGCGGTTACGCGCCAAAATGGCAGATACACATTGATATGGCGTGTTGTGTCGCGACAGATCCCCCACCACCTCTCTGGCTCGACCGGGCGCCGCCGAGCGGTTGCCGCCACGACAGACGCCGCCACAACACAATGCAACACATTGATGTGAATCTGTTTATGTTAGCAAAGACTAGTATTTGAGATTTGTGTGTATTAAATCACTTCATCATCATCATCAGCCTATATTAGTCCACTGCTGGACATAGGCCTCCCCTAATGAGCGCCCTAGCGCCCTGTCTTAAATTAAATTATTAAATCACTTACTTTAATTTCAATTTACTTTCAGGATTTTTTTTTACCTTTTCTACAAAAAAAAATTACCTACGTCATATTTTTCTAAAAACCCCCGCTCCCCCAATTGAGATTTCTAAAGATTTAGCTTGACCCCCTTGAACACCTCACGTAGTTAATGGACGCACTTGGGAAGCCGGAGCTAAAACAAAATAGGTACCTTTGCAGCTTCTTGCGATTAAGATACGATGTTAGTGAGCGAGCACGTTCATGAAAAACCTTCCACGTCACTTAACACATCAAAAATTACGTGTTATTCACTTCATAGTTTTAGATGATGATGCGTTATTCTAGTCCTAAATTATCTATGTATGTACCCTAAGTAGTGACTGAGATAATCCATAACAATCATTCACAGACTTTCAGTTTATTGTAATAGTAAGATTTAATTTAATTTTCCCTCCATGTTTCAAATTATTTTTATCTCAGTGTCTGTTGCTGCAAAGAAAATTATTAACATCTAGTACCTAAAATTTCCAACCAATATTATTTGAAACATTTTTTCATGCATTCATAGTTTTAAGGATTAAGGGTGGTGAGCGTGCAGCACTTAACCTTACAGTAATACAAGGTCAAGGGGGTTTATCTGAAATTCTGAATATATTAGTATTGTACTTCTCAGTTCCAGATTCTTAACCACTCTTATGTGCTCCTTAACTCTGTGGTTCGTTTGGCCTATATGGGAGCTTCCACAAGTCGATCTTGTACACTCCTGGTTTCTCAAATGGGTTTTAGGCGTGTGCAGGTAGTGAGTGTATGATCTTTTTAGTGACCGGCGGCATAAAGATGGTTTTTATTGAGGATTTTTGTAATTTTATCCATCCTTTTATGTAAGGTCAAAATTCTGGTTTGCGTTCCATCGTACTCATGTGTGGTTTACTGCTGGTGCAGCCGGGACGAGCTGGCAATGATGGAAATTTATAGTCGTTCTTGTATTAAACATTTCTGACGTGAGCTAGCTCACTTTGAAGGCTTCTTTCATCGCATAGATCGCGGCGTAAGCGCGGTTAGTGAGCGATGTTACCGACGAGTTAAGTTGCCGAGGATGGTGATGTGAGTCAGCATGAAGGTACCGGTCCGTATGTTGGGCTTCCTGTAGGTAGACGGAGTGGCCTAAGCTTCCATCATCTTCAACCGTCAGAAATGCCAAACGCCGATCGGTCTCCCTTTCATATTTATGTGAATTTAATCCTGTTATGTATGTACTCCATTGAGGTGTGACAGTTGAATTTCAATCTCCTTCGTCTTTCTTTTCAAGGTACATTAAACGACGCTACGTCATCTACATACGTAGCTTTTCCACAATTAGACTTGCACAGGGGCAGATGAGATGGCCGGCCACGCTCTCGAAATACTCCATCCAAATGTTGGCTACTATACCTGTGCTACTGCGGGGGTGACTGGATAGTTTATTACCCTCTGTACCAGGGTTGTTGCTGCTGCCGTTTTTTGACACATCAGCGGATGCAGATTTTTGATCTTGACATCAGCGGATGCTAAATATGCTAATGCTGATTCTGGGCAAATGCTTGTCGGGCTTGCATACTTTTTTGAGGGTTCAGAACACAGAGGGTAGCGCATGGAACACCCTTTGAGTCATCATCATCATAGGTATTAGTCCACATCTGGACATAGGCCTCCCTTAATAAGCGCCATAGCGCCCTGTCTTCAGCTTGACGCATTGCCAGCAGTCTTTCACAGATCGTCATCCTGGCCGGAGGGCGTCCTATACTATGTTTGCCGAGTCGCGGTCTCCACTCAAGAACACGTTTACCCTAACGGTTGCCCTTTTGTGTACTGATACTGAATCCTGAAAAAAACATGGTTTTTCTGGGACCCTAGATTGGTCTAGTACCCAATCCAGGGTGAATAAACGTTTATATTTTCAAGAGTCTAGGCTCAGCACTTAGCTTCAGAGTTGGGTAAATAAACTATGAACATACATTCCAAAAAGCCCTGTCTCCCCAGGATACGATAAACCTGATGCAAATGTTTGCATTTGTTGTGAAGTAGAGAGCCTGGCGTGCCGGGAAACAGGCAGCTAAATAGATGCGGAATTTGCTTTACGAAAAGCGCCGTTTCTCAAATGTACAGAAATGGTCTAACGTAACAATTCTCCACTGTCTGAAAACATCTTCATCAACATCAAACATCAACATCCACTCCCACCCATACCAAACATGGATCGAATACATAGGTTTTGGGATATAAAAACTTATAATAATGAGTATGTTAGTGGAATTGCCTGAGACAATAAGTCCATTTAAGTGTAATATTTTAATCTGTATGAGAAAGTCTGAAACTTTAGGACATACGAAGATCTCTTATTAGGAACCATGTCAATGTCATCGATTTTAGGGACAAGAAAAACTGCATTCACACAATTAAAAAAAAATCTTGTTATCAGACCGGGAATCCAACCCGGATGTTGTTAAGAAGTTATACTAACACTATTTTTAGTCAGATATCGATTATGTAAGTCTTAAGGAGTAAATGTTCTACGAAATGTGATGTCTAAAATTAATAAAATGCATTGTTTTCATATTCTTTAAGTTTAGTTTTCTTTAAGTATTAGTCTTTATTTAGCTACTGACCAACCCAGGTTTGAATAATAGATGTTTGTCCGATATACTGAGTCTATTCAAACACAGAAACACGACTACAAGAAATTACACTAACGATAATCTATTATAACCCTTGGTTAGGGTAGGTATGTGCTCTCTGAGGGAGTTTGCTGGAGTGACTGACTGAGGTGTGGTACTAAAGAGCTCGGCTTAGCCGTAGCGAAACGCGTTTGCGCCGCGTACTAAATGCTAAACTGTGTTACCACCACACTTTGCTTATTTCTAATGACATGGTTTAGAAGGAAGGTCTACGTGGTCTACGGGCGTAGGTATTTAAACCCCCTGCCTAACCTATGTCACTACTTTAGTCAAAAACATAGACTGGATGGTTTTCGTTCCTATAAAAACAATCATTATGAAATTTTGCATAGCTGGGGCTCTATTTGTAGCGTATTTTTGTGTGTAAATTTCGTTTCTGTACCATGAGTCGTTTTTGAGTACGGTCATGTGTACGCCAGCTTGATCGTTATGCTAGTGTACCCACTAAGAATGGTCATTATTTTCGAAACCAGAGAGGCACTATTTATTCTAGTTTTGCATTAATTATGCATTGTTTATACTCTATTTATTAGGCATAACAACAATCGTGAATTCGATTATGGGTAGGTACGCTACCATCACGGACACAAATAATTTAGTTGCTCACGAAGTTTTGCTGGTGGTTTTTTTTACAGCCGATCAAAAGATGTTATGCTGTTCAAATAGTATTTAGCTTATTTTTCCGGCTGACCAAATATTTTTAATAAATACCAATAAATTTACTCCCCTTTCTCTCTGTCCTACGTTCTTCCCAAGGATAGAACCTATCGTTTTGCGAGTACAGCCCCTTAGTCGTGAAAGTACAGCAGACAGGTTACTTGTGCATTGCATCCACGCTAATAATACCTATAATCATTTTATAACATATAGCTACTGGTCCGATTTGTAGAATTCTTTCACTAAATTATTATATACTAGCGACCCGCCCCGGCTTCGCACGGTTTTATTATACTTAAAAACCTTCCTCTTGAATCACTCTATAAAAACCGCACCAAAATCCGTTGCGTAGTTTTAATGATTTAAGCGTTCAAAGGGACATAATGACATAGGGACAGAGAAAGCGACTTTATACTATGTAGTGATTTTGATTGCTAAGCTCTCCATGGGTTACCTACATAAGGTACAGCTATTTTTTTACAGTTGAAAAATGACAGAAGCAAAACTGAGCAGTGTTGGGTTGGGATCCTCTGAAGAAAGACTTAAGCTGGCATTTGAGTAACTACGGGTGGGGATTTAATAATAGACATTTTTTGTAAAAACATTTAATTTCGTTTTGAAAAGCAAGATATTATAAAAAGTTAGCCACATTGTCTGGTATTGTAATGTTACACACAAACTCGGAATGTATCATTAAATTAATCAGTATGTATTAACAGTAGTGTACTTAGTTAGGAATATTGGTTTTGCTTCTTGTTCAATTCTGACTTTTTAACAATTAATACTTTTACCCCTACTCCACACTGCAACTGTGTTCTAGAAACAACCTATCTGATTTATATACCAATATGCTTTTAACCACAATTTAAATTGAAAAAAAAAACCATAAGTATTAAAAGAATACTTCAGTAAAGTCTATGAAAATTGTTACATTCTTGTTTACCTTCCGTAGCTATGCCTTAAATTGTTGTCTTGAGCGAAAAAGGTATTTTAGTTTTTACCATTACTACAATCATATCCACTGTAACATTTATAGTTTATGTACTCACAGATTTATTTACAACAATTTTATTATACAAACATAGGCTTAGATATATAATATAACTCTATTTACTTGAAAAAATGAATGAACACATGGTACAGACAGTGTTCAGAACAGTACATACTAACAACATCTATAAACAACTTGATCATTACTTGTTTGAATCACATTGATTGTTTTGATAAGGTTAATATTTATAGTAAATAACTGTGGAGATTCCAATAAATATCTTATTTTGTTTGATCTTTCTGCCTACACCTAAACATAATATAAACACTAATCACTATACAATACATTATTTTATTTTACAAAGTTATGCATAATTAACACAGAACGAAAGTTTGAGAACTCAGCACAAGAGACAAGCATTTAAAAATTAACTAAAAGGTACCACTTATTATATACTAAAACAATAGGTAAACTAGGTACCGCAATTGCCAAAACATTTAAGCATCTGTAATGAAAAAAAAATCTTCATAATAATATGTTCTTACCTATGTTTTACTACTTAAGTATTAAATAAAGGCACTTTATTATGTAATCTGAGTCGAGACATCGTCGCTTAGAACTTGGACAAGCTCATGTTGCTCAGCAGAGCACTCACTGTCAGTCCTGCCTGAAGGAAACACTTCTGAATGAAGTACCCACTGCGCGTGTCATTGCAACCACTGCGACCTGAACAACTTATCGCATTAGTAGCAGGATGGTTAGTCAGGCATTATTGTGTGTGGGGTGTTACAGATAGTGGGTTCGTGGTGCTCCAGGGGACCACGTACTGGACGGACCTGTTCGTGCGGCACTTCCTCTTCCAGGAGGAGCAGGCCATCGACTGCGACGACCTGCTGTTCTTCGTGCGCAAGCGCCACGTCAAGGGCTCCTCGCGGTACCTCCCCAAGTACGAGGTCAGTCCGCCGCCCCTCCCCTCTCTTCTGTAGCCCTTGATCTCCTGCTATCCGTGTATGAACTGCCTGCCAGGGGCACTAGGCAGCTGAAGGAGGCCTCTAGAGTATACAGTAGCGATGCCTAATGTACATTCCATAAGATTGACTCATTATTATACATGCTTTTGCGACCTTCCTTTCATTGACGTGAGTGGTATTCGGCGGTAATGGCTTTGTGCTCATTCAGTTTCTCACTCCTTTTATTACGTACCCGTACACTCTGACATAGACATACTATTTACTTGTCACCATTGGTGCTGAGATATTTGATTCTAAAATAAATAATATAAACATTTTGTTCTCAACAACGACTTATTGGATCAGAATTGAGGCTTGAGAGCCTTTTCTGTAAGTACTAAGAAAATAAAAATATTTATGCCACATTTTATTTCACACGTCATACTTAAACCAAAAGGAGTGGTACTACTGCATAGCTGGTCATTCCTGTTGTAGATATATGTAATTGCCAAAGACGATGTATAGATGTAAGTAGATATCTAGCTCCGATCCACCTGCTCTGAGTGAGGAAGGGGGCTATTGTCTGTCACCGCCTCTTTTAAATGTAAATCACAGCTAAATGTCAGAAAATAGGTTCGTTTTTTATTTTCTTTTTAAAAAATACTAATCCTATTACTTATGTAATTCCATACGGTTTATTGATACAAATATAATTATGCAATACATTAATTTATTGAACGCATACATTTTGTTCATGATTTCTATCACAAATGGCAATTTTTTACAAAGACCGCACTATACATACATATACCTATTCTGCTTAGGTACTCATTCAGTTCTAAGGACAATATAGCATTCTGTCAACTCACTACTGGTGACGTAGGTATTCAAATAATGTACATAGATTAGTTAGAGAGTTGCATTGCTTGCTGAAGTATGTGTTGTATGTGACAGTAGAAGAGTAAGAGAATGCAGCGGCGGCGGGCCGGCGCGGTGCCTGGACGACCGCCTCGCTCCTACTTTAGCACCATTCGGATGAACTTTACAAAAATCTATCAGACCTCTTTGGGAATACAAAACCTATTATAACAAATAGTCGACTATGTACTTCATTTTCGAACAATACAAAAATATTATTTCTTAGCTTAGGCTGCTCCCGTACACCAAGTTCGATACGCGCTGGCGCATGGCGCGCAAACAAATCACAGTTCGCTCCCTAATAAATATGCGCTCAAGGTAGACCCACGATTAATTGTTCGCAATAACCACTTATAAAATATACAAAACAAAACTTACAACAACGGTTCTCAATAACGGCACATGCGATCCAACATCGTCCTCCGTCGTGCGGGATTATTTACTGTTAAATTTAATAATGATGAGGCGCGGTCATCACTGTTCCCGAGGGCACAGCACTAGCACTCGCAGGGGTGTCACAGTAACGTCCGCCGAGTGTTGCAGACCGAGGTGGAGGTGTTCCGCAAGGACTCGAAGAAGCTGCCGATCGGAGACCCCGAGATCGACTGGGAGGAGACCGTGTACCTGAACCTGATCGTGCACCAGTTCGAGTACACCGTGACGCTCGCCATCTGCACGCGCACCAGCCCCAAGGAGCTGCAGGTGCTGCGCCGCCACTCGCAGAAGGTGAGTCAGACTCTCTGCGGCGGCGGCCCGCGCGCCCGTCACTAGCTCAGCCGCGAGAAGAGCTTCGTGCGCGGCCACGGCAGCGGCCACTCGTACCGCCGCGGCACCGGCCCGCGCACGTTGCGCTCCAGGTACGCGAACAGCCAGTACCACCACTCGCGCTGGATCATGTGCGCGCCGTAGGCGGGCCCGGAGGCGCGGTGCGGCGTCGCCAGCAGCGAGTGGAACGTCCAGAAGAGCCTGGTCGTGATGTAGTAGGCGATGAGCACGTCCACCGTGTAGTGGCCGTGCGCCAGCAGCACGAAGCCGACGCCGAGCAGCGCCGAGCCCCACAGCGCCCAGTGCACGGGCCACAGCCGCCGCGGGGAGTACTCCGCCACCACCAGGTACGACAGCACCAGCACCATGGTGTGCCCCGAGTAGATGTAGTCCCCGCAGTACGTGTGCTTGCCGTTGATGGACAGCCCGAAGCCGGAGATGAGGTAGAAGGTGCGGCGCAGCACGAGCAGCGGCGACGTGTCGTTGGACTTGGGGCTGCAGTAGTAGGTGGCGCTGGAGACGGGCAGCACGGTCACGAACATGGTCACCGAGCGGTACAGGTACAGCAGCCCGATGATGAAGAAGAGGCGGCGCGAGACGATGAAGCGGTGCTTGTGGAACACGACCACCAGCATGGCGAGCGTGGTGGAGCCCATGATCATGTACTCGGAGACGGCGAGCGCCCAGTCGCGCGCCGCCACGTTGTCCAGCACGATGTCGTTGAGCGGCGCCGTCGTGTTGCGGTCCGGCAGCCGCTCGTGCACCAGCGACAGGGACATCATGTTGACGCACACGCAGCAGAAGAGGAACAGGAAGGAGAGGATGGTCTTCCAGATCTCCTTGGGGTAGCGGTCCTCGCGCGCGCCCGGCGGGATCTCGACGATGAAGTCGGGCGGCAGGCGCTGCGGCGAGTGGTCGCGCTCGGGGTCCGACTCGTCGGCGGCGCCCGGCTTGGGGCCGCGCGCCAGCAGCGGCTGCCGCTGCATCAGCTCGGACTGGGTGGGCATGGCGGGGGGCGGGGGCGGGGAGGAGGGCCGCGACGCGTTGTTGTTCAGGTCATTGGGCGAGAGGCGCGCCTCGAAGTTGATGCCCTTGATGTCCTCGCGCGCGGTGTCGCAGGCTATGTCCGCATCGCAGCGCGGCGGGGCGGGCGGCGCGGCGGGCGGCGCGGGGCGCGGCGGCGCGTGCGCGAGGTAGGCTCGCACGGAGGCCACCAGTGGCTCCGCCGACTGGATCTGCTTGGGCGGCGACGGCTCCTGCTCCGATCCGCGCACAGAGATCGTCATCCAATCACCATTGCCTTGGATTGAACCTGAAACGTACAAACGCAGGTTAGTACCCTCATACCGGTTGATCTTTGCTGATACACAGGCCCGCCTACATGATATATAACATACCTCCTACTACTAAACATGAGTGATGTGCTAGTGTGACTTATTTCATTATTATCTGGACAAATGACACAGCATCATCTAGCTCCAAGCTAAGTGAGCTTGTGTCATGGGTACAGGGTGACTGATATAATGTTAAATGAAACATTACGCAGATAGATATTGGTTCTGATATGCAGGATAATTATTTTGTTTATCATCATCATTGTTCCGAGGCAGCTATCGAGCCCGCAGCCTTGTTCATCGCACGCGGCCCTTCGCCCACTGCGCCACAGAGGTCTCTGTGATTTGAAATTCAACGCCATACAAGAACACAAACAAATTATGATTTAACTAGATGCGCCCCGCGTCTTCGCCTACGACATACGAGTTTTTCATACAAATTTCAGAAATTTATTGCACACCGTCTAGGGCTTATTGTGTAAAATAAATGTGTTTAATTATTCACTCTATAGTTTACGTATACGGATTTTGAGTGAATCGAACCTAGGAATAATTATTTTCCATACAAACTGTACCACCTCATTTAATCCCTACAGAGGTTAATTTTTCAAAATGTTACTATCCTATATCTATGTTATTCTAAGTCCTAATCTATTTACATACCGAATTTCATCTAAATAGTTAATAGTTATGGAGATTACCTATAACAAAAAGTCACATAGACTTTGCCATCACTTCACTATCACTACATAGTATGAAACAAAGTCGCTTTCTCTGTCCCTATATCCCTATGTTCCTTTGAACGCTTAAATCTTTAAAACTACACAACGGATTTTGATGCAGTTTTTTTAATAGAGTGATTAAAGAGGAATGTTTATACATAATTAAACCGTGCGAAGCCGGGGCGGGTCGCTAGTTCATTATAATAGTAAGTTAGTATGAAGTAAGATGACCTTTCATGGATGTTTTACACAATCTCACTAATAATATTATACCTGAATGTGAAGGTTTGGATGGATGGTGACCTAATACCCAAATCTACTGAATGGATTGGATGTATTGTAGGCCGGGAATAAAACATAAGCTGCAATAATGTGCTTGTTTTACATTCAATAGGTATTTTCTTATTCTTCATTATTTAGTTGAATCAGTTGTTGGTAACTGCACCAACGCATCGGTCATTCATAAAACATAGTATGCCTAATTAAATTATATCTATCAGTACACAATAACTTTATTTCTTTAGGCTTACAAATAAGCACTTTGACTAATCAAATTTTATGCAGGTAATTATTAAAATATGTAATATACCTAAGAAATAAGGTGTTAATTGATTTTCTCTTCACTTAACCACTTGTGGAAGATATTATATTAAGTACCAGTGGGTGTATCTGTCATCTAGTAGCCATCACACAAGCTCTGCTTAGCTCGGGCTAGGCGGTGCTGTGTGGACTGTCCAGCTGTATTTATATAGCTATATTTATTATAACAGTATTAATGTAGGTACCTAATGTTAGAGGCAAACTCTTAACTTTACATGTTTACGTAGGTGACGTTTATCAGCGTTTATTTACTTAACCTTCTCAAATCTCATCCATTAAGTCAAAGTCAGTGTGGCCTATAGATACCTAGGTTCTAAACAAGGTTCAGTGTAGTGTTATAAAGATGTTTCCAAACGTTCATTGGAGCGGTGGTAGGTACAGCGCGATTAGTTTTCTAGAATATTCGTCAGTCATTAGGTGATCAGATCATCAACAAAGAGCGGTTTTCGGTTAGGTCTGGCGAGCGCGGCGCGGCGCAGTAGTGAGGCCGCCGCTAGCGGGGCCGGGGCCAGGGCGCTCCGCAGAGTGCACTCCGCACACAATGGTGGGAGCCCGGCGGGTCTCGTTCGAACGCGCAGTTAGTGTGGCTCGGAAGCGTGGCCGGCGAGACTCACCCGATCAATGCGCTCGTGGCTCGGCGCAAGGCGGGCACATCGATTCGCGTGTTGCTCTCCCGCTGTCCGATAGAAAGCCCGCTCGCCGCCCCCGACCGCACGGACGCTCACGGTAATGAGGTCGAAATGGAAACCGATATTATGATGCACACACTTCACTGCACGCACGCTGGCCGCCACCCGAGAGATCGGCGCGCTTTCCTGTCGTTAGAGCTTTAGGGCACTACGCTGATGCGCATATTCAGCTCGTAAAACTCGTAGATTTACAACGATATTTTTGTATCGCAGCTCGCTTGCGAGCGAGCGTCCGATGTGTCCACCGCGTACAGGCGTACTAGAAAAGATGAAGCGCCGGTTGGCTGCGGGCCGAAGGCGCTCGGGAGTAGTCGGCGTCGCTCGGCGGCGCTCGGCTCAATGGAAGCAAATAACGTGCCGGGGTGACGTCACGAGGGGGCCGCTCCGCCCCCCGCGCCCCCCGCCCCCGGCTCGGTGCGCCCGCACTCAGCGCGGCCCGAGACTGAGCCGTACTGAATGGGAAGTGCTTCGGGTATAATTTTAACTGTCATGTTGTTGTTGGATGGAATACTTTCCGATCTAAATTTCAGATGCAATTTTGAGTCAGGATAGTTTAGGAATTTAAAGAGGTGGAACAAAAAGCTACTAACATGTCATAAATAAGTAGGTACCTATTTACCTAACTAACTACCGTATAAATGTTAGATAAAATCGGTACTTTAAGGGAAACTTTTTAGCAGACTAAAGATCCTTGTAAGGCTAGGCAGAGTGAGTGGCGTGGGATGCCATGCCAGGCGAGCGTTTGGTTGAATCCAGTTATTAAAGACGTTGAAATCTCGGGTTGAAATGAAAAGCTTAGATGAAAAGCACCCACGCACGCTACGCAATGTACCTACTTACCTACCTATCGTATCATTCTGTTATGCCTCGGTCGGGTCATAGGCATTCTACTCGTTATTAGGTAAGTAGGTACTACTCACGACCGCCTGAACTCAGACTATCGAACTATCGAACATATCAGATCAACACATGGGAAATCATCCAACAACTTCGGTCGTAACGTAGCGCCGTCGCCTTGCGCCTCGCCTTGTAGGTAGGTACCTACCTACGCACGCCAGGCGGCCTACGATCGAAGGTGCCTTCCTTCGATATTACTTTCTATTCATGACACTAATAATAATAATGTTCTGTGTACCTAATAGCCTCATTAAAATACCTTTCACTAAATGCGTAGGTAGGCTATGAATCTGGCGTATTTATACAATTCGCTAATGAGAATTATTGTGACTAACATAGTACCTATGCCATTTGTCAGATGTACTTAGTACGTAAACCAGCTGACGACGGCGCGGCGGGGGGGGGGAGCCTTAGCCACTCACCCGTAGAGGCACGCACCTGGTGGAAATGTGGGCGAATTCAAATAAGCCTCAGTGTTTCGTGTTAGATTATTTTATTAGCTTTTGTTTTAAACTAATAGTTAGCACCTAACTACCTTAATACTTTCTGAAAATAGGTGGACAAGTAGGTACATTCATTATTATTTTGAGGATATCCGTCACACCTAACTCAGAGTTACGCTAACAGTAGAGGGAAACGGAAAGAGGAGAAGGTGACTGTGTCCTGCAGTGGGAGCTGGGAGTATAGTGGCTAGTGAACATGGAGCTTCCTAACGTGGGTGTGTCCCCCAGGTGTACGCGTCGCCGAGCCGGCGCAAGATGGACTCCAAGGGAGAAGGCGAGGAGATGACCTACCCGCACGTCTGCTTCATGGTGGACAACTTCGACGAGGTGACTATCAGACCCACGCACACACCGCCGTCCACACACAGACCAAATTACGCTAGTTCTACTACGCCTGCCATACACTCGTATTTTTGCAAACAACAAAGGAGGTGTTGCACCATGCATGGTATGCTGTTTGTATGTAGGTAATTAGTTATCGCAGACCTCTCATATCTTATCAATGTACATTAAAAGAATGATATACTTACCTGCTGTGATATCTCTTAAACTGTTAGACTAAATAATGTAGGAACATTAAAACAAATAATGTTTTGAGCTCACTGCCGGCATAAGAATAGACAAAAACAGTGTAGTATTATCTCACTTATTATTTATTCCTAAGCTGCCGGTAAGGGTGTTGCATTGCCCGTCCTGCGTCCGATCAAAATTCAGTCGTGGTTATCGGACTTGCTTGAAGTAAGCCGGCAAATCATTCGATTGAATCTATGTACTTGAACACAACCTATACAACCCTCTCTCCGGACTTGGGACTGAAAACGTTCAAAATAAAACATGACGTGCAAAGGTCTCCGACTGCTTATAAGATAAGGATAAAGATATTGTGGAACTACTTAGGTACACCTACCTAAATGCGATAACAAAGGTCGTAAATCATAATATCATACCTTTAACTTAATTACTAATTTCTGTATGTACAACTTTTAAGGAATTTAAAATGAGACACTAATGTATCTTGATTCGAAAAGTCTATTTTTTATAGTCTTCTGATTTTTTATATTCTTTTTTTAGAGAGACTGAACCCTTTGTTCTTTGACACAGCTGACACATCACTTGTATATAGGATTTATGGGAAGACACTCTGTTCTTGTGTTCTTTAGTATGTATTTTTACACTATATTTCAGTAATAAATAATAATTTATTACACTACATTAACGGTTTTATCCTTTTGAGCCTTCTTATTAGGTCCGTATTGTCAAGGAGCCGGATGCCCTCGACGTTAACATGGTGATGAAGCCTTAGTTGATGAGCTTGTTGAGACTTAGTTGATGTACCGGGGGCGTTCACCCCTCAGTACTTTATTCTGGAATCTCAGGAAGATTTGTATATTGCTCTTTCTGGTACAGCTCCAGAGCTGTATACCATACGTCCATACTGGCATAAGGACTTGTTTGTAGAGTAAAATTTTGTTGTGTTACAGGGGAGTTTCTTCCAAGCAACCGGTACATTCTTTTGTATTTTACTTCTAACTCATCTTTTTTCTTCTTGACGTGACCGTAGCTTTGCGTCAAGTGTCTTGCCCAAATATTTAGCCGTATTTTCATACGGGACGAGCTTGTTGTTAATAAAGATGGGATTGTACTTCCTCTTGAATCCTCTTTTTTGTTTGTGAAGTTAACGTGAACTGTTTTTGTTTTGTAAGTTTTATTCTCCATTGTATGGTCCAGTCGTGGATTTTGTTTATTGCAATCTGGACCTTTTCTGCGGCTTCTGCATGAGTGGTTCCTGCAGCCATTATCGCAGTAGCGTCAGCAAAGGTTGCGATGGTGTTATTTTCAGGTTCTGGACAGGTTACAGGCATAAAATAAAGTAGGTACAGGACTGGTCCCAGTACGCTTCCCTGAAGTACTTCAGCTTTTATCCCCTTTATTTCTGAGTAAGCATTGTTCTGCCTTATTCTAAAAACTATTTGATAAATATGACTGCAGCAGGTTGGCGAATTCTTTGGGTAGCATTTTTCGCTGTTTTATCAAAAGACCTTCATGCCAGACTATCAAACGGTAGAAAAGACCTTGTTTTCTTCGAGTGTTATTTCAATATAATTGGTAATTCTATGGACTTGGTCAATAGTAGAGTGGTTTTCTCGAATGGTCTGTATGATGATGCATCTTGTGGTGGTTCTCCCGGCTTGGGTATCATTATCACTTGTGCTACTTTCCATAAGTCTGGCACGTACTTTAACCTTAGAGCAGCGAGAACATGTCTTACGGCAAAGGGCAATGCCATGCATTATTGTTACCGGCCGCTGATTGGTTGAGGAATTTGAAACGATCGCTCTTCACCGTGTCCTTGCCGGCTATTCGTCACACTCGACTTAACTCAGTATCTCTCTGTATTGACATTGAAGATTTATCAAATACTAGATGCGCCCCGCGGCTTCGCCCGCGAACCAGAGTTTTTTTCATACAAATTTCAGAAATTTATTACACAACCTCTAGGGGTTATTTTGTATAAAAAACACTCGTTTAATTATTTATTTCATACTTTATTTATAACGAGTTTTGAGAAAATCGAACCAAGGTTAAATAATTTTCCATACTAACTTTACTACCCTATTTAACCCTCAGAGGTTAAAACTTCCAAATTTTAATAGTCTATGTCCCATTCCAGGTTCTAAACTATCTACATACCAAATTTCATTTAAATAACTTAAGTAGTTACAAAGATTACTTAGAACAAACATTCACACAGACTTTCCCATTTATTATAATAGTAAGATAAGATAGTAAGAAGTAAGATCGCTTCCGACTGGTATTGACATGGATCAATTGAGCTACCTTTAGACTGTTTGCAACCGTCTGCAGTTAGCTCAATGGTTTCAATTGTAAATACTAGTTGTAATTTTTCTATTCCTTTGCTTGTAAATTTCGTTGTTAATAAAGATGTAGAAGTAAGATTGTTGACAAAGGTACGAGAAAGATTTTTATAGAATTGTAGTGTTGGCATTATGATGCATATTATATGCATGTTAATTTTGCTTTGGTGACTTGCGAGTTGCTAGCGAGGCGTTCGTTCGGACTGACAGAAGTCAGAATCAATAATGAACAAAATTGCAGTTTGACAAGTCCAACTAATACATAAAAATAATTATTTAGTTCCATGTTTTTATTTATTTATTATTATAAACATTACGCGTAGTATTGTAGGCTTAACTGTAGGTGTGTAACTGAGCGATCTGGCCAAGTATGTATGTACGTCATTGATGACAGTGACACGCGTACGATTCCGAATTGAACGCTCGGGACACTCAGGTCCCATCCCAGCACTCGTTGCTATCAGCACATAATACCTATGTACCTGTAGATAGGCATGTATTGTAACATTGTGTCGTGTCCGAGTGTGTCGGCCGCGCGGCGCCCTTGCGGCATGCGCGTGCGCCGCTCTCCGTACACTTTGTTTTGGTTCTATTTTTAGCCGACATAGAAATATTTATCAATAATGTATGTTATATCATATGTTATCTGTACCTGTTAATGGAGAAAGTAGGTCTTATCTCCATGATTGTCCTCAGTACGTATGCGCTTAGGAATAATAACTATACATATAGGTACCTGATCCTGTACATTAGGTACTCAGAAAAATCCAGCAAGCAGTTTTGTTTCAGCGAAACATCGCTTCAGTCCAAGGCTGCCGGCTCACAGCCATCAATTCATCCGCTGATTGCTTGTCAAACACAGCTCTGAGCCTCGCGCCCGCCTGCTTTGTTCACACTCACACTCAAATACAGGCTCTAAATGCATTCACTTTAAGTCTACAATCACTGTTGGTATGCTACATTATGCCTATTATTACATCAATAATGTGAGTGCGGCGAGTCCAAGTATAAGTAGGTGTTTCAGTTTACCGAAGCTGCAATGTTCGCGTCTCTGTTCATGATAATAACTATATAAAGTTGTATTTGAGTTATTTGTTAGTTCGAAGGACACATCAGTAGAATTTACAGAAACGCAATAACCGACGGCATCAACAAGTTCAAACTGCGATTGGCCTCATAATATGAGCCTCATTAATGTACACAGTAAACACATGCCAGTCATATTAACTGTAGATAAGGAACATAGGTATCATATTGAATGTGTGCTTATGGTCAGTTGTGGTACAGTACTGGTAGATATGTGGCGCGGAGTGGTACCGGCGCCGACGCAGTGGGTCAGCGCGCTCAGCCCTCGGTCTCACGAGGTCCCCGCCCCGCGCCCCGCTCCCCGCGTCCTCTCTTTACATATTTTGCTCTCAGATAATCTTGGAGATATCTAAGATCTCTATATAATAACTCTTGTTATTGAATTAGGTACTTTTCAGACATTCGCGACATTCCGAAGCCGCACTTCGGATGTCGCTGACGTGGAAGTCATTCAAAAAGATACAAGAACGAAAACAATAATTATGATCGGTGGACTCAATACGATTATGTTATTTTGTAGACAAAGCGATGGTGTGCTTACAGGCGATGCGATGTGATTCTTACAAATTGTGTTTCACATTACCGCAGTAATTAGTCAGAAGTGAGCAATTCGCTTTCCTGGTAAACAGATATTGAGTACAAAGATCGGATAGTCATTAGTGCGAGGTGCTTACAATGCTTGGTGCCCGCTGGTGGTGAGTCAGCCTCGGCTCTCCGTGACGTCAGAGCCTCGGCCCACGGCGGTGACGTCGCCGGTTGACGCATCCGCCACCACAAACACCGACCATGTATTTTTCCGCAGATTCCTCGCAAATAGGTACTAGTTATTAAGGGGACTTCAACACAATAGGGAGCGGTCGACAGGGCAGGTCAACGGTACAAGATGATCGGTAGCTTTGATTCTAGCCATACCTATTGATGAATGTAACGTTTAGCTTTTTATTATTGTTTTCACCCCACATGCTCTAGGATTTATTACGCAGTCGATAACTGAGCGCGCGCGGTTACAATTGATCAGGTAATCACGTAACAATGCGATCGACTCGAGTGACAGATATGTACATCTGGCAAACTCAGGGAGAGGACTTGGTCAATTGGATACCTACCTAATACCTATCACTGTAGTAGGTACTCAGTCTATCATTAGTACAATAAAATTGATAGAAATTATAAGTCGAGTAAATGAAACGAAATATGACTTTTGTTTCTTGCTATCAAATTAACGCAAAAGAAAGTACTAACGCGATAAAAAGCATTGTGTTCTCTTACCTTGTGTTAAATATCTTATCTCATGTTTGCGAAATGCAAACTTTCTCTCCTATAAGTAGGTTTATCTCAATGGCCGTTCCATTTAATGGTCGTGCTATCATTTTATTAGTTGAGAGTAAGTCGGAGGTACCTACCCATGCGGCGGTTGTAAAGTGACTCCGGCTGAAATCCTTGCCCCCCCCCCCCCCCCGGCGGGCGCGGGGCGGGAAGCGAGCATTGTCGCCCTACCCTGCCCTATCACATTACATTGTGCCACCCTTGCTCCTACAACTGTCCACCTTACATCCATAAACATAAGATGTAATATCCCAGTAGAAGTACTTATCTAGTGCTTCAGTACGGAGATTGAATTTACGTGCATATGTATTTGATGTTGCTGAAATGTATACTTAGTACGTAACGTACTTATTGTTATTGGGGCTAGATGATGCTGTGTGGACTGTCCGGAATTATTTATTATTATTTTATTCAGCCCGCGCCGCGCTGCATCTCAATTAGAGGTTCAACTTTAAGGGTCCCATCATTCATTTAGAACTCTACGTACAATAGAGAAAATCTTCGTTGTATTCACGAGGACTTTCGCCATCTCGTCAAAAGTTTTAAAAGGAAGGCCTAAGGAAAATATCGTTGATTTCTAAAGGTAGCAATAATCTGGCCATCTCAATTATGAAAGGTACCAGAAGGTAGTTCCTGCTAAGTCAGTGAAATCAGGCAACAGTTAAGTGCTACAACTGCAGTTAGCTGTCTGCGTGAGTCTGCTCAATAAACCTCTGTCAGTGCTATTGAAAACGTTGCCTGAAAAGCGACTTTCTGAAGGACTTCACTCAATATTCCCTTCAATGGCCCTTCTTCGACTTCCCTTAACTGTTTATGAGTACTTAATGGGCCGTAATTTGCATATTCTGCATTGCCAAATATATTTTCATCCATTAGGATATTTAGGGCTCTCAAACTTGAGTGATTGTTGAAAACATAATCAGGCTGAGCAGAGTCAAGGCCACCGACACGAGGTCTGCGCTCATTACCGAGAGTCTATTCTACGTTAGGTACTTATTATGCACAGTTCACTTATTATTATCCACAGTTCACTTACATAACATTGTTTTGCGCGAACCTTCTCGAACGGCAATGTAACAAGATTTGTTAGTTTCATATACACGATTCATTTCTATTAAGAGCTAGTTCCGTCAAACGGTTTAGGTAAAGTAAAAAGACAATAATTATGGGAATTTATACGAGCAGCTAATATGCTTATTTTGTTCAGGATTTCGTAGCATATAATGTTCAAAGGAATTTACACAGTATGTACGTAAGTTCGATAATTTAATGTTAATATAATTATGATAGATCATCACCAGTACAGGACGTAAGTTCCTTTAACATTAATTAATTTAATAATATTTCAGAGCTTCATTCGACGCGATCTCTCACGCAGTTGGTCGCTCGAAGCCAACGTCTCCGCTACAAGATGTGAAGAGTATCGCGTCGAATGAGGCTGTATATAATTATTAAAGAATGACTCCGTGGCGGGCGCAAGTATGCAGAAAAACCAGTTGGAGGGCCTCAAGCCGCCGCTCGTGTTACTAACGCATCTCGCCTAGCTCCTCGCACCGTGCCGCTAGACACTACGCGAATACTGAATACTTTACTTACACACAAGTTCAAGTTTGTGCGACCGTGGAACCAAACGAGTCTAGGAACAATAGTACTTACCTACCTCTTTGTATCTTATTCGGAGCGCAGCGCACTGTGAAGGCTAAAAGAGAGCCTACATCCTATAAGGAATTGTTTGCGTTAATAAAAAACCTTCGACAGCAGCGTATAACTTGATTAACTAGAGTGTTGAAAAATGGTATCAGCTTCGCTTGCTGGATGCGGTCGATCATGACGCACGATCATCGTCTCACTCTGAGTTGACAATCCTCCTCCCAGTTAAACATAAACTAAGGTGGTGATGGGACAGGCCGACATATTGGCAACATGCTGCAGGTTGACAAAAGGCTGAGAGTTGCTTGCGGAACAACAGATCAGGCGGCCACCCGCCTGATCTATTGTTCCGCGAGCTACTGGCGTGGGGGGTGCTACAGAAGAGGAGCTGGCGACAGACGAATTGATAGCTGTGTGTGTGTGTGCAGGTGTTCTGTGACATCGTGGTGCGCGACGGAGAGATGGTGTGCGTGGAGCTGGTGGCGCGCGGGCGCGGCGCGCGGGCCGGGGCCGTGCTGTTCCTGGGGTCCATCCGGTACGACACCCTCACCAGGGTCTACGACTCCAGGGTGAGTGCACACCACACACACAAACACACACATGTAGAGATGGTGTGCGTGGAGCTGGTGGCGCGCGGGCGCGGCGCGCGGGCTGGGGCCGTGCTGTTCCTGGGGTCCATCCGGTACGACACCCTCACCAGGGTCTACGACTCCAGGGTGAGTGCACACCACACACACAAACACACACATGTAGAGATGGTGTGCGTGGAGCTGGTGGCGCGCGGGCGCGGCGCGCGGGCTGGGGCCGTGCTGTTCCTGGGGTCCATCCGGTACGACACCCTCACCAGGGTCTACGACTCCAGGGTGAGTGCACACCACACACACAAACACACACATGTAGAGATGGTGTGCGTGGAGCTGGTGGCGCGCGGGCGCGGCGCGCGGGCCGGGGCCGTGCTGTTCCTGGGGTCCATCCGGTACGACACCCTCACCAGGGTCTACGACTCCAGGGTGAGTGCACACCACACACACAAACACACACATGTAGAGATGGTGTGCGTGGAGCTGGTGGCGCGCGGGCGCGGCGCGCGGGCCGGGGCCGTGCTGTTCCTGGGGTCCATCCGGTACGACACCCTCACCAGGGTCTACGACTCCAGGGTGAGTGCACACCACACACACAAACACACACATGTAGAGATGGTGTGCGTGGAGCTGGTGGCGCGCGGGCGACGGCATCCAGCAGGACAATAATACATGTGCAGGGTGTGAGCCGTGCAGTGTGCTGGCTGGCTTCGTGCTGAGGTGTGAGCACACAGGGGTAGCACACCGCTCGACTTACTGGAGCTAGGAGTCTTCCACAGCTATACCTACACGGTTTTTGATTACAGTGCTCATAATTGATAATGTCCAAAATAATAGTTCAAAAACGCAACAATGTCGAGGACGTCTGTCTGGTCGGTAGTTATCGTAACTGGAGTGGTACATTCAGCGGTGAATGACTCCTGCGTTATCTTGTCATTGGTTTGTTACCTACCTGTACATTGTAAACAAAGATTGTATTAGTCAGTCAGTCGTAGATACAGTAGGTACCTATGATGGACACTCGAGTGCTCGAGCGGCTACTTTATTAAGCACTTGAATTGACCTCGGTCAAACTCAATATGACATGACACATGAGCATTAGCCGCGCCCCTTCGCACAGCCCCCCTACCCGACCCCCGCGAGTCACATGACCTGACCTGACCACGGCTGTGACGATGACCCCACTTTGTCGACGACGCTCCACTAACCTTTTGCCTGTGTTTATTTATACAGCTCTAAAGACCGTGCATGACCCTTTCCTGACGTTAATCTTTTGTCGAGTGTTGTAAACGATGCGCGTTGCCTCATTAATGTGACGTTGATGTGACGTGCTGGTGTGTGGTGTGGGCAGGCCGCCGCCGGACATACATCGTCGGAGCGAATAGCGCGGCTCACAAATATGTTAAGGTTTTCTCTTGTTAAACATTTTGGCATAATTTTGGGATAAAGGGAGAGTAATACACCCTCACCCCGCGTTGCGTGGGGTCGATCCGGCGCGTTTGTATTCTTGTATTTTATTGATAAGTATATTTATAACTTTCACTAAAACCCCAAAAATTATGGTGAAAACTTTGGCGCGGGATCCCGCGTTCGCAGAATTGCATTACGGGTTGTATTCCCTAGCAATGTGAACGAAAGGGCCGCGTTGGCGATGAAAGCATTTCTGCACGGCGCTGTACGAGTGTCCTTGTGTCATCTCTGAACCAGGTTCTGACTTCGTTACACACAAGAACAGCATTACTGAGAAATCCACTTCATAAATGTGTTCACGTCGAATAAGTTAATAAGGTAGTTGTACGTGAGGCTGCGAAGAGGCCCCTGGCTCGTCCACGCCCTCAGCAGTGAGTTCTGCTCCCGAGGACGTCTCCCCAGGGACCACTCGCAACGTTTCCCTCCGACGTACCGTCTCCGAATGTAACAGGAAATGCTTAGGAATGAGGAAATGCTTAGAAAGCGGATTCGAGGACATAATCTGTTGTCAGGGAAGTGGTTGCTGAGCGGATCATAAGATTGCCGTTAGCAGAGAATGTAGATCGCGCGACGGGACTAGGAGTGAGTGTGACCGCGCCGTGAGGTCGCCCGGTCGGCGCGACGCTTTGCCTATCTACATAATCGGCCGCTCGCATAACGGCACTGCGCTGCCTGATTACATAATCACAGACTATTTATATGACTACTGGACTAGGCTGAAAAATATAAGTGAATAGATCCAACTAAATAATGCAATAGGTAAATAGTCATGATGTCACCCTCTACATATTAGAGTAGTGTTGTGTTCGTTGTACGTTTAAATGGAGTTGGCAAATCGTGCGATATGTTTGTTGTTCAGCAATCGTTTAGTGAAAGGACCCGTTCCGCTGATAACGTATCTCTGATGAATTTCGATAAATCATACCTTGATAAGGATTACTGCCTACCTATTGCTTGTTGAACGGAAGCATTGTTTGTGGTGTTTTAAGGGTTCCGTAACCGAAACGTGAAAACGGGACCGCGATTAGGTAAGAAAAATGTTGCTAAAAATAGCGATCCACCCACAGCACCCACATTAAATACCTACTTCTTAGGATGGGACCGTGTTGGCTGGTAGCTGGTAAGGAACCTGTGCGAGTTGACTCGTAATAGGCGTGTTCTTACAACATATTAGCTTTGTCTGGATTTGAAAAGTTATCGTCAATGACTAAACTGCGCAAAGCATATCGAAACCAAAGAGAATGTTAATTAGGTTCGTATTGTAAGTGCGGTGGAGACCGGTTCATGCAGATCTACGAGGCTAGTGTACAAGTTCTCGCAGACGTAACGTTTTGAGGGTAAAACGGGACCCTATTGCTAATAGCTCGTACAGACGCTCCGATTTGGTTGGTGCCAGCCATATCGGAACCGACATAGCAACCATTCCAACATTGCTACAGATTGTCCGACGGTTGGCCTTCCAGCCGTCAGTTGACTTTGCCATGAAGTAGTGAACGGACGTCTTGCCACCTGATGCCATGATATTTTTCAACGTTTTTAAAGTAGCCGCACTGTCTATTTTTCTTAAAACGTCCAGCATAATCAAATACGCTTGATTTCAGGCTTTATTCAGGAAGTTGCGGGTTCGATTCCCGCCTCGGAACAAATTTGTGTACGATCTGCAGAAATTTGTTCCGTTGGTCTGAGTGTTGTATTTATTTATTTATTTATCGGAGCTGCCAGCGTAACATATTGAAAATGAGATACATAATACTTGACGATCAATGTGGCATGGCGGGCGATGGTCCACGGTTGCCCTTGTAGCGACATATTGACCCGCCTAAAAGTCGCTAGAAGTCGCTATAATTTTTTTTCTCGCTAAATGTGGAATTTTGTCCGGTAAGCATTCATAAAATCCCCAACAACACGGCAACACTGAATGCGACTGAGCCGATTTGGTCGGAACAAAGCCTCCATACGTTCCGATTTGGTTGGACCGACTAACGATTTGGTTTGGTCGGATCGCCGGCGCATCCGACTACCGTCCAACCAATATTAATAATAATTATGTCGGGCCGACCGCTCTCCACACGTTCCGATTTGGTCGTGGTTGGATGGTTGGCTCCAACCGAATCGGAGCGTCTGTACCAGCTATAAGACTGCACTGTCCGTCCGGTGTGTCTGTCACCAGGATTGTATGTCATACGTACCGTGATGGTAAGACAGTTGACATTTTCACACATGCATTTCTGTATCAGCTATAAAAACCAATACTAAAAAGGAGAATAAAATAAATATTTAAAGGTCCCATACAAAATACTTTTTTGACGTTTTTATGGTAGGTTCGGCACTATTTGTGTGCGAGTCGACTCGCACTTGGTTATTTTTTTACCACACTGTAAAGTACCTAGTGGTAGGTAATAGGCTCTCTCACACCCGCACAGTAGAAGGTTGGTAATATAATTTGTTATCATATTAATAGCCCAATATGTAATAATCACTAGTCATTCACGCCTTATCTTGTAGGTATAGGTGATTTACAATGTGATAAGATAGCAGACAGTGGGTAGGTATTCCATGGGAGTGAGACGTCCCCGGGCGGCAGACTGGCGCGTCCCGCGACCTTGGGCCCGACCACCCGCCCCCCCGGCCCCCCTCAGCGGCGCGTCCTCCCGCGACACCCGAGATGCTGACTCAGCGCTCATCGCTTGACCCACATCTAACCTCCAGCGGCTTTCCCTTGCTGTTGAACTTGTCATCCGTACCGTACCGAAGCGGAGGTTGTCATTCAGTACCTCTAGCATATCAGTCTTCTCCCGCACTCGCTACACTGCACGTCGTCGTTGAGGATATCAGCCGAATCAATGGTCAGACCGTTCGATTCGAACCGGTTTTAGCAACGTGGACACAAGTGTACGACGACTGCCGTTCATTTAGCGATCGCACACTCGTTCGATGGGTGTCTAGAGGGTGACCTGTTCTATTGATAATTTTGTGGAAGTTGATAGATAGATAATTACTTACTTTATTGTAACATCAAAATAATATATATCAGAGCATATTACAACTAAAGTGGCACAATCGAGTTGATTTGTCTTCATGTGGCGTCATTTAAAAATGAAATTTGCAAGGTTGAATTGTTGCAGCTATAAACATAATGAATAATTAAGTGCCCATAAATGACACCATAAAAATGTTTTTTACCTCAACTAGCATGGTATCAATAAAAATACCAGTCGATAAGCAGTGAACTATGAATAGTCCTCATTTGACGAAGAGTGAGCAAGAGGTCTCAGTCGTGGCTCCTTGCCTCGGGACTGGAGGAGCGGTTCGTGTGCAGCCGGGGACGACACGACACTCGTGCGTCCGAGAGCGAGGGCGGACACGATGCAGGCTCGTGTCGAACTGACTTCACTCGAGGCCTACTTGTTGGGAGCCAGGAGGTGTTGTCTAATGAGCTCTAGTATGTATGTAGGTAGGGGTCAGATGTAGGGGAGGCGTGTGACGTCACCGCGCCCGGAGCGACTCCTCGTTATTACCGCTCCGTAGCTCTCACAACTACACTAGCGATATAAACCTTAGCTTTTTCACTTTGCTTTCATAATTGGCTTCGACATGAATATGGAATACCTACTACAACTGTAATTATCGTTGTAATTAAGGACAAGAACAGTCACGTAGCCGTGCAAAACATCTCGGTAGGTACCTACTAGGTACCTATCCTGTATTGTTGTAATAAGTTTACGTCTTATTTATTACAACATTTTCCGCCCCGGGCTGCCATCCTTCTATTAAATATTCATCGAGCTATTAGGCCCATCTTCTCCCTAAGTTAGAGAACTTGCCCGTTTTATAGTCTGATTATGTTTATTTATTTACTTGAGTGGAGTCACTCTGAGACTGAACTTGTAGGCGATCGCAAATTGGATGTCTGTTTACCGTTAATCATTTTATTTTACGTTGGGTTGTGAAACTAACATAATTAAATCATTACTATGGTGAATACTAGGTAGGTATGCTGGGAATTAGACTTTCGTAAAGTATTATAACATTCCTCTAATTCTGCATAGGTTGGCTGCCGTTTCAATGTCTTCGTAATTAGAAAATGCGTGACGGCCATTGAAATGGCTTTCGAATGTAAATTTTGGATGGTTTTTACGTAGATAATCGCACAGCGGGCGATTGGTGGTAGTGTACCCTCTGCTGAGGTAGATCGGTGCGCTGACGTCACGGGATGACGGGACACACCGCACCCAGAGCCCCGCGACCCGCCGCCGTCCCGTCCCGTCCCGCCGCGCGCGTGCTCTCCACTGTCTCATAACAAACGGAACCGACATCTGTTCGCGACCTTGGCCACCCTTGGCGGAGATGCGAACACCAATTACCTACTACCGACCGATACGCTTCATCGATAAAGGCCATAGAAAAATAGTGACGACATCAGACGTATTCATTACGATACCTACTCGGAATGGCAGGCGTGTTTATGTTAATTTTATTGTATAGTTATGTTTCGTACGAGTGAGCTAGCTTGTGCCGCGGAGTTTAGGACTTTACAATGGCGCCAGAGCGGCGCGGCGGCGGCGCGGGGCGGCTCTCTGATACTTGTTGCTGAGGTCCCGGCCTCCGGGGTCATCCGCGAACGAATCGATAACACTCGTCACACGACTGACTCGGAAACCGAGCAGGAGTCCGGACCTCGTCGCACGGAGCCTCCGTCGTACCACTGAACAACCTAGTCATGCTACCTCAATGTGCGACCAAATGTTATCTTACTGCAAGCTCATATTGCAAGCAGTCTCGTCATTACCTGGTTTCCTGTTTGTTTCAAATTCCCCCAGTACAAATATTATTCTTTTATCAACAAATAGTAGTAGGTATGGAATGGAAACATAAATACGGCGTGCTTGCCGCAGGATGCGGTGACACGGTAGCTGTCGAGACTCCTTCATCGGATCGAGAACATCTTGCGACGTTGTTTGAGCACTTGTTATTAAAAACAAACGGATATCCCAGTGGTTGACAACTAGCCTATAAGATTGTAAAATATATTCAGCTTTTTATCATAGGAACAAAATCCAATCTCGACAAGGTTCAAAATTAACACTTTAAGTTCCTAAGCTAGGCTTAATGAAAGATATCTGGTTTCACTCACGAAACCAGTTTATTCAGCTGATAAAGCTACAGTACCATATCATAATATCATATAGCCTTACGGTACGTGGCTTCAGCCAGCGAGTTATGCTGACATGTTCGCATACCTGCCTATCTTTGATTATATACTTGTCTATAATCAAAGCTGCCTATTAGCATTGGCTTACTACCTTCGCGACCAGTCTGCCCACTTGTCACTCGACTAGTTCTAAGATTCGCACAAACTTGTGATACATAGGTGCGGCCTTCAAAACTTAGGTACGTTCACTCATTTCCGCGTCTAAATAGGTAAGTATGTTAAAAATAAAAAATTGAAACTGTAAGACTAAGTGGTTTGCCTTCGTTCTTGGTTCAATGTTGTACTATCTAGGTGAGTACTTAGGAAGGCCAGTAGGTATCATGTTGTCAGAGTAACGTTGCAATAATCTTGCGAGTTGGTTCGTGACCCGTTTCGCAAGCTGCCGTTAGGTACCTAGTAGTGTGCCGGACCGAGCGTTACAATGCAACCTGTTGCCTGCGCTGGGCTGGGCGTCCCCATCCGCCCCGTGAGCCACAAACCAGATGTCATGGACACACATTTCATGCGTCCTGCAGATATCATGTACTTAATTTATTCCACAGGACCAGATAAAACGTACCTCGTCCGGCCCTCATTTACATTGTGTTGTGACCTGCAGGGCTATTCAGACTCCGCTACCGAGTCATCGATTCGGAATCTGACGCAGATTCGCGGAAATTCAAATATTTAAACAGTTTTTTAATATTATATGCATTCTACTCGGAATATAAATAATGAAAAAGTAATTTCCCGTAATTAGTAAAACATTTTCTATGAATCCATGTCTTAACTAATTTCGATTTAGAGCTACTCTCGGAGAAATTAATAACATAAGAGACTTGTTACCTACTAAAAATCAACATATTACCGAAAGGTCCGTTATTTGATATTTTTTCGTAACATGGGGTGATAGAAAATGGTCTACGTTTTGTGGGTAAGTAACTACTTTTCTGGTACTTTTTTTCCTTGAAAACTGCAGAATATAATAACATCCGCTAAAATATTTGAATTTGTCGCGAATCTGCTTCAGATTCCGAATCGCAGACTCGGTAGCGGAGTCTGAATAGCTGATCATGCAGGACATGACTCATCAACATACCAATTCGCACTGCTCACGATAAGATAAACCCACTTTAACATTTAACTTTTGCTCTGCTACTATGATCCAATCCGCATGCTACCAAAATAACATAAAATAGTTATTAACTAGTTCCCGATAGCCCGAATGAGGAAACGTTCCATTAATTGAACATCATTGAGAAGTAAACACTGTTTATTGTTAGATATGCTGCAACGTAACATAGGGATGTGCGTGAGTGCGTCGCTCACGGGGCTTCATTGTTACTTACATGCAGACTCAGGCTATAGCATGCAGATTACATGACTTCACTACATAGGTACTATAAAACAAAGTCGTATTCTCTGTCCTTATGTTCCTATATCCCTTTGTATGCCTAACTCTTTAAAACTACGCAACGGATTTAGATACTGTTTTTTTTTTTATTAGATAGAGTGATTCAAGAGGAAGGTTTATATACTTATAATAAAACCGTGCGAAGCCGGGGCGGGTCGCTAGTTAAAAATAAATGCATAATTACACATACATACATATGTAAGTTTTATATTACGCTTGTTTAATTCAGCTTATATTCTGTATCCGCTTTTGAACACGAGTCACGATGCGTATTACTTGTTCGAAGATATGCTATCTCACTTAGCATCATTTAAGCCTGTTCATAAATAAATGATTTGTTTGATGGAGGCAGATAACGTTAAGTAGGTAAGTAATTTACGTATAGGTTCTTCGCATTGAGAAGTCTTTTAAATTGTAATAATGTTTCTATCAGCCTCGTGGAATCTCATTTATGTTATGTTTTGTCTAAATAATTAAAAATTTAATGCATCGGTATCACGACCGATCGATGTGGCGGCGCGGCGGACGAAGGTCCGACGCGGGAGGTTGCGTGTTCGATTCCCGCTTAGGGACATGTACGATTTGCAAATATTTATTCCGAGGATCTGGGCGTTATTTGGTTACATCACAGAAATCTAAATGTGTCTTATTTGGATTTGTGTGGGTTACATTGTGTCTTGGTGGGCGGAGCATGCGAGCTGCACCTACCGGTGTGATCGCCGTGCGTAGGTCTAGCAGAGGTACGGGTTAGTGACGTGAGTTGTTTGTTGTTTTCCAGCAAACGTCCCTGTCGACGAAGGTGGCGCAGCGCATGTCGTTCGGTCTGCTGGGCGGCGCGGACGGGTGCGGCGCGCGCTGCGAGTTCGTGCGGATGAAGGGGCCGGGGGGCAAGGGGCACGCGGAGATGGCGGTGTCGCGGCCGCGCGGCTCCGGCCTCGACACGCCCGCCTCCGAGCCCGCCGCCGACCTCTGGGACGACTGGGAGGACGACCCCGACGAGCTCTTCATGTACCGCAACCAGGTACGCACCGTGTCGCGTACAGGTGCATCGACAATGTTTAAAGATTCCAGCCACATTCAAAGACAGAACGGACTAAGTAAGAGACTAGATGTTGTTTATAATTATCGCTTTTCGTCGTTGAACTCTACTGGGGCTGCCATCTATCGAAACGCCGCGAGACTACGTTGATAGCCTCCGCTCTTTCCGTCCTACAGTCTATCCGTCCGGCTGTCGGAGGGCGCTAATCAGCGATTCTATCCAAGTTGAAGGGACTAAAGGGGAAACTGTGTTACATACCTGAAGTCTGAAATTGTGTTTTAAATAGTTTTTAATACATTGTTACAGCGCCGCCTGTCGGACCCCAGTGCGAACCTAACTAACTACTCGCGCGGCGGCTGGCGCTCCAAGGACGGCAAGAGTCGCTCCGAGAACGAGGGCCTGGACTCTCTCATCAGCGGCGTCGCGGAGGTGGAGGGCGGAGACTTGAGGGACGGTCAGTACAATACTCTACAACTACTCGCGCGGCGGCTGGCGCTCCAAGGACGGCAAGAGTCGCTCCGAGAACGAGGGCCTGGACTCTCTCATCAGCGGCGTCGCGGAGGTGGAGGGCGGAGACTTGAGGGACGGTCAGTACAATACTCTACAACTACTCGCGCGGCGGCTGGCGCTCCAAGGACGGCAAGAGTCGCTCCGAGAACGAGGACCTGGACTCTCTCATCAGCGGCGTCGCGGAGGTGGAGGGCGGAGACTTGAGGGACGGTCAGTACAATACTCTACAACTACTCGCGCGGCGGCTGGCGCTCCAAGGACGGCAAGAGTCGCTCCGAGAACGAGGGCCTGGACTCTCTCATCAGCGGCGTCGCGGAGGTGGAGGGCGGAGACTTGAGGGACGGTCAGTACAATACTCTACAACTACTCGCGCGGCGGCTGGCGCTCCAAGGACGGCAAGAGTCGCTCCGAGAACGAGGGCCTGGACTCTCTCATCAGCGGCGTCGCGGAGGTGGAGGGCGGAGACTTGAGGGACGGTCAGTACAATACTCTACAACTACTCGCGCGGCGGCTGGCGCTCCAAGGACGGCAAGAGTCGCTCCGAGAACGAGGGCCTGGACTCTCTCATCAGCGGCGTCGCGGAGGTGGAGGGCGGAGACTTGAGGGACGGTCAGTACAATACTCTACAACTACTCGCGCGGCGGCTGGCGCTCCAAGGACGGCAAGAGTCGCTCCGAGAACGAGGGCCTGGACTCTCTCAACAGCGGCGTCGCGGAGGTGGAGGGCGGAGACTTGAGGGACGGTCAGTACAATACTCTACAACTACTCGCGCGGCGGCTGGCGCTCCAAGGACGGCAAGAGTCGCTCCGAGAACGAGGGCCTGGACTCTCTCATCAGCGGCGTCGCGGAGGTGGAGGGCGGAGACTTGAGGGACGGTCAGTACAAGACTCCACAATTATTACATTTAAATTTTAATATTTATCATATCTACTTATGTCTGCTTAATGTTTTTGAATCACAGAAATCAGAATTTTTGAATGTACTGTGATTAAACTCAATAATAATCATCTTGGGTACTTGGTCGCTTCTGGTTCCTAAGCAATAGTCTTCAAGTACGTATCATCTTGGACGGGACTTGACGGCACTGCGCATTCCCGCACGAGGCAAGGTTGCGGGTTCAACTCTCGTCGAAGTAGATACAGTTTTGGCATTAATTCCTCAAATGCTTGAAACAAAAGCAGTCGCTTTTTAGTTTGTTTGCTTCGCTCACGCAACTCAGTAGAAAGTAGTATATCGCATGCTCATTATTATAAACCTCTCTGAAGTTCACAACACGCTGAGATGAGTCTGTTTCCTTGTTTATAAATAGATAAGTAATAGATAAAACACGTACAGCTGTCAGTGCAACGATGGCGATCATCTCTTTAAATAACTTTCAAATGTTTTGACAACCACATCTCGACAAGATAAATATCTACATACACGCGTGGACATTTTTATAGGAACAAAAAAGGGCGAATTCATATGAAAACACATATTTTTGTAATATATGGTTTATAAAAGTTGTTGAATCGAATCAGTTAATTAAATTAACGTTTCTAATATAAATATTACTTATAAATAACACAAAATAAACCTCAATCTTAATGCGGGCATGTTGCAGCGATTTGTGCGAATAACAATAATAGAGTTTCGAGTTTAATAAACAAAATACACGGCCCTTAATAAATAAAATTATCAAATCTTTCGTTCATTAAAGTAGACAAATCATACCTTTTTGGAAAAGCGTTAGCAGAAAAGTTAAAATTATTGTTTCTTACAAGAAAACTTGTAAGGCGTGGAGCGGGGGTTTGGTGGTGCTCTTTTTTAAGAAGGGCGATAAAACCCTCCTTAAAAACTATAGACCCATCACACTCCAGAGCCACGTCTATAAGCTGTTCTCGCGAGTGGTCACGAATCGTCTCGCCAGGAGACTCGACGAGTTTCAGCCACCGGAACAGACCGGGTTCCGCGGAGGATATGGCACCATAGACCACATTCACACAGTGCGGCAGATTATACAGAAGTCTGAAGAGTATAATCAGCCCCTGTGTCTCGATTTTGTGGACTATGAGAAAGCCTTTGACTCTGTCGAAACCTGGGCTGTTCTGGAATCCTTACAGCAATGCCAAGTAGACTATCGTTATATCGAGGTGCTGAGATGTCTCTACGATGCCGCCACTATGAGTGTCCAAGTACAGGACCAGCAGTCTAAACCCATCCAATTGCGCAGAGGAGTGAGACAGGGGGATGTCATATCCCCGAAACTGTTCACGAGCGCATTGTAAGATATGTTTAAGACTCTGGACTGGAAAGGTAAGGGCATAAACATAAACGGCAATTTCATCTCACACCTACGATTCGCTGATGACATAGACTTAATGGCGGAGTCGCTAGAGGAGCTGACCCACATGCTGGACGGCCTAGCTTCAGCCTCGCGACGCATCGGTCTTGGCATGAATTTGGAAAAAACCAAAGTCATGACCAATTGCCAAATTGATCCGGGACCGGTAGTCGTACCAGGCCACATTCTCGAAATTGTTTCCGAGTACTTACTTTAGTTTCCATGACACTCTATTTCGATACAACAATGCCGTGGCTTGACATGTCATGTCGTTTCACTCCACGGGTTGGCTCGGCGCGCCAGTGCATCTCGTGAGACGTCTGGGTTACTTTGTGTGGAGGAAATATGAAGGATAAGATAATTGAAATAAGGTTGAAACTTGTGCAGAATGGAATAGAATGACTGAAGTCTGCAGGATAGTACGGCACAATCTGCCCTGCCACGCCGCGCCTCGCCTCAGCCAGCGCCGCTTGTCGTGCGCGCGCCTCGGTTTCTTTCTGTTGCGGGTCGTGTCGTGTCGTGCGTCCTTGTCCCGTATGCCGTTGGGGTATTCTGGTCGAGTAGTAGAGCGTGTAGTGATGCGGTCTGCCTCGCGGGGTAGTTTTGAGGCGGAGCGCACTGCCCCGGGGGATGCACCGGGGCAGAGACAGTGGAGTGTACGAGGCATAGCCCTGCACAGCTGATACACTCCAAAGCGGCTTGCACTAGCGTCGCGTCGCTATTGGATTGTGTAATCAGTAAATAGAATAATCAGCTGCGTCATTGTTTTGCAATTACTTTTGTCAATATTTTGGTTCAGGGCGTACTTTGACACAGGTGGTTTACGATGAATCAGTTAATAAAATGAAAAGTTTACTTAAAAATACTAGAGTTTATCAAAACAACAAGATTTAGTATCGAAGGAGATGCATGTAGTAGCTAGCTAGTAGTTGTGTGAGCATGCACGTAGCGTATCGCACCGCACACGTAGTCCGCCCGGAGGAAGCCAGCCGAGCGCCGACCTGCGCCCGGTACCCTCTCCCCTCCCCCTGCCCCCCCCGGTCCCCCCGGCCCCGGTGTAACGCGCGCGTGTCTGCGCAGGGCGGCGGGCGCCGGCTTCCTCCGCGCGCTGGTGCTGCCGCGCGCCGCGCGAGCACGACATGCGCGAGGTGTACGCGCGCGCGCGGCCCGACGTGTCCTCCCCCGCCTGCCTGCACACGCTGGGGGCGCGCGCGCCCGCCTGCCGCGCGCACCGCGGCCCGCCGCCCCTGCGCCCCCTGCCGCGCCGCGCCCGCCCCGAGCCCGGGCCCGCGCGCGAGCCCGACGAGCTGGGCCAGGAGGCGGGCGGGGGAGCGCGCCACCTCGCGCCGCCCGCCGCCCGCGCCCCGCCGCCGCCGGCCGCGCGTGCGGTGCGCGGCCGCGAGGAGCGCTGCGCGCGCCCGCACGCGCCGGAGCCGCCGGGCTCGCCCAACCGCGGCGCGCGCGCCTACTGCACGCTGCCGCGGCGGCGCGCCGGCGTCGCGGCCGCGCTCTTCCGCGACGCCGCGCTGCCGCCGCGCCGCAGCACGCCCGACGGGACCGACATCTACTACTGGTGCGACGTGCCGCGCCCGCCGCCGCACGGTACCCGCCCCGCCCCGCGCTTGCACCCCCGCTCGCCCCCGCTCCCACTCACCTCCCCCCCCCTATGTTCCAGAGCTGGACGACGGCGCGTACAACCCGCTGTGGGCCATGCGAGGCTTCACGCAGACCTTCCACCTGTGGAAGGAGGGCCGGCGCGCCGCCTCGCAGCCGCTCAACGCGTACCTCACCTACGTCACGCTGCCCTGGTGGGCCATCGCCAAAGGTACACACACATCTCTCTATTTCACTTTGGCTATTAATTTTCCTGCTTTTTATTTATTTGATTTTATTACACACATCATATCATTTCACGGTACGTTTTGCACTAAGTGAAACGGCGGCACCTTACGGTCTTTCCCCCCACCAACACCAACTCCATACATAAAATAAAATTACTCTACCTAGTTCAGGCTTAATTGTTATACTAGCTTTATATTTAGATAATAAGTGTACCTCTTGTTTTATAGTTCTACAAGTTTTTTTGAATAAAATTTATTTATTTATTTATTTATAAAATGATTGAATGGTTGCTTCTTGAACGAAAATACTTATATTGTAATAAATTATTATTGACATCAATAAGTTTTCGCACATCATTCCTTTAACAGAGTGAAACACGAGAAGTATCCGCTTATTTCTTTAATTTTCTTTTGTTATATTATATCTGTTGTACCTACTACTGTACAGTTTGTACGTTGGCTTGACAAGTGATCATCATTGCAGACATCCTGGACCACCGCGAGGAGCCCATCCTCACCTTCTAAGGGCACCGCGCCCCGCGCCCCCGCGCCCCCGCTCCCCGCGCACGAGCCTGTCCCAACTAACTTGATCTCAGTTCATTTACTCAAATTTAAGTCTACCGCTCTAGGACTTTTACATATTTACTCAATACCAAATAAATAAAATAAAATAAATACCAATCAATGAACAAAATGATAAATAGTGGTATTGTTAAAGTGCATTAGATATACATAATATATTTGTGTTCACCTGAATTATCGTGGATTTGTTTGTCGGTGCAGAGCGGGGCACGTCTGCGCTGTGCGAGGCTGACGCAGGGGCGGGCTGAAGGCGCTCTTACTATGTGTATACATTTGATGATGATGGCTACACTGACGTACACAGAGTAATTACGAGTGTATTTATTACTATTATGACTATACTGTGTGAATTGTCCCGTATTATTTATTCATTGATATTAATTTAGAATTAGTTGTCATAAGTTTTAGAACTAAGAGTGTATCCTGTTGTACTTGAAGATGAGACATGTTTAGTCAAAGGGCTGGTGTGAGACGTCTCGCGCGGCGCGCTAGCTCGCGAGCTCTCTGACTGACTCTAGTCCTCACTACTCGCGTGTATAGCAGGAGGCGCTAGGCATGCCTGTATGCTATTGTGTAATCAAGAAATTATAAAGTAATAGCATACAATTGTGACATAACACTTCATACATATATATATTTCTAGTCATTACATTCTGTAAGTTTAAGTTTATTAAAACCTAAGTACCTAGGTATAGATTAATACAAATAATGTGAACAAAAACGTTCCGATCAGTTTTAACATAATTTAAAATACTATTTCATAATGTTATAAAAACGTGTAAAAAGATGTAAACATGACCGAATGCACAGTGACAAGTGTTATTTTTATACAGTATGAAAGAGAAAATGTAAGAGAAGGTTCATTGTACTGTTTCCGGAGTGGCCGCCGCCGCCGGGCTGCACCGTAGCGGACGCGCCCTCCACACGCACGGTCTTAGTTATATGTATATTATGACTGTCCAGTGTCCGTGCAAATGAAAACACCTTGCTCCAGCTCTCTGCGAAATACTAAAGACCGCATCTCTCATTAAGCTCCCTATTAACGCACACCCACCATTCATTCAGGGCAGAGCCGACACTAATGAACGATTATTGAATGAATGGTTTTTATCTAATATCCTTAGCTCTGTAGAGAAGACTCCAGCTCTTGATTCCTAATTCGGTTAGATTAGTTTCGTTTAGTAAGAGCAGTCGTCTGCAGCATGACGCGACGTGCAGATCCTGCCGTGTCGCGTAGGGTGACTGAGATACCAGTAGGTAACCATGTACACTGTGTATTTGTTCCAAAAACATTAATGAGTCTGTTTGTCTGTACGGCCGGCGGCGGCTGGTGACGCTCGTTGGTGAGCTGAGCAGTAATTTCCCTAGCCTAATGTACTCTAAACTATTTAACAATAGGTACTATTTGTACAATTATAATAACTATACGATACCTACCTAAATATATTTTTTATCAAATAGGAATTGACGACGCAATAATGATCTGAAAGCTATCGATGTATTATTATAGTTCCAAGATGTAAGGGCCAGCGAGCGGCCGCAGGACAGAGACCCTCGCTCGGCCCGCGGCCTGACATTGACTGAATAAAGTTATTCGAGCAATAACACGTCGTTTTTGTCCCTTCGACACCCCTACGCAATGTAGTTATGCTACAATTTTTGGTTGACACTGACGAGCGGTCGCTTCGTCTAATTACAAAACAAAGTCGCTTTCTCTGTCCCTATGTCCCATTGTACGCTTAAATCTATACTGCTAACTACTACTACGTAACGGATTTTGATGCGGTTTTTTAGTAGATAGAGTGATTCAAAAAGAAGATTTATACGTATAATAAAACCGTGCGAAGCCGGGGCGGGTCGCTAGTACTTATTGAGGGGTAACTGACAGAACCGGAACCGCTGGTCCTAGACTCTTGACATTTGGGGGTTAGTGAAGGAGTAGTTACCTACCTAAGAATGGAATTTTGAAAACTCTTATCGTAAAAAAGAGAGAAACCGTACTAAGCGTAGGTAAAGCGTCGCGTCAAATCTGAACATGGGCGCTTTTATAACGTTCTTGATGAGTTCATGCGACGTTTTTGAATGACTCTTGTTTCGTCTTTCGCTTCAGCAAGATGTGGGCATGGGTACCTACTGATAAATTGCGAGCACAACCAGCAATTTGCGTTTCTAGAAGATGAACATATTTGTTTATACTAGTGTGTAACAACACGTTCGGCCTGTTCGACCTACCTGCAACAACTGGCTGGGCTGTCACACTGAGGTTAGTTTAACAGCGCTTTTCACGCGGCGTTTAGCGTTCGTGTGATTAGTAATAAGAAGTTTCATAGGATATATTCCGCCCAGTGTTGGAAAATATATACAACAGTGCTCGATAAAAAGTGTGTACTTTACCTACTTGGGAATGCATTCGTTCTATTGGAATGCTTCTATAACGGACGTTAAAACTCTCAAGGCTAAGTACTATGTAATTCTTGAAATTATGCAAAAAATTAAGGTTCAAAAATGTAATCCTGCGCAGCCAAACTCGCGGTGTACTGCTAGTCGCTCATAAACGTCACCCATTAACATGAAGAATAAAGTTATCCACTACTTACAGACGACCAGCAGAAATGTATGTACCTGAAACTGAAATAAAAATTGTTAAAACTACAGTTGCAGGGCAAAGCTTAGGTACCTACTTACCTAAATGTAAAATCATATTTTGTTTATCAATACCAATTTCTGATGTGTTTACTTTAATCTCTAAACCAGGATTTTTGGAGACGATGCACACTAATCAATAGATCAATGCATACTGGATAAAGCGAGTTGCGAGACTACACATTTTCATCGCGATAACTACAATCTTCTTGAATATAGTTATAAACAACCGTTCTAAGAGGTCATCCTACGCAGTGGGTCGGTGTGGAGTGAGACGCGCTTTATTCGGAACGTCCTGATTAGAAAGGGCTGAGGAGGGACAGTAATTATATCTAGTAACGAGAGGAGTCGCTAACTGGAGGAGGAAGTGGGCAATGTGCGCACGCGTGGGAGCGGCACGCGCCGGAAGCCGCCTCGGTGACGACAGCCGGCCCGCGGCGGCTGAGCTGAGCCGCTAGTCTGACCGCGTCGAGCTCAGCACAGCGCCGCGCGGCTCGCCTCTGCGTCCTCTGGAGCCGCTCTCTGGGCACTCACGGGAACTCCGTCGGAATACAAGTTTACAGCGGCGAGCGGGAGGTGCGTACCTACTTATTATAAGGCATTTACATTAATTAATTCCTATCTAATGCTGGGCTGGGACTCAGCGAAAATACCTACGATTGCATGTCTGGATTTAAGTTTTGTATTTTTGGTAAAATTGACAATATAATTTTTGAGTTTGATCCATCTGGCCGCTCGTGTGAACACAACACATGGGAGGTATCCTAAGATCTATTCACGACGGGTCGTCACGTCTTCGCGCGAAATACTATTTTAGTTCACCGTAATGATAGTGTTGTTCTACCAATTGCATAGCTAGCTGAACCTTACTGGCCGGTTCTTCGTTTTTGCCCTGTGGGCCGGTTGCATCTTATGGTTTTGTTAGTACCTATTGTAACATTTAGGTTTATGCTTGTTCCATGCATTTGTTAAATGAGTTGTTTTGCAACCGGAGCACATTAACATTTTGCTCGCGCAAGTAGTGTTATACCTACGTAGTTGTTAGTAATAGTACATACATTGTTACCCATACCCAAAGGGGGTAGGTAGGGGGGCTCTCGGTTGAAAGTAACTTATTTAGTCCCGAGACGAGTAGCGAGGGTGCCAATAGTTCGAGGGACTAAATAAGTTACTTTCACCCGAGGTAAACACTGTGCTTTTATTACGAATACAAGGTAATATAAATAAAAACATGAGAAAACAAATTAATCTAATTGCCGCTATTTTTTTAAATATTAGTCCATCTAGGACAGGCGAATGCCATAAAGCCATACTACCTACCTTGTCTTTCGTATTTTTGAATTCAGAGATTTGTCGCAAAGGCGATTATTTTTAGCATCAGCATTATTCTGCCATTATCATAGTTCGATACTAACGTTATAACTGTCAGTTGAGAACGATTCTCCCTAGGGCTGAAAAGTATCACTTTCAACCCGCTCTTCAGGCAACTTCAGACCTACTTTCCGAGTATGAGTAAATTAATGAAAAATGATATTTTTGTGTGTAAACATGAGTTGTTATAGTATCGACGTGCCGCTAGGTTGTGGCATTACAGACGCATGCGTTCTCCGAAGCGCATCTAGTCGCGAGGCCCGTGCCCTCCCGCAGTCGCCGCGCCCCGCGCCGCCGCGCAGTGCACTCCTGCTTACACTCAGCCTTCTTTCGCAAATTTACAAGCATTAGGTAGCCCACCTAAGTAAATTAAGGTAGTCTCTCCGACCCCTGAAGTACCTACTGAACCCCGCTATCTTTACATAGGTCGGGTTGTTTTGTTGGGTACGTAGCCTTATTACCTTCTTTGCGAGAGTTTGAATCACGGTTCCATTATCAGTGAGATCTAGATTTTGCAATATTGATCGTTCTCACCCACTTAGTGTCTGGAATTCTGGATAGGCCGAACAACTAATCTAGGTAACAACATTGAGGGAACTTCTGATGCCTGTAGGTGTAGGTACCTACACGAGAGAAGTGATAGGATAGATGTTATTCAAGGTACTAGAAGAATGTAGTAGGTATAATCTATTTAGATCCATATTTAGGCGTTAAGAAGTAGGTACTAGGTAGGTGCCAGTACCTATAGCTAACATATATCTAATCATTCACTTTAAAATGTTATTGCGATAATGTGATGCTGATGATGTGGGCCTCCAATCTGAGCAAATTAAAGATTTTAATTTGAAGAATTAAATATTCTGGTTCATACTCCGAATGCCAACCATGGTTACACTAACATTGTAGCTCCTCGGACGGACGTAATGATCTCATCGCTGGCACAGTTTAGATGAGCGAGTGTACAGTGGTCGCGCGCGTCGTCGCCTGTCTTATCAACCGCACCGAGCGCTCGTGTCGCACATTCGGCGGCTGGCCTGACCCCTCCTGACCCCTTATCTCTGCAGTTCTGTCCCCGATAGCCACTCTTCAATTCGCTGCTGGTGAGTGAACTTGCTATACTTAGTGGTTTCTAGAAAAAAACAGATACCGATTTTAAATGGTCAGAATATGAACGATGGCTTTTTATTCAGGAAGTTACATTTTCTCGCGTTACCTACATACCAGCTTTCGTTACGACGACTGTGGCTGTGGGCTATTTTCTTTGTTTTATTTGCAGATTTAATGTTAATGTGCACCGAAAGCGTCTGCCTATACCTATAGTTCTGTTCCGCAGGGACTCTCCTATCCGCGCTCTTTCTCTTGAAGTCGATACCTACGACTCCTGAGGACTGTTGCTCTTACATAATATGTAAAAGTGTAACGTGTACCTGTGTCCGCCTGTCTGTCTTGTCATCTAAGCAGGTGTCCGTGTTGTGATCGTAGCTCCCAAATAAAGCTCCTAAATCCGTTCATCCATATGAACGGATTTATAATAATAATAATAATAAATTCATTTATTTCGGACAACATTAGAACAAGTAGACAGATCTTATATAACTTATTCTACTTATTCTTATATTTTGTCACAATCGAGTCAGTGTTCTGACTATCGGTGTAGCCATCGTAATGTTGTCGGTTCGTGCTGAGAGCTTGTTGGAGTTGGTACCTACACGTCGCAGACTAATAGAGGTGTGATGTTGTGTGCAGAGAGGAGCAAGTGGCAGCATGTGGCGGCTCCTGTGTCTGTGTGTGTGTGTGAGCGCGGCGCGCGCGTGTCCGCTGCAGCCGAGCGGGGTGACTGCGCCGCCGGCGCACGGGGACAACTACTACCGGCTGCTGGTCAACGGGGACGTGGAGCGGTACGCGCCCAACCAGAGATACGTCGGTGAGGACCTGCTTCTAGAACATTCTTTGATATTAGGGAAGTAGGACGCTTTCGCGACATCACTCACTACTAGGTATACCTACCCTATCTAAAACGGATATTGCATAGGCTGAGGATTATGTATGAGTATGATGGAAACTTGTTGAACGATGTCCAAAAAACTTAGAAAGAACTCACTCGTTAGTCGAAACAGGAAGAATTCATTAGTATCGTCACAAATAATATTTATATCGCTAGTTGAAACTCTAAACCAAGCCGCGATCAGAGACTGATCACTTGAAACTATAGTTACGAATTTGTGTTAATTAAGTACACTTTAGTTACTAGTTAGTACAGTTTTTTCTGGATGCGTCAAGCTGAAGACAGGGCGCTATGGCGCTCATTAGGGGAGGCCGATGTCCAGTGGACTAATATGGGCTGATGATGATGATGATGATGACAGCGTTTTAGCGAACTAACAACATTGCTCTACACATCCGGAATTCATAGAAATCTGTTGTACAACCCACTTTTTTTTCTATTTTTACCTACCTACTATTTGATAACAAACTACATATTAGGTAGTACCTATACATCAGCCAAACTCGATGTAGAATGTTTGTAAACAAACCGCCCATACTTAACCTAAAATACACTCTGTTGCCGCGCCTTTTTATACGCAATTTACATTACTTGTTGATTTAAGATCCTTCCTTCACTAAATATTTCGTACACTCATATCTAAAATTCGACGCCAAGCAAGTGAATTTTAGTTTTTTGTGTCGTGGTTTGTTTTCAAACATTCTACATCGAGTTTGGCTAGTGTATAAGTACTTATACTTTTCATTTGAATCTTCTGACGTCCTAGAGTCATATAAGGTCCAGCTGGCCTATAAATATGAAATTTGGAATATTCCAATATAGAAAGAATTAAGGGTTAAAATAATGCATTAAATCCTAACAACATGATTTTGAATGGTTCCGCCCGAAATAATAAACTTTAGGGATGTTTTATATTAGACCGGGCCGAGTCCGGGCCGGGGCGGGGCTGGAGCGAGGCCCATCCGTTTCATCCCGGACGGGACACGGATCATGCACGGTGTAATATAAACTGGTTCATATAACATGTGTAACGTCTCAAACCCGTGCCCCGTCCGGGCCACGTATACGGCCCGGCCCCGGTCTAATATAAATCATCCCTTAATTGACTTCTACGTCTACTACGTCTCCATCTCTAGTCTAATGTCTAAGAATACTCTCGCCTTAAAAGGGGTTGTGTTGTGATCCCGAAGAGCGCCAAGTCAGCTCTTTTATTACCTTATGATGAGTAGCGTAACATTAAAGTTTTTGAGCTGATTTTATATTTTACAAAAAGAGAAACTTCAGCTTACAAATAACAGTTGTTCTATTTCGCACGCGATAAAGCTCCGCTTCATGCGCGATAGTTGCCATGCCACCGCACCGGCATGAGGTTTGAACCTATTGGATTCGATGTGACTTACGAGTCAACTTTTATCCCGCGAATACTCAAACTTCTACTGTAGGATAAAATGATTTTTAGTTATTGTAGTGTGCATGGGTGGTTGTACAGTGTTTATGCGCAGTGACGCTGGTGGGGTCGCGCACGGCGGCCGTGGTGCAGCAGTTCTCGCGGTTCAAGATCACGCTGGAGCCGCAGGACGCGGCGCGCGCGCGCTCCTCGGCGCAGGGCCAGTTCCAGCTGTTCGCGGACACGCTGACGCGCTTCGACGAGCTGTGCCTCAACTCCGTGCTGGAGGCCGACGACCTGCCCAAGACCGAGGTGCAGGTCATGTGGAAGGCGCCGCCCGCCGGCTCCGGATGCGTGCTGCTTAAGTGAGCTCGCTATTCTTGTTGTGCGCACCGCATTCACTCACAGGCACTAACCACGGCGGGTGCTTAACCGCCATTACTTTTTGAATCATTCACTTGGTGTGAATCATTATGTGAATCTTTTTTGTGGTCGATCAGCCGATTAGTGCATGTCACCGAACCTCATTGAACACCCTCAGGGGCCACGGTACTGATGATTGTTGACTTTCAGCTCTTATCGATGTCTTTGTTACTGTCTTGCTGTTGTGAACTTGGAATATTAGTTTCTAACGATATAATTATAAAATAAAAATTTGTAGAGTTGAGACACCATTAAATACCAACAACGCTCTAAAATATGAATCCCAAAGACTAATAAGTACATAAGATCCGAATAAAAATATATGTAATTGTAAATCTATGTATCACAGTCTCGCTCGTAAAAGTCGTCAAGATCGGCCTAGTTATTAGTAATATTATTAAACTTCGACTGTGAAGTTGGCATCTAAAAGTAAACTACTTAGGTACATTATATTGGGAAAGAATGATGGCAAGAATTTTGGGCTATCGTGTACATCGATCGCAAGGGTATCAATCGAAAGCTCATGAAATTCTAATTAAAACTGCATATTTGGTTTTCCAAGAATTTTTGCAGGAAAAATTAAATTAATTTTTGAAAATCTGAATAAATATCAAAAATTGACCCTAAAGCTAGGGTTATGAGCACTCCGAGATCCGCCATTTTGTTTTGACGTTGACGTTCACTTGATTGTCAAACAATCAACTTATGTCAAACGTTAAAAACCAAAACAAACAATGCTTGGCAATTTGTTTGTTATATGGTTCAGTTTAGTTTTAGTTTGTTTTTAGTGTTGCTGATGTAGGTATACTTAGATTTTGGCCTGATTTCGATATAATTAATTGATAGGGAGAGTTTCTTTTCGTTTGGCTAATACATAATAATAATGCAAATCGACAAAACTCACCTACCTACGCATCATATGAAAATGAACTATCAGTGCTACTACTGTCCTTTTGTTTTAAATTGTATCTGAGTGAGTTAATTGTATCTGATGTGTGTGTCTGTGGAACTAAATAAATGTTTTACCTATCTGTCTACTGTTATAGTTTGTATATAATGCCAAACTTATGTTGGTAGGTAGTATTAGGAGGTACCTTAATAAAAAATAATAACTCAATCTAATCGGAAACAAATATTTTAATACCTAGGTAGGTACTAAGTAAGTAATTCAAATGTTCCCGATACAGAGGTCCTTACTGTAAGTATTAAGCTACCTACTAAATCCAACATCCTTCAAGGTACGAAAAAATGCTAAACATGAAATAAAGGCACCATTTTATGTAGGTAATTATTATAAATAAACCTGGTTATTGCCAACGTAAGTTATTTGCCGATAATGTAACTGAAATGCCCTGCAAATAGTTGAATTACAACTTAAATTAATAGTGTAGCCGTTCTGTCAACTAGTGTTTACTTCATTGGGGTAGTTAAACAAAAAAGAAGTTAACTGCACAACACATTTTACATCAGACTTTTAAAGTAATATCTATGTAGATTCAGTAATTCCCGGAGTGTACCTAATTTTGAGAAAACTTCTAGGTAGGTATTTGTTGTACCTACAGAGACTACTATTTTGAAATCTTTATACAATTTGTTTATATAGGTACTACAACAATTTAAAGCACTAGGTGGGCAATCAACACTAAATTTTTTTTATCATTATTTCAGTCAGAAATCAGTTTTTTCTTCATTTCACACATCAAATTCTAACTAAAATATCATGAATTAAATAGGTACTATGAAACGTAATAGTAGGTACCTATATTATGAGTAGGTATTAAATATGTGGTAGGTACTAAGGTAAGGTTTAATAGATATGCAGTGTAAAATAACAAATACCTAAACAAAAAGGAAATGCACAAACTTAAAGAAGTTATGAACATTCTGTTTATGTATACAACACTTAGGTACTTTAATTGCATACTATTATACCTATGTTTGGATTATTGATGTTTTTAATAAATGAAAATTATTATTATACCTAGGTAACATTTCATAAGTTTCCATCCAACTAGTGTTTTATTCCACATTTTAGTAACTATAGTACCTACCTACCTAAACACCGATCCAATGTCGTTTTGTTTATAATTTAGGAACTTACCTAAATCTAAATTGATATGTCTACCCGTATGTTTGGTTAAGCTTTTTGTAGGTATGTATTTTGTTTTGATGCTAAATAAAAAAAAAAGTATTACAGCTCTAAAATCTTTATCAACATTCAGATTAATATTAATTCAGCAGAAAATAATTGTAAGCGATTTGTGTTTTCTATTCTGGAATGAAATACATAGAGTAAACGAGTTCATAAGTGGAGACCGCGACTCAGTAAGTGTAATGTAGGACGCCCTTCGGCATGGTAGGATGGCGATCTGCGAAATACCATACTAAAATGAGGCAAAATGAAGACAGGGCGTTATAACACCTAGACCTAGAGGACTCATTATAGAGGTATAGGGTAGGTTAATTATTTCCAGCAGAGCAGTGGACCAATCTAAGTTAATGACGATGATTCTTGCAATCGAAGAGTTCGTAATTCGTATGAAAATTAAAAACTTGTTGCAATGCAAACCCCTTCTAACCCATAAAAAAGTGTATGAATTTAATTTACCGCTAAAATAAACTTTTCCTAAGACCATTAAATCTCTATTCTACTTACCTTCTGACAAAGGAGGTTGGTTTCAATCCTGACCCTAACCTGAGACCAACCTCTAGAATTGAAACCTATTTTGTTATGTGCCGCCATTTGCCATGAAGAGATAATGTAAGGAAATTATATTATTCTGCCAATTTTCGAAAAATAATTTAATTTTTTCTGTAAATATTATGGAAAAACTAAAAATGCAAAGTTCTTTATGATTTTAAGACGAATCGAACGATATATTCAGTATCGTTCTTCAAATTTTTGGGACAGGCCATAAGGGATTCTTGCCATTGTTCTTTACCAACTCCATAGTTGAAGGTGGCTTCCTCGACTGTTTTAATGACTTTTATGACTTGTATTGTTTGAATCAGAGCCATGGTGATGGAGAACGCGACCCGCTGGTTCGCGGCGGACGGACAGCTCACCAAGCTCGTCTGCGAGGACACGTCCCTGTCCGCCAGCGACTGCTGCGCCTGCGACGACGCCAAGTACAAGGTGAGGTGCACTACACAGGTATTGGTAATAATAGTCCACCTGAGTGTAATTACACTCAGGTGGTTCATTCAGGTGTTGAATGAAATCATTGAATGGAATTCCATTCAATGAACGCGACGCGTTTGCACACGGCCGAGCAAAAGGTGCTATCCCCATAACATGGATAGAAGCAGGACAGAGGCCTTGAGGCATTCAGGCTTGAATATTTGGTTCCAGTTCGTGTTCGAGGGGCTGTGGTCTCCGCAGACGCACCCCAAGGACTTCCCCACGCAGGCGCTGTGGCTGACGCACTTCTCCGACGTCATCGGAGCCACGCATCCCAAGAACTTCAGCTTCTGGGGCGAAGGCCTCGTCGCCAGCGACGGCTTCAGGTATGACTGCACACACGGACAGACCTCCCGAACGTTAACGCTGTCATGGATCCACGTCAGGGTTCCACAGACTATTCCAGTTGAAGGTTCTAGTAGAGGTTTGTGCCCAACCCTCAAAGATAGGACCACATTACATCATCGCGCTCTTGTCATCATCTTGACTTAATATTAAATAGAAGTCAATTCGAATGAATTCTAAGATTATCTCTTTGCTCCCTTGACCGTTGCCGATCAGTCTAGTTGTTGTTCCGACAGATTTGTTGTGACTATCGCTCTAGCGGTAATTTAGACGTTGGACAGGCCCTGGATTGACCTCGAGTGGTATCTGTTCCAGGTCCCTAGCAGAGTGGGGCTCCGTAGGCCTGATGGAACGTGAGCTGCAGCAGCAGAGAGGCTTGCTGCGCTCCATCGTGAAGGCGCCGGGGCTCTGGCACCCGAGGGTCAACTCCAACACGACGGCCGCCTTCTCCGTGGACAGGAAGAGGCACCTGCTCTCCCTCGCCTCCATGTTCGGTCAGTATATAGCTGGTGGTATATAGCTGGTGTCCTGCTCTACAGGACACCGGCTATATGAGAGCTCACTAGAAACTGGCAACCGTTATTGGGGTAAACGTGTTATTCAGTTGAGACTGCGCTTCAGCAATGTACCTCTAGTGTTAGGACGTCCTGAGCTGTGCCCAGCTGGGATGACTATTTGTTAATGACGGACGGACGAACTAGACACGGGTGGAAGAGGTGGACGCTACAGCGCTCATTATAAGAGCCGTGCAGATTTGGAACTGCTCATTGTTTATGCAAACTACGTGTAACGCTTTAAAAATGAGAGGTGGAGGGGGAAGAGGAGGAAGGAAAGGAAGAGGAAGGACCTATAGTTGTGGAGAGGTTGGTTTATAAATGAAAGTTTACTTAGAGTTACAATATAAACATAGTTTTATTAAATATTACATGAGCAAAGTTTTGGTAATGTTGGGCGCCTTAGGGTAAAGTAAAATTATGTTCAGCGGTAGAGCCTAGAGTGAAATAACAGGGTGTGATAGCCTACATTCAACTTCTTAGCAACCAGATAATGAAGTAATCTACAGTTATTTAATTTATAGCACGGATGATGTTCAGCGAGTGGAGTAAGTAACAGAGGGTTCCGGATGGTTCCAGAGTGAGGTTAGTTTTGGGTCACAGCACAAGTAATAATTGAGACACGGGGACTAGGGTCCAGCCGTGTTACCAGTAAGCTAGCGCTGTCGGTCCAAAGGTCAGGCAGGCACAAAGGAAGGGGCTTGCACTGAACCGCACCGAACAGCCTCCGAGCGGTCTCTCTCCGACCACTCTCCAGGGACAGCACATACAAAGATTTCACCCTCAGCTAGATCCTGCAGCCAGATAGCTGTAGGACAAAATAGATACATTTTAGACAGAACGCGTACTATCTCTAGCGACACGTGGCGCTGAGAAATTTATATAGAAATTTACCTGATCGAGAACGAACGATCCCAACCGTAGGAGGAAGACGACACGGCCTCACGGGCAGGCAACTTCAACTGCACGGTACTACGGATGCCACGAGGTAACCCTGGGAGTCTGAATGCAGGATCCTGGAGTTTGACAGAAACAACGGACGGTTAGGCAGACCGCTGGCGAAACCACGCACAGGCTGATGGCCAGAATACGTACCAGCTGAAGAGGTATCACGAGGATTCAAGGATTATGTAGGAATCTGACCAGCCTCGAGGTCGATGTCCGGGACCAAAGAAAGTCATGAGTCGACACCCTATATGACAACGCGAGCAGACAGTAGAATAGACAGACGTCACTTTGGAGCTGTCATTGTCAACTCCAATTTGACAATGACAGACGCTAAGACGCAGAATGGCTCCGTGGACACAGAAATAAAATAAATCAAGAAAGGGGCCTTACAGTACACCCCCAACCCCGCAGAATTTACGCAGGAAATTCGATCGGCTGCCCCCAGCCGACAACCACAACAGAAAAAGAAACAGCATCAATAATCTACTTTAAAGAAAAATATAAACAACAAAAAAAACAGTTTAGTTATAAAGAAAATCCTAAGTTATGTTAAGTATGAATAAGCGACGGTTTAGTCCCGCTACCTATCCAGTTAAGTTAGAAATTTAAGACCAAGTAGGTATTAGCTGTAACAAATAGTGTACAATATTACCTTAACAAGTATCTGAGTTCAAGAGTAATTATAAGTATTTAGCCTAAAGTAAGAACTAATGGTAGGTAGTAAGTATTAACAGCTTAGTGGCTCCGTGGACACAGAAATAAAATAAATCAAGAAAGGGGCCTTACATTATTGGGGTAAACGTGTTATTCAGTTGAGACTGCGCTTCAGCAATGTACCTCTAGTGTTAGGACGTCCTGAGCTGTGCCCAGCTGGGATGACTATTTGTTAATGACGGACGGACGAACTAGACACGGGTGGAAGAGGTGGACGCTACAGCGCTCATTATAAGAGCCGTGCAGATTTGGAACTGCTCATTGTTTATGCAAACTACGTATAGCTTCCACTATTTTTAAGCGTGTTGTACCTTTATATTATATTTAACAACTTTGTACTGTGTGTTTCAGCGGGAAACAAATGCTTGATCTATCTATATATTTATTTTCTTAACCGGCCTTAAAACGCGGCGCCGTGGCAACTAAAAGGCCAATGCCGAACAGAGTCTGTCTGATGTTATGGACAATATTGATATAAGGTGACTCCACGATGTGTATCTTTAAGTCGAGGTGGTGTGGTTCCAGGTCCGTCCCCGGACTGGGTGGTGGGAGTGAGCGGCCTGGAGCTGTGCCAGAGAGACTGCACCTGGTTGAAGTCCACAGTCATCGACCTCTACCCCTACGACGCCGGCACCGACAGCGGCATCTCTTACATGGTAACTACGAGTTCATCACGATGAGGCGTTCGTTTGTTCAACTGGTCTCTATGGCTCATGATGTTCACTCTAACCTTCCGCGAGGTGTCGTCAGCAATAGCATACAAGAATCTCGTAATTATTCCACATAAGATGGTCGTCAATATAAACCCAAAATAGGAAAAGTCCGAGTAAAAAACCTTGCGGTATACCCGTTCAAAAACATTTTTTATTAATGTGTTTATTTTGCGAGTTCCAAAATAATGTCCAATATCAAATGGTTTTAATTTTCCAAAATATTTCTAGAAGTAACATAATCAGAAACTTTTAGAAAATCTAAAATTTTATAGAGTAAATTGATTGATTATTTTAACAATCATTGAAATAGTCATCTTTTACTCAATAAAGATAACTCAATGTCAATAACGAGGAACAGCGAGGAAGTTCCGGTTCACTACTGTCACTACTGTGTACTGATTTGGCAGTTGTTTTGATGTTTTCGTAATTTGACAGTCCCCGAACGTGGAGACAGTCCCCCGCGAGCGCATGTACCGGATAACGCCGATGTACCCCGAGGACCCGCGCGCGCCTTTCTACAACCCCGGCGCCAAGGAGGTGGCGCCCCTGGCGCGGCTGCACGTGATCAGACAGGAGCTGGTCTCGCGGTCCTGCAGCGAGGAGGTGCTGCTGCAGCAGGTGACGGACCTGCAGGAGGACACGCAGGGGAGAGAGACACGTGAGTACCAGTGCAGCACTCGTCAGACAGGAGCTGGTCTCCCGCTAGCGAAGCGTCTTGGTTGAAAAACGTCCCATATACTCTTAGGACGTTCGAGACATTAGAGTGTAGGTACTTCCTCCGCTGCTGAATGACAACGTTTTCTTATTCATCAAAAATATAACACTCAAATATCCGCGCCACCTTCTAAGTTCTTACGTAACTACCTCAGAACTGAAGAATTTTAATTGAATGTAAATAATATGGTGGTTGTTATTTGTCGGTCCGTGTTTCCGCAGCGGAGTGCGCGGTGTCTGCGTGGAGCGCGTGGTCGGCGTGCTCGGTGAGCTGCGGCAAGGGGCTGCGCATGCGCACGCGCGCCTACCGCCTGCCGCAGAAGGCTCAGATGTTCTCCTGCGACCGCCAGCTCGTCTCCAAGGAGATGTGCGTCGCGCCCGTACCCGAGTGCGAGTGAGTAACCCACACATCACACTTGTAAAGTTGTAACTTTCAGTCACGAGCTCTTTGCATTTTTGAATTTCTCTTAGACCCCTACCGCTTGCAGTGTGGGTTCATTGAAGTTGCCTGTTTCAAATTACTACATCAGCGTAGATGAAGCGTACGGGCGATGCAAATGTTGAGCTGAGGTGGTGTAGTATAAGACATATGTATTACCAATGTATTAAGGTACTTGAGTAGTAATAAAGCAACGTCCGGACAATGCATTGGTAATACATATGTCTTATACTACACCACCTCAATGTATGTAAATCTATTTATTAAGTTCTTTCTTCAGAATTATTCTCCTCGAATACGGACAAAAAATATTATAGATCTGGGTTTGCCATTTCTTGTTTAAATCTTTGTAGGTATTTTGGCATCAAAAAATAAATGAATGCCATCATTTATTTAAGTATTTTTCTTTCAGGAAGCAGAAATCAAAATAATAGTAAATTTATCTGACCTTTTTTATCTGCTCATTGTTACCGGTTGTGTTCAGGGACTCTGTTTTCTTCCTTCTCTATTCTTCTGTTGTACATCGTAGGGCTGGCTGGATATTAGGCTGGTAGGTGGCACTCGTAAATTCAAAGAATCATTATGTAATACTGATCAGCCGGTATAGTTCTTAGATATGACTATACTTTGTCACATAATTTTCACGTCACATAATTTTTAAATTAAATGTTCTAATTATTATTTATGATAGACGCGAACGCGGTTCGGCCCGCTCGCCGCGCTCCGCCGCGCGCGGGCGCATGGCAGGGTCGCCATGAGGTGCGCGGAGGGAGGAAGGGCTGAGGTTTTATGGAAACGACTGCATTGTCCGGACGTTGCTTTATTACTACTCAAGTACCTTAATACATTGGTAATACATATGTCTTATACTACACCACCTCAGAGCCCTCATGCCTTACCTAATGCCAGATGTTTGCTTTGACGCACCCAATGCAAGTTTTGTTTCCAAAAATTTGTAACGGATTGGGATCGTTGCCTATCAATCCTTTTGTACTGCAGTACCAGTTGGTTTAGTTAACCGTGTCCTCCCGTGTGTGTCAGAGGCGACCGGGCCCCCGAGGCGGTGGAGGCCCCGGCGGTGGACCCCGTGTGCGAGACGTCCGCCTGGGGCCCGTGGAGCGAGTGCAGTGTGACGTGCGGCGTGGGCCTCAGCACGCGCCGTAGACACTTCCTCAACCCCATGGGCGCCAAGAAGTGCCCGCTCCTGCACACCGGTAACCAGGACACTATACTATATTTTATTTTACTAAATAGTATAAAATAAAGTCGCTTCCTGCTGTTCGTCTGTCGGTCTCTATGAATGCTTACATCTTAAAAACTACGCAACGGATTTTAATGCTGTTTTTGTAATAGATAAAGTGATTCAAGAGGATGGTTTATATGTATAATAAACCCGGCCGTGTTTGGATCAATGCTTGTTACATCTGCACGCCAAAACTACTGAATCGATCGGGTTGAAGTTTTGAATAGATGTAGTTTTAGGTCTGGAATAAAAGATGGTTGTGTGTTGTTGCAGAGGAGAACCGCAAGTGTATGGAGCCGGCAGCGTGCAGCGAGGAGCAGGCGCTGGCGGAGGTGTCCGACCCCTCGTGCCCCACCACCGAGTGGGGCGGCTGGTCGCCCTGCTCCGCCTCCTGCGGACCCGGAGTCAGGTACACCCGAGCCGCAAGTGCATGGAGGGGGGGCGTGCAGCGAGGAGCAGGCGCTGGCGGACCTGTCAGCCCTAAATGATGACCAGCGCTGGACTATGCTCATTTACATTTTACATTATCAAGACCATATTTGCCACAGCACTCAGCCATCAGCAATAGTATCATAAATTAAATAAAAATTACGCATATACTCTGACCTCCTGTGAATTTTGTGTGTCATTCCTAAGTGGTTATGTTTGGATGCAGGTTCCGCACCCGGCTGCTGCTGGTGCCGGCGGAGCGGCAGCAGGAGTGCTCCTCCAAGTCTGAGCTGATGCAGCAGCGGCCCTGCAGCGAGCGCCAGGACTGCGCGCTCGACATGCTCACAGCCAAACGTACGCACTGCTGCATGACCCTACCCGCTGCTACACACTTACACCCGCTATTATACTGGCTCATGACAAGTCTCTTAGGGACAGGCCACTAGCCGAGGCCTATGTCCTTCCGTGGACTAATATAGGCTGATGATAACGGTGATGAGAAGGATCTTGATAGTAAAACAGCCTACCGTACATATGCCGTCGTCCCGCAATGGAATGATGCGGTCGTAGTCGGCTCAAACACTCTGTTGTGAGCTAAATCACTGTTATTCACTGTAGGACGGGGCATGTGGCCTTTCAATAAACAACGCCTGCAGGCGACCTATAAATATAACACGCACGCTTGCTATAGATACGACTCTGAGACATGACCTGATGCAATGGATGCGCAACGTGCTGCATACAGCATCACATCAGCTATTGTTCATAGTTCTGCTTGAGAGCCTCGGGGCTGTGAGTCTCTGAACATTTACCTATTGAACGACTTCCCACCACCAGTAGAGCACGCAAAGCTTTTGATTTTCAGGAGACAATAAATAATGTAAAATTTACGTCGTATTGTCATCGAATATGTTAAATAATTGAAAAGACTTTCTGCAAGTTCGCTCTCCGATTCCGACGTTGCAAGCAATGCGACGTCGGAGTCTCCCCTCGCCGGGGCTACCCTCACTGGCCGCCAGCGAGTGGGCGAACAATCAACTCTGACAGGATAGTGCACGTCCCCCGGTGTCGAGCCCTAGGGCTCGTGTAGTGTCTGAGCGGTTTGTTGGTGCGCAGGTATCTGCATGGAGGCGGCGGAGCGCGGGCCGTGCCGCGGGCTGTACCAGCGCTGGACGTTCGCGGCGCAGAAGGGCATGTGCGTGCCCTTCCACTACGGCGGCTGCCGCGGCTCCCGGAACAACTTCCTCACGCAGGACGACTGCACCAACACCTGCAAGGTCGTTGCTGAAGCCATCGGTGAGCACTCTTTCTCTCTAGTCTATGGATTTTAAGATAGAAACATTATCTATCTTCGGCGGACACAGATCTTCTAACCGAGTGAGTCTATACTTCATTCATTTACTTTATTGATAAACAGAACACGAAAGACTCAACACGACATTAGTTGAAATGATAAACACACCTCGTCGCTCTGATAAAACCTTACAATAGTAGATCGCGGCATTAATTCGTTATTGATTGACTACTGTAAGTAGAGCGAGGCAGCAATGGCTGATAAATGAGATGGGAGTTGTGTACAGTTATTCTATCTCTACATATAACAATTAAATGAACAGTAACGTAATCTAAGAACGAAGGATATAAGTTTATGGACCAAAAACATTATCAATGCTTGGAATGAATGCTAAGAATGCTTGGAGCTGAGCGGCGATGGGAACCCCCCCCCCGACCCTCCCGGTCCGTCACGGGGGCAGTGTGTCGGCGAGGCGGGTCGTCGTGACGTCAGCGATGCGCGCCCGTGTCTAGCTCTCCTAGGGGCCGCTCTACCACCTACCTTTACCCTTGGAATGTTGACAAAAAGCTTCATCAAAATCAAAAAAAATAACAAGGCGCTATAAAATTATAATAAATGGTTATGGATAAATAAGTTATCATAAAAATACCTAATTGCTTAATAATCGTTATCCATATAAAACGTTAAATTCGAAAATAATCCTGTCGGCCTTTTGTCGTTACCCTAGGAAAGCAGATAGTATTCCGGGGACGAAAATAGGCTATTTTAAAAACGCGTTCGAAAACGCGGGTAAAAGCTCAAGTCACAAATACAAAGAAATACATTTTGTAAGAATAAAACCTAAATAATAAAAGTAATAATACACCCACGTAGCCCTCCGACAAGTAGGTAATAGATGAGTTCAAACGATCGCCTGGAACACTGAACGAGCCGTCGCATCGGACTTACGTATGCTTACGTCACGGTGAGTGGCGGGCGAATGAGTGTGTGTGTACCGTGTTACGATGCATTAAAGTTTATTTTAAAGGAAACTGCCGAAGCTTGAGTTTGAACACAAAATAAGACAACATCTTTCGCGGTAAATATATCTTGACATGTATTATTTGAGTATAAGTACTATACGTTAGTGGTCGAGGGGCGGCGTGGAGCACCTGGACTGGCCGTGCGCCAGCGCCCTGGGCCCGCACTCCACTAAATACATCGCTTCACCATTTAAATAGTATAACTTAGTGTCAAAATGACAGTGCTTTTTGGCATTCTACTAACACAAACTTTTTGAGGTTCATTCATAGCTGTGACGATTTTACCTTTATAAGTACCAAGTTCACATTCTAATTATGAAAGTCTCTTCAAGGGCAATAATAGTATCATACCAAATGCACAAACGTCATTTTAATCATCTTGATTGAATGGCGCTATTAAGACCTTAGTTTTGACATTAGTGGAATTTGGCCCCTGGCCGCCAGCCAGCGTCTACGGCCGCTCAGAACAGACCTGTGTGTGCTGCGCTAACGTAACCGAAAGTCGTTCATTAATAATGCTGACTAGTTCGGGCAGCATCACCTAGCCCCGAGCTAAGCAGAGCTTGTGTTAGTAAACTTTATGCTACATGAATAGAAAATTTTAGTGTACATTTTAAGTACTGACTTAAATTTGAGGAAGCCGTTTCCCCCGAGGAGCCGTCGACGAAATAGGTTGAACAAAAGTGCTCACGACGACAACAAGCATGCGGCCGACGTGACGTCACAGCTCCAGCCGTATAGGGGCCGTCAAGGCACATCTCCCAAAGGTGCTATTAAAATGTACCTTTCATTCTTCTGCGCCATTACAATTAAGTACACTTACATTTGCATCGACTCGGCGGCGCGGCGCGGGCGTAGGTATACCTACACAGATGACGAAGATCGTGGAATTAATGCGTCTTGCACGTAAACTTGTAACTACTGGCTACCTCTCACTGGGAATGTTGACATTATTTATGCGAAGCCAAGAGTACAGATGTGGAACCTTATCTCTATACATGTTTGTTCAACATATTCCTAGTTATAATATATATACCTAATAGCATATACCTATATATTATTATTAGTTCACCTTCCTTGGTTAGCCCATTATTCGTAGGTACTAGGTAATTAAATAACGTGTTCGGTCGTAAAACATCAAAGCTTGCGTTGCACGCGCGCCTTGACGTCACACAGCAGAACGGCGCAGTCAGTTATATGCTCTGTTTTCACTCCTGAGCCATCCCGAGTCTTTCGTTTTTTTGACATTGTTTTGAAAAACTTACACTGTACTCAATCATCATCATTGAACAGGACTAATCAATCTCTCCGTATTGATGATGATAACCATAAACACAGCACTTCCTAGTACCGATGTATTTGGATAAGATGTTGCGAAGTTTAATAAACATTCGGGAAACAGAGCTTCTGCGTTTCTGTTTAATGGATATACTTATACCTAGCATGTTTATCTAATTTAAAATATGGATTCGCGTAAAGTCACAGAGTATCTGTGTGTTTGTAGAGTATTATATTGACGCAAGTCACTTTTGAGTCAAAAGTCCAAGAGTGTGTACATTTGCAGGCGCAGGCGCAGGCGGCGCGGGCGCTCCGCCGGCCGGCGCCGCGGTAGCCGGCGCGGCGCTGCCCAACGCCATCAGCGGTGAGTACTCCCAGCAGGCAGCGAGAGGGTGCCATGAACATAGAGCGGCCAACGTCCAGCAACTGTCGGAGAAGGACCGTGCCCCGGCTTGTAGGTCCTTGAAGGAGAATGTGTACCGCGATGTGTGTGAGGAGCACACTGTGTGCTTACCGCTTACCTGCTTACCTTATAGTAATGTAGAGCCCCCCGTCTGCGCGCCGTCTCGGCCGCGACCCACTGGCGTGACCGTGACCCACTGCCGCGAACGAGGCCTTTCGTTCCATCACTCGTTTTTAGGGTATATTTTGTGTCAGAATCCCTTATGGTCTCGCACTATCTGTCCTGTTTTACTCTTTAAAACATGAATTTTAAAATAACAATACAATATCATGTTTTAATAAAAACAGGACAAATTGTGATGTCGATATTTTAAGAGGAGACAAGAGAGAAGAAATGTATATCCTGGTTTTAGATAAGTATTCATCAGATAGCGAAGTGTCTGGAACTTTAGTATTTATGTTATTTGTATAAAGATTAAAGTCCGTAACCCTCGGCGCGCGAGTCGCACTCGCTCTTGACGGATCTTGTTTAGTAAGTGATGCTGTACAGATCGCACATCATCGTATACGGGCTGCTGTTTTGATCGACAAAACGCGAGGTGGATCTGATCGCAGACATCACGTCTTCGATCGCGAATCTTCAGAGAATATTCTGATAAAGTGTGTATGTGGGATCTGGTACACTTTCGCAAAAGACACTTGCGCGAAGGACATTTGCGCGGAAAGACACTTGCGCGAATGACCTTATGCGCGAGAGACCATTTACGCGAGTGGACACTTGCGCGAGTGGACACTTGCGCCAAAAATCACAAAACTCTTAATATCTCTGGAAATAAATGTCGTAGAGAGTTGCAGATTTCGCCATTATGTAGATAATTTTGCTCTCTTTGATCTGAAATATATAACTTTCCCATACCCCTTCCCCTTTTTACCCCATAACGAGAAACATATTTTAACGTAGATCTTCGTAGCACGTAGCTACGGTGCTACGATGGCGCCGCGTAGCATACAAAAGACTTCAACGAGACCCCACTTTTCTTACTACACGCTATTGTTCCTCGTAGCTTCGAAACTACCATAACCTGAAGAGTTGCACTCTTCAGTATGATTAATAAGAGCTTTTATGGGAAAGTATGGGAAAGTAATATATATTATGTCAGATCAAAGAGAGCAAATTTATCTACATAATGGCGAAATCCGCAAATCTCTACGGCGTCTATTTTCAGAGATATTAAGAGTTTTGCGATTTTTCGCGCAAGTGTCCACTCGCACAAATGGCAACTCGCGCAAGTGGTCACTCGCGCAAGTGTCTTTCGCGCAAATGTCCTGATACCGTGTATGTCTGTCTACACATACACGGTGGCTATTTGTTTACTATTTTGTATTTGATGTTGTTCTGTTTGGTGCAGGAGCAGTGAACGGTCCGGAGTGCGAGTACAGCGCGTGGAGCGAGTGGTCGCGCTGCTCGGTGTCTTGCGGCGTCGGCTACCAGGCGCGGGAGCGGACTGTACTGGTCAGTATACTGTACGGGAGCAGTGAACGGTCCGGAGTGCGAGTACAGCGCGTGGAGCGAGTGGTCGCGCTGCTCGGTGTCTTGCGGCGTCGGCTACCAGGCGCGGGAGCGGACTGTACTGGTCAGTATACTGTACGGGAGCAGTGAACGGTCCGGAGTGCGAGTACAGCGCGTGGAGCGAGTGGTCGCGCTGCTCGGTGTCTTGCGGCGTCGGCTACCAGGCGCGGGAGCGGACTGTACTGGTCAGTATACTGTACGGGAGCAGTGAACGGTCCGGAGTGCGAGTACAGCGCGTGGAGCGAGTGGTCGCGCTGCTCGGTGTCTTGCGGCGTCGGCTACCAGGCGCGGGAGCGGACTGTACTGGTCAGTATACTGTACGGGAGCAGGGAACGGTCCGGAGTGCGAGTACAGCGCGTGGAGCGAGTGGTCGCGCTGCTCGGTGTCTTGCGGCGTCGGCTACCAGGCGCGGGAGCGGACTGTACTGGTCAGTATACTGTACGGGAGCAGGGAACGGTCCGGAGTGCGAGTACAGCGCGTGGAGCGAGTGGTCGCGCTGCTCGGTGTCTTGCGGCGTCGGCTACCAGGCGCGGGAGCGGACTGTACTGGTCAGTATACTGTACGGGAGCAGGGAATGGTCCGGAGTGCGAGTACAGCGCGTGGAGCGAGTGTGAGGATCAGCTCTAGAGTCATCAAATCTGCACATACAGCCATACTTATACCAGTAAGGTTGCAGAAATCAGATTTAGTGATTTGGCTTCTTTCGGATTACAAATGAGCATTTAGACAAGTCAAATTTTAAACTTAAAATAATTATCAAAATAATAAAATCAAATAAATATTAGGTAATTATAGGTGCCAAGAAGTAGCTAAATAAAATGGTAATTCTCGGTAATGGATTGCGAATGACAGCTTTATAACAGCTCCAACATTTATAACGGTTTTATAGAGGAACATTAAAGAACACAATCCAGTGTTTTATCTGCGCTCCATCAACACGACAAGCGCGAACAGCGAGCGCTCCTGCATCGGGCTCGTGAGCTCGTCGGTATCTCAAACGTTACGCGGACTATTTTCGATCGGCTTGCGCGTTCGACATTGAAATACATTTTATCTACTTATTTTTGAAAGATAAAATGTAGATTTATTGGACCATCCATAAGTCGGCAGGCGCCTAGCGTATTATTTTATCACTTTCGTCGTTAGATCTGACTACAGTTGGTATTTATTTATACGTATTTATTTATACAATACACGTAACATGTGTCCTGAGCATTGGAGTATATAGGGGTTCCGTGCCCAACCCAGAATGGTCTAGTGCCCAGAGGCAAAATCTCTGGATAGTAAATGACTCGCAATTGGCGGCCCTTGTTTTCTAGGAGGGTCTGGCCCTCTCTGGAAAGTAAACCTAAATAAGGCAATGTACTGAGTCCGAAGTGGTGATTCTGGACCTCAAAGGGCTTTATTTTATTAATTTTTCATTCCAGTATTTTTTTCTTCACATACGAGTGTTGAAAATAACACGGAATAAAAATGGGAATATTCGTCCATAATAAATCCCTTTCGGCTTAGCATACAATGTATTTATCTCAGCTACGCTACAAGTATGAAATCAGCCTTTGCTGCGATGATCAGAGCCCTGAGTCGTTAGTGAGTGCGCTCGCCGGGATCAATACCCGCAGCGCGCCGCACCACCGCACCACCGCACCACCGCACCACCGCACCACCGCACCACAGCACCACCGCTACACCGCACCACCGCACCACCGCACCACCGCACCACAGCACCACCGCTACACCGCACCACCGCACCACCGCACCACCGCACCACCGCACCACCGCACCACAGCACCACCGCTACACCGCACCACCGCACCACCGCACCACCGCACCACCGCACCACCGCACCACCGCACCACCGCACCACCGCACCACCGCACCACCGCACCACCGCACCACCGCTACACCGCACCACCACACCACCAGCCATACCCGGCTTCTCACGCTCCTTTCATGCTCACACCACTTTCCTTTACATACTTACTTTTATTCGAAATGGCTTCTTCAAGTTCTTCGTAATCTCATAATAAGTTCGTGAGCTTATCGCCTTGTTGTTTGCAGAACTTTTTCAGTTTAGCTTAACTAGATGTTGAACTTAGTATTTAACACTACAACGACGCACATCTCGGGGGTGGAGATAGAGCTTATTGACATTGCTTTGCAACTTTATGTGAACTTGGTTTTGTTCTAATTCGCATACTTCCTCGATGATGGAAGATTTCGCAGTGACGTCACATCACGGGCTTACATTAATCAACGAAATTAGAATCAATTAGGCCGATGATGTAATCGCTGGTGTTCTGATTTATGTTGGTCCTTGGACTTCCTCGAGCACACGCTGATACAGTACAATGTAGTCTCAATTGGAGGAATTGCTCGTAATGGCGGGATCATAACTCACGCCGAATCTTTCAATGATAGTCGATATCAATCAGAGCCGCCCACAGGCGTGCGGGTCGCGGGCAGGCCCTAGTGCACACCGTGACCCGCTATTTATGTGATGCCCTACACTGCTGATGGTTTCATTAGTAGTGAATCACGTTCGCTTCCTATGCAACAATACTTACTAGGCCGTCAATCAATACATCGACTATACTATATTGAGAGTGTGGGGATCGATCAGTTGGTAATGGTTCCAGTGTGACGTCATCACGTGAGGGTCGGGGCCGCGCTCGGGGCGGGTTGGTCAGCGAGGCCGAGGGTCTCTGAGCTGCCCTCGACACGACTCCTGCGTGAACTCTAAACTTTAACCAACCCAAGTCAATCATTCATTTCATCAATATCGATTGAATTATAATGAACTTCACGTCTTTTGGTACCAACAATTAGTTTGCTTATGGACAAGCATTATAATATTTCAGATTTTTTGAATACCTAATCGAATAGCTTTCATAATATAAATAAATAAAACTAGCACTAGTAGAACAAACTTAGCTCCATCAACGACAAAATGTAAACGTTGATGACTTGACGCAATCATCCGCAACAGAACCGCCTCCCTCCCTGCCGCACTGGGTTGAGGAATAGGTACCTACCATAGCGCATTGTTATCACTGTTAGCAGAAGAGGCAAATACGATTTAGTGTTAAAACGAAGTCATCGCGCCAGCTCTCAGTGACACACCTATAGGCGCCTGTAACGTTTAGCCGGAGGCAGAGCGCAGTGCGCTTTCATGGAGCTCGGTGCGCGCCGCCTTTTGACGCGGACTCTGCTGTTACTCTTACGGTTATTGTTAACTATAATATAAACTAGCTATGTAAGCTTTTATGTAAATAGTGAATGAGAAATAAAAATATTGAATATATGTATTGTCATCCAGCTACAAGGCATTGTTCTGTGCAGACGCAGGGCGGCGCGGGGTGCGAGCGGCCCCTGTCGCGGCGGCGCCGCTGCTTCCGCCGCTGCTAGGCCGAGCCGCCTCCACGCCACACACATCTCCACTCTCTACATATCTCCTTCACAACCGTACGTTCGCACAGGACAACACATGCAAATGTACTCGAGCCGCGAGAGGCCGCGCGGTGCCGACACAACATGCTATTGAACTCCAGCTGACGTAGTACTATTTAGTCTCGATCGCGGTCTGCTGAAATATTGAACGCTAAGTTAAGCATAGACTCGGTTTCATGAAATCTACATTAAAGTTGTATTTTAAAACAGATTATCTACATGCCAAATTATTTGGATATCTGTTCTTTATTAAGAAAGTAGTGTTTATTTTTTTTTGGGTTTAAAGCATTTTGGAGCATTTAATATTTACATAAGAGCTAATACCAAAGTAATTAAGTAAGCAATGTAAGTATCTAAGTACCTATTGTACTTTTACTAAATAAATTGTTTGCATCAACTCAATGTATTTTCAACCAACCCCCTCTAATTCTAATTAGTAGGTATACTCCAATGTGGTCGCCACTCGCTAGAATGTCGCCCAGTACATAATACATAGCTACTCACTAACAACTTATTTATGTCCTGCGCTATATGATGCCATTCTCTATGGAACCCATAGTTACAAACATTTTTATCTTTAGTTTGGCCGAAGTACCTACACCAACTTATAAAATAAATTTTAGCGAAATCGGACAAAAAACTTTAATTTGTATATTACCATCGAGGCGGTCCCGAAAGTAACGACTGAGTTGAAATTAGATGGTTAATTAAGGACCAAGTGACGTTGTCGAGTGAGAGTACGAGGTTAATACATTTGTTATCTAAAATTATTAAAAAAAAATTCAATCGTAATCGGACCGTTTCCGTTTTATTAACTACAAATTAGTCCAGCATGTTCATTTTAGCTATGGATAGCTTATGGTGCTTACAGATGACTCATGTCTACTTCTCATTTCATGATGAATATAATAGGTAGTTATAGTGAATGTCGTGCGAGTAGTATCTAATGCAGCAAGTACGAGGACGTAGTGAACCAGTCGGACCGGACCCGGCAACGACCTCTCAGGGCCGAGCGCCGGGTGCGGGCGCGGCGCGGGCGAAGCGCGGGCTAGCGGGGTGCTAGCGGACTCAGTAGTGCAGCGCTACTCGAGGGGTGACACTAGTGCGGCGCTGGAGGACGCGCCAGTGACCACGTCTGATCTAATTACACCTCCAACGAGCCTGACACCTCTTTAACACTGATGATGATGTGAGCTAGTCACAAATGTCTTTTTAATGCTGAAGGCATAGGTCAAGTTTCTTGGGAATGATGGTAGAAGCCGTGTTTTATTTATTCTTATGGTAGAAGGTCAGACAACAAAAGCTTTTGTATGCGGAATAGATTTTATTGGATTCGTGTTTCGAATCGTTTTTTGTGGCGGACGTGAGGTTCGTATGCGTCGTACCCACTCCTCAGGTAGGTTAGGTATTAAACACGATCCAATGTGACGTTCACTACGTCGGTACATAGTATGTACCGACGTAGTGCCCGCTCTGTATCTAGTAGGTACATACAACACAGAGCCACGTAGAGCGGGGTGTCGTCCTTGCCTTCAGTTTGAGCCGGTCTGCGATGTCAAGACAAGGATTACGAACAAATCTACTTGTTTGTACTTTCAGTCCGCGCTAATGCGTTATAAGCCAAGGTGATTCTGTTTCCAAGAAATTGTTTGATACGTTCGACATTGTATTTTCCGGAACCGCTCACGTTTAACAATTTAGATTTGGTCCCTCCTACTGACCTGGGGGCCTACTCTGAAAACAAAACTCGAAGTTACTGATTCGTTTACAAACAAAACCTACTCTGGTCACCTACATAAGAAAACGAATCCGCAACGCAACTTCAATTTTCTTTTTTTTTCCGAGTATCTGCCCTGCTATGCATGTTTCTAATAGACTATCACGACATTCGTTAGCATTCGTTATGGCGCGGCGGGCGAAGGTCCGCCTGCGACGCTGGAGGTTGCGGGTTCGATCCTGCCTTGTGTATGTGTATTATTAATTCCGGGGTACTAAGTATTTTCTATGTATACTAAAAAAATCTAAGTATCTATATTTTGTAAGTATTTCTGTGGTATTGTATTAAGTTTATCAGTCATCTAGTAGTAACCAAACCATAGCACAAGTTTTTAGCTTGGGGCTAGATGATGTTGAGTTGTGTCCAGCATTTATTTATTTAAATTTTTCGGAATTAACTAGGTACCTACCTAATTTTTGAATTAAGTCTTTTGTTTACTTAGTGTATTTTTTTATTTGTATGGAAAACTAATAACTTCACAGTAGTTACAGTCAGAATAGAAAAAAATTAGTTCAATGTTTTCGCTTATGAAACGCATATCAAACGTGTCACGTTACTTACAATAGAATCAATAAGATGTTGTCACAGGAGTTTGATGGACTCTCCGCGTGTATGACATCATCCCTGTAGGTAGGTGCTCAGCTAGTAGTCTTCCTACGTCGAGCACCTAGTGTATGACGTGTTTCTTTAAAAATACCTACCTACCTACGTTTTCACAAATTTTACATACTTATACAGATTTGTTACCTATTTTATTATCATCGACAAAAATAATTAAAAGCCATTATTCGTTATTATATTTAAGTTACTCTGCCAATAAGTACCTATTATGTTGTCTGCTAATACCCATTATTATTCATATCAGGGCATCATTTACAGCGATAAGATCATACCTGTGTCAATTTAAATAACATTATTATTATATGACCGGAATCAAACCAGGCAATTTCACGGTGCACAGTCCCCATCAGTCTCTACCTGGGCGCATCGGCCCTGGGCCTCCGCACGCAGCCGTGCCGCCGGCGGCTCCGCGTCACGACTCCAATGAGCATGACATTTTGTAGATGGCTCCACGCATGGCCGCGCCGCTCTCTGAATGTCACCCATTGTCTGTCTACACCCGCGCGTTTGTTCTCTCATATAGTTCGCGTCATGTAAGAAGAACGCTGGCGGTAAAGCTGCGCAGAAGGCGATTTATGGGTCTATTTGGAGGTAGGCGGTGGGGTGCGGGGTGGAAGGGTCATGCGCCGCATGCTTGCCGGTGCGCTATTGGTTCGTCAGTTGACATTTGCTGTCATACGTCACGTTTCTTGTCAAAATACCATCGCGCACAAAAGTTTACGAAACGGTTTTACATTTTAATGGTTTTTGGAAATTATGCACAAAGGTAAAGGAAAGAGAGGTAGAGACCGATTACTGTAAAAGCGATCATTTGGTAGATATGATTACAGAAACATTTATTATTCGTGTAAGGGATGATGATTCTGACTCAAATAATGATGAAAGCTCAAGTGACGACAGCGACGATGATGAAATAGCCACCTCCAGTATCAATCCCGCGTCCTCATCTGGTTTTCACGTCACCCAAGACGACTTAATGGATGGAGTTGCTACATTACATTATTTTTTTGTAATTAGATTAAACATTCTAAACTGAATCGAACTTGTTTTTAATTTTATCTAATATTATTTTCTAATAACCAACACCAAGCCGCGAGTGAAATATTAGTTAAAAATAGGCACAGCAAATTGGTACTATCGTACGCGAGTGTACCCATGCGCGAACATACCCCTTCCACTTTCTTCCAGCGCTCTTTTTACGTGACGCGACCTATACATAGGTACCTCTAGATACTCAAAACATTTGATCTTATTGTGTCTGAGGTAGGTGAGTATAGAAAAGAGAACTCAAACGGTGTTTAGATCGCAGCTGGTTTGTTAATTAGATTTAGGGAAACATTCAATACGGAACATTGAAATCACGTACATAGGTATAACAATAAATATCGAGCATTACAAGTACCTAGAGCTATATTGCTAAGCTTTAGTACATATAGGAATTTATGTATCTAAACTAGCTTTCGTACGTACCTTCGCCCTGGATAAAAGTGTTCTTTGTAAATATTTTGATCCCATAGATACCTATAAAATTATAAATACCTAATAATGTCTTTCGGTTCAATGCAGCCAGTGGCTTGGGGATGCATTCCACTGATATTGTTATGGATCAGTTGATGGTCGTAGTTAGTTAGTACATAATGTTGACAGTTTAAATTTATTTTTGATATTATTATATTTTATAAAATTAATTTTCCCGCCAGAGTACGATCTCGGAGTCTTCAAATCGAGTGAATAAGTTCCTTCTGGGAAAGCGTGCTCCATCTTAGGCCTCATCTTCACTTACGTGAGATAGTGGCCAAACGCTCGATCATCACTACAAAGTATAAAAAACAAAGTCGTTGTCTCTGTCCTTATGTCCTTAAGTCCCTTTGCATGCTTAAATATTTAAAACTACGCAATGGATTTTGATGCTGTTTTTTTATTAGATAGAGTAATTCAAGAGGAAGTAGTACCTATAATAAAACCGTGCGAATCCGGGTCGCTAGTTTACAATTAAAAAAAAATTGATTGAGATTTGATGAATAACTAATTATTACATTTTTCGTAAATCATATTTACTACAAGACCCTTACAGTCAGACCCAGCGTTGCCAATTTAGCGACTTTGTCACTAGATTCAGCGACATTTTCGCATGAAAAGCGACATTTTGATGGCTTTTAGCGACAAAAATAATTTAACGACTTTTTTAGCGACTTTTTTATAGTGGTATTTTTCAAATAATTACTGTCTAAATAAACGAATATCCATCGTTTTATAAGAAATCGAACATTTGTCTCAAACAAATAACCTTAAGCGTTTTATTAGTGTTTAGTGAGTTACCGATAATGGAATTACCGGTACTTAAAGAAGAAAGTTTATAGCCAAAAGTATGTAAAGGAATGGGAAGATTCTCCTGAATATATTATATTATTATATTTTTATTTTGCCCTTCATTAATTGATGGTGGTGAATGAAGGTTAAAAAGGTGAATCTACCGAATGTTGGTAGATTCGCCTTTTCAACCCAAGAAAGTACCTTATTAATTGATAAAAAATCTAGCGAGTTCTAGCGACTTTTTCAATTTTTATTCATTTAGCGATATCTAGCGACTTTTCACCAGCGTGAGAGCGACATTTACTGTTGTTGAGTTGGCAACGCTGGTCAGACCTTCCTGAATCAATATTCGACATGAGATAAAGCGTGCTAGAGCGTGGAGTGTGCTCACGTCGACTGTGAGGACAAGTCTGTGTAGACCACCTTCCTTTAGCGAGCCACGTAACGGCTCCTGTTGACAAGCCGAACATAATGATAGGTCTCGTTAGAGTTCTGTCATGTAAGGCCGAATATTGAATACTTTTGATTTTTAAGGCTCCGTTCTTTATCCCAACGGACGGTCCGCTGTCCATCCGCTGCGACAGTCATGGGGAGTGGTAGGCTTTATCTCATGAACCGTAAAAGAGTAGGCACTTCAAATTTTCACAGCAAAATGCATACTTAACCTACATGCTTACTCTAGATTTATTTTGCTGCTAGGATAATAAAAATAAAATCATAAAACGAAAGGACAAATTGCTGTTTTGCTCTTTGGATAAACAAAGAGCAAAACGGTAATTTGTCGAAACTGGTATTATGGTTTGTTTGCGAAGTCGTTTGTGCGATGTATGAAACCCTCGTGTGCGAGTGACTCGCACTTGACCAGTTTTATACAAAAAAAAGTATTGTCTGTTAATTACCTACTTGACGACCAGACCGATGATGTAGCGCGGAGGGCGAAGGTCCGCCTGCGACGCAGAAGGTTGCGGGTTCGATTTCCAATGGACAAATGTAGGTACTATCTGCAAACTATTCCAGAGTTCTAGGTGTTTTATGTATAATAAAAAATATCTATCTTTGTAATTTATCATGATCAGTCATCCAGTACCCTACCCATAATACAAGGCTAGATTACGCTGTGTCCACTATAATTATATATTTATTACTAACTGCTCTACGTCGATCTTGTTTCTAATGTAATGATGCGTTAGTACAGATGGAGAGGTACCCTACTCATCTGTTTATTGCTATCAATTACCTACTGCACTGCACTGCGTCCGATACGCAATAGACCTCCACATGCTTTAGGTACGTGTGTGCTGCAATTAGATACTTCTTGAACGGCTGCATTTGCATGTCTTTAGGTGCCTGCTATGGTGAGACTGTGCTCGGAGTCGGAGCCCCTGGACTGTACTTCTAGTAGGTAGGCACCTACACGAGGTTCATATATTCATTTGGAGGGAGGTGCTGCTGATCAATAATACTCTGGCTTATTTCGAGTACTTACCTATTACTTAAATTTGTTTCTATCATATATTTAAAGATCTATTTTTGGTCTGAAAATTAATTAATTACTTGCAACAATTTTTGTACGTACCTAAAACATCAATAATTATAGGGTCTTTACCCAATTATTGATAATGTTTTTTGTTATATTAAGCTGACCTATGTTAATTTGTGTGTTGGGAGGGATTGCAAATATTTATTGAATTAACTAGGTACTCTTCGTCTGAGCATTGTATAGAATTCTTTAGGCATAATATATTTAAGCTTGCATCACGTATGCCGATGAGGAGCTCCATTGAGCTCCTCGTTCCGTGCCGCGCTAACCACTGCTGTGCGCCAAGCGGACGCACCTACGATACAAATCGAATGAGATCTCTTAGTGCTAGTCCACTCGTACCTAAAATAATAATGTAACTATGCCTACCTATATAATAATTCTTCACTAGTATATTTCGCTTTGACTATTTAAGACATGACGTTCGATAGTAAATAAACCAAACGACAGGAAGCACGAATGATTGCGGCGCGTTATGCAAGCGTTGGTGGTGACCGTGACCGTGCGGGAGAAAGCACGGCCGCGTGCGCGCGCGCCGAGTGACGTCACGTGCCGTGCGTGACGCGCCGCCAGGACGCCGCGGCCGGGAGATACTCATAGGTGTCTTTCGAAAGTGCCCACCACCGGTTACAACACAACGACACTAATCCTACTGTGTTACGAATAATAGAGAAATAACCGCAGTTTTAGAGAACTTTATCCACATCAAAATTACATTCCTGTAACGTAACACGGATTTCCAATCTGTGCTAGCGCAGAGTTACGTGTGTAAAACAAACAGCCCGTAATAGCTGCAGCGGAACAAAGCGAGTGCATTCCAGCGCGCTCCCTTGGCCCACATCGTGTACTGCCGCCGATATAACTCCACTGTGGAGCTCGCCTCCACCGCTCACCACCGCTTGCGCAACACTCTCGGGTTGCTGCCGGCCGAGCCGCGACCAGAACTATTTCAGAGCCGTGTCGAAATGAAAGATAACCAAACAATACCAGCCTCGAGAGGCTCGATTACCTACCACAATTTGAGATTTGCACGTCACCCCACCCGTCACAGTGGTGTTGGCAGGTCAGTATACGGCGGTGTTTACAGGCCTGTAAATGAAAAGGGCGCGTCGGCGGACTTCAAGGACGCTTTCGATGTATGTAAATTGTATCTATTCAATAGTAATATCGATCCGACGTTCGTGCCGTTAATCGGAGCGGGCTGTGAGTAGGTGGTAATGAGCTCAGCGAGTCTTTAAAATTCAATTTGTTTCTACAAATGTAGAGCTCAGATGTGTTAAGCGATTGTTTACAGATTTAAACCAAGGATCTTAGCACAAATTAAATTGACTAGTAGGTGTAGGTATTGGTTATGTTAGGTTGAACCAAAAGGTTTAAAGGCGGACTGGTTTCAGCGTTCTTGACCTGCGCTTTGATACAGGTGAGGTTTTCGTTTTTTTGGTTTTCCTGTGGAACATTTGACTGTTGCGTGTTGGCTGTGTGTAATCAGCACGCACGTCTGACATGACACGACATAACCTCATTTAATTAGTTCAGCCAACGCCAATTAGGATGATGTTATTCCTGAACTTCAGTAAATTATATGACTTCATCGGCCACATATACAGGGTTACAGGAAAAGTCGTGCTAGATCCGTTAAGGGCGTGGAGTACCCATCATTCCTGACATATTTCACTATGAAACACCCTACCCTAAACTAAACCCTTTTCGAGATATTCGACTTTTAATTTTTTTATTGAAAATTGCCGATTTTTAGGCAATTAAATTTATTTTTGGTTGTTTTGTGTATCTTATTATTATTATTATTGCATTTTTACATGTGTAATTAGATGCTTTAGGACGTCAATCATTAAAATAGTGCATAAGTTAATTGAATAGACCGTAGTAGACAAGTGAAAGTTAAGAAATAAAAAAAAAATTAGAAAGTTTATTTTTCTCTAAGGGCTAAAATATTATGGCAATTCTTCGGCAGATGTTTTTAAAAATATCTACGTTTCATCAGCTATCTAACGAGGTATAATAATCTAGGGTTTTATTCAATTGCATTGAAAAAAAATTAGTTTTATAGGCGACAGTGGAGAAGAAAATTTATACTTAGCCCTAAAAAGTAAAAGTAAAACAATAGGTAAGCATGAAATGTCATTTATTAAAGGTTTTCACACAACTTTTTCTTATTCTACAGTTCATGTTCAACATGGCCGCCTCTATTTCTGATACATTGTCGCATCCTTCTACGGAGACCAGTCTTCACTACTCCAGTGGTCAACGTGGTCCTCATTTTATTTGCTGCATCCACAATCCTTTCTCTTAGGTCTTCCACAGACGAAACTGGATTCGGCTCGCTGTACACAAGACTTTTCATGCACCCCCACACATGAAAATCCATGGGGGTTAGGTCCGGACTTCTTGCTGGCCATGGCAACGGCCCACCTCGTCCTATCCATTTGTTTGGATAATTTGTGTCCAGCCAGTCTCTGACACTTCTCCTGAAATGGGCAGGGCAGCCATCGTGTTGGAACCACATGTCCCTGATCAGGTTGAGTGGCAGATCATCCAGCAAATCACTCAAGTCTGCTCTCAGGAAATTTTCGTAGCTTTCCCCATTTAAATTATCCGGTAGAAAGTAAGGTCCAATCAAATGATTGGAGATAATGCCCATCCACACATTCACGCTGAATCTTCGTTGGGACCCCTTCACTCTTTTCTTATTGGGATTCCTTAGTGCTTTTGGGGCCCAGTAATGGGCGTTGTGATAGTTAGTTATGCCATCTTTATCAAATTTGGACTCATCCGTCCACAAGATATTTCTTAGAAAATCTGGGTCTTCTACGTCAGCATTTAGCATAAATCTGCAAAAGTCCAATCTTCTCGCGGGGTCTCCTTCTTCAATAACGTGTACCGGCGTGTAATGGTATGGGTATAGGCCAGCAGTATGCACTGTAAACCACACTCTCCATTGCAGACTGACAACCAAAACAATACCCCCTGTTGTATTCCCAGCCCTAACCGGTCTCTACACATTTTTTCTTTCATTCATACCTACATAAATCGTCACTTGTCTCGCTCTCACGGTGTGTCTGAACTTGAAGGACAATAGGCGCGGGACCGTTAGAACTGCTACCTGGAGCGTCCCAACTACTTTTTTTCCACGAAATGTAATACAAACCCTAGATTGTTATACCTCGTTAGATAGCTGATGAAACGTAGATATTTTTAAAAACATCTGCCGAAGAATTGCCATAATATTTTTTTTAGATATCCCTTAGAGAAAAATAAACTTTCTAATTTTTTTTTTATTTCTTAACTTTCACTTGTCTACTACGGTCTATTCAATTAACTTATGCACTATTTTAATGATTGACGTCCTAAAGCATCTAATTACACATGTAAAAATGCAATAATAATAATAATAAGATACACAAAACAACCAAAAATAAATTTAATTGCCTAAAAATCGGCAATTTTCAATAAAAAAATTAAAAGTCGAATATCTCGAAAAGGGTTTAGTTTAGGGTAGGGTGTTTCATAGTGAAATATGTCAGGAATGATGGGTACTCCACGCCCTTAACGGATCTAGCACGACTTTTCCTGTAACCCTGTATAACTATTATCATGAATCGTGTGAAAGCTATGCAGAGACAATGATTGAAGTGTAGGCAGGTAGGGGAGATAGGGTTAATGCGTTCAGCGTAATACCATAAAATAAAATAAATAAAATGTTTCTTTATTGAGACAACTTAAGTCTATTTTGTTAGTGACACTTAAAAACTAGGGGGGTTAATACTTAATACTAAAAAGGGATTTTGTCCTCTGAGTGAGCTGATACATCACAGGACAGTCGTATCTGTTCGATATAGCATTTAGGATGTTGTTGCTGCTCCCGCGGGTTCTACTGAGCAGTGAGGCTGTTTTTTTGCGCCAGATGGCATCAAATGAATCCGTGCGCGCCTCAGCGAACATACCCGAGGCACTGCAGAATCGCGGCAGCCTAAGCAGCATCCTAAATGCGTTATTATATTGGATACGCAGAGCATTGTACGCCTTTTGGGTATAGCTGACCCATAGGCTCGCTGTGTACAAAGATGTACAGTATGCTTTAAATAAGGTAATTTTCACAGCATCTGTACATCGCACCATAAGCACCACCATAAGCAGTCAGAAATTCAACATTCGAACATTATAAATTTTATAATGTTACTGGTAGAATTTCTGACTGCTTGCATTTTTTAATCAAATTATAAAATTTTAATACGCTCTAAAGATAATGTATCGTAGATAGTGAAGAGCTGCTCTGCTGCTGGGCACGCTATGATGGGCTCATGCTAAGCTCACTGCTGCGGTCTCGGCCTCCGAGCTTGCTCATCATTGTAGTCTTTGCTGGTGCGCGCCACGGAAACCTAAGGTTCTCAGATCGGCTGCTCTAACGAGCGCTGCAGGACAATGGCTTGGCCCTGCGCTGTCCGAAAGCCATCATCATCACAGCCAGCATGCCCGTCAATACGGATCTCGACAGTGTATAGGTAGGTACTAGAGATGTAACGAATGTAAAATTTTCGACATTCGCGAATGCCAGTATTCGTTACATCCCTAGTAGGTACTATTCTCTTTGCTCAAATTTTGTGACTACGAGAATAAGAATATGATTATGCTAAAACGAGCGAGTCCAGAATGTTTTTTTAATAAACATTAGTCCTTATGCAAACTGATCCTATAAATAGAGAGGAAATGGAATTCAGCAACCCCAAGCTGTAAGGAGAAGTTCATAGGATGGCGCATGGCGGTGTTTATTCTAAATAACAAACGAATTATCCTAATACACAAAATATACCAAATAGATTGATAGGTATATACTAATACATAGCAACATACATAATAAAATTAATTCAATATTTAGGGACATGCTTACATATAACCTACTTTGACGTGCTACCTAGATAATTATGTACACTTTTCTTTTTAGTATTTATGAGAAATATTGGCAATATTTCATCCGTTTTCCTAGCTCGTAACAACTAACTAATTATAGTAGGTCACGAACTAGATATTCGTTTGGTATTCGAATGCCTCGTTATCGACTGGCCCTCATTAGTACAACGGCCGCGCCCGCCGTTATGTCATAGATTGTTGACTCGCTGGAAGCCTTCCAGGCTTGCTCGTGGACATGGTGGTTGAGGCCTTTTACGGTCACCTGTCAGTTAGTTTTATTGTAGGGTACCTACTCTACCTGTACCTGTAAGTAACTCCAGATCTACGGATCCAAGAAAGAAATGGAGATTGTAAAGAGCCCTGACAAATTGAATGGTCCAATAACTATAAATCTTGAGATAGAGTATACCTAGGTAGGTACCTACTTAATATCTATAAATCTGAGGAATATAAGATAGAGTCGATTAACATTCAAAATCCAATTCAGAGAAAGTACATTTAATTTGTTGCGTAAAATGGGTGTCCAGCAATGTTTCAGGTATCCACCCTAATGCGCTTTTAGAACTGTGGTTTCAAGCAATATGTATTAATTCGTTTCAGTTGTAAATTAACATAGAAGCCTCTATAAATAAGCGTCGGCCAAGTCCGTAGAATTGGTGATTATGATCCATAACGTTGAATTAGGTACTGGGGCGGGCGGCGGCGTCATCGCGAGCCTCGCGTGGAGCGGCGCCGTTAGAGACGCGCCGCCCGCCCAGCGCCGCGAGACATGGGCGGGCGGACGCGCCCAGCAGGACTAGCATGGGCTTTCTTGTCTAGGTAGACAAGACTAAAAATGACATAAAAGTGACATTTGGGTGTAGAGAGTAGAAAGCTTTCTTCGGTTGCGAGCATGGCGTTCGAAAGAATGAGCGGATAGAAAGGTTTCTTTTCTACCCTAGAGACGAGTCTACACATTGCGAGCATGGCGATCAATTTACTCTATTTTTGACATTTGAGAATAGAAAGTATTCTTCCAAAATTCTCTACACCTCTCGAGGCCTAGACAAGCGTTTCTCTCGTATTTCGTAAAAGTATTATGGTCTTTGGCTATTATAAACGGGGTAGGAATTGGGTTCTTAGACACTACGAGGAGAAAAATGACCGAAGAAGAGAAAGAATCGCAGTTCAAGAGCTCTTTTCGATTTGCCGAAGGCCTAGTTTCGGAGATTGTATTTCATAATGAAGGATAATATTTGTGCCAAGAGCTGTCTCCTCACACAAAACAAGACTGCCCAACAATCGTAAAAGTAAGTACCTAACCTAGTCAATTACTTACTAAATTATACATAAGTCTGATTGCAAGTTTAATGAAAACCATATATAGGTTATGTCCGGTTGATAAATTTTTTTTCACCTTTATATTTGCGGGAGCAAAGTTCACAAAGTACCTATTGATTTATGGCCATTACCAGAGAGGTGTTTTAGCATTATAAATATACCTACATAATACACACACACGCAGTTTAAACCTAAACACTAAATATAAATATGACAACCAACAACATTGTCATGGTTATTAGCACTAATATCATTTCAAATGGGATATTTACCATGATTGATTTGGTTTGAGAAATTCTCACTATTACATACAAGTACTTTTAGTCACCTCCTAAGACATGCCGACATGTTATTAATAATTTTGTTTTTCAGGGTCGTGAGAGTTGATCCCCACAATCCACATGAGACGGAACAAACAACAGATTAGTGAGGGAATATTTCAATGACTAGGTAACCTACCTATTTATTTATTGAGTGAAAACACAGTATGAAATATTATGTTTTTATAATAACTTAAGTTAATCTATAAGAAGAAATAAGTAATTATTAACATTAATTTATTATATTTTCCAGGTATGGAGCAAGAAATGCCAGCAATGATACAAGCAGTACTATATGTAGATATACTCCAAGTTCGGCGAGGGTCACAGGTAGCCTACTCGTCATGCGCACAAGCTGAGAGCTTTCCCGAGGCGCCTCATGAAGTCCTCGAAGCTGGTGCATGTGATGGGGCTGGCTGTCTAAAACCGCTTCCCATCTACAATCATCAGTGCTTCCTCAACGCAGTCCTTCAAAACGAAACTTAAGTTCTGGCTAATTGAGCAATGTCATTATACATTTAATGAACTTTTCGACATTTTATAATTTAGTATGAATTTAATAAATTATAATTTTTGCCAATGTATATTTGAATTTATAAATAGTAACTAATTATTAATTTAATCAGAAATAAGAACCATGACATGTAACATGAAACCGTTATTGATATCTACATGTTTTGTTTTCTGTATAAATTAGACACCTATGAATAAAACTTTACATGAAGTTTCTCATCTGTATTTTCTCCAAGTCATGTTTTTAGGTTGTTGTTTAGATCCTAAAACAAGAGCATTTAATGAAGTTAGTTATCAATAATTAAAACATCAAAACTTTCACAACATTGCAGCGCATTAATGACCACTGCTTGCTGCAAATAAACCTCTTCAATATACCTATTAGTACTCATAACATAATGTGCATTAGCATGAAACTTTCAAAATACTTCTGAAGCTCCAGTCCAGAGCTGAAATAAAAATTTTGGTGGCCTGTGTCTGTAGGTAGTGTTAGAAGTCTGGGAGTAGAGAGTTGTAAAGTGTTCTTTTTAGCATGATATTCTCCGACGAACTCTCCATCATCTAAATCAATGAATAATAAATCAAATAATGTTTGTTTATAAACAAAAACAATCAACTTCAACTTCTTGATTATGGCTCTGCGTCTGGTTTGACTATGATTTAAATAGTACATAATGACATTGGCAAAGTCAATGATGTGACGTAAATTTACTTCATAATCTTAGAACATCAAATCAATGTCGAAGTTAAACGTTTCGATTTACGTATTTGCGAAAGTTCTTGTTCCTTGTTGACATTATTTTGGTAATGAAACGCTACGAACGAGCTTTTTACAACAATTCATAATTTATCTGTGGTTTCGTTCCCGTTGCTATAGAAAGGGCTTGTCTACGAAGAAACTGTTTTCTAGGGTTCGTTCCGAGAAACGGTGTGCTCGGGCAAGAGACAAATTTCGAAGACAAGAAAGTTTTCCACTCTATTCTAGGTAGAGAAGACAAGAAACTGCGTGCTAGCCAGGCAGGCTCGTGGATGTTCTCGTTCACGTTAGGTTTATGATTATTATTACAGGATACTCTTAGGGTTAGCCAGGTCTCACAGTAGATAGGATTAAATAAAGAACCAACCAATAGGTCCATTATTTGTATATTGCTATTTTAGAACTAATTCCACTAACATATAATTTAAATATGGATTATGATTTACATACGCAATACACGCTATTGCTTTGGACCTCGAAACTTCAAGTACCTACTGATGATGATGGCAGCGTCAACAGCTACCTGCAGGTTATTGCAGGAAAGCTGGACACAGCTTCTCCATTTATGCAGCATTGGACAAGGGTTCATGTTGGCTGTTAGTGTTTTGATATTTTTGGTTTTCTGTGTATGTTTTTGTGTTTTTATTTTAATAATGTTAATTATGGACTGTGTTTTGTAATTCTTGTACCATGTCTGAAATAAATGTGATTTGATTTGATTTGATGAGTGATCCAATCTTCAGTTAAGTATCGTAAATTCACAGTAATGTAAATATTTTATACAGAGTTTAAACCGAAATTGGTTTTCACTGGATTCAGTTGCAGCACTACTCTCAGTCAGTCACGTTTGTAATAAATCAACATACCTGATGCAGCGCGAAGGTTAGGCGCATACTCGAGTGAGACAACTGTTGTTGTCGATCTTTATCATCAGGCTACCTATTTAAATAATTCAGCACCTTGCCGCCATGAAACTATTTGAAAAAGTATTAACATTGTAACATTGGCGATAACATTGATGTGATTTAATTGTGTGTGTGTGGCAAATCAATGTTAATACCACCCTAAATGGATAGGTTTTTAGACGAGCTAAGGTAGGGTTGATAGAGCCATTAGCTGGAGGTAATATCCCTAGGAAGCCTTAAATCACTGTTCGTTCAACAGGTAAGGAGAGTGGATATTATCCGTTAACGTATCGACGACTCAATCGGCGCGCCCAGGCGGCCGCGGCGGCCGAGCGAGGTCAAGGGCGCTGTTACCGTGTAGTAAAGAGCGGCTCCTCATATAACTGCTTTGTAGGTAGCAGGCACATCGAGTCGGGATTACGTGGCGTGTGACGCGGAACGGCGCCAGCTTTGTGGACTTTTGGAGTCGGGTGATGGCGAGTAGCAACTGCTGAGAACTGGTGGAGAATATAATTATTTGTTATAGAATATAATTTTTTGGCTTAGAGTTTCTTGGTATTTATATAAATAATAAATAATAATAATAAATAATTCCGGACAGTCCACACAGCATCATCTAGCCCCAAGCTAAGCAGAGCTTGTGTTATGGGTACTAGATGACTGGATATACTTAATACAATATATTAAATAGATAGATATTTTTTATTATATACATATTAAACACCCAGACCAACGAAACAAATTTCTGCAGATCGTGCACAAATTTGTTCCGAGGCGGGAATCGAACCCGCAACCTCCTGCGTCGCAGGCGGACCTTCGCCCACCGCGCCACATCGGTCGTCAAATTGGTATTTATATAGAGATGGCAGCTAGATGCCAAAAATATATTGCGCGTTGATGTCTTCTGTATGGCCTATTTCTTACTACAATTGTATTTACCTAATATGTTATAATAAGTTACTATACGTGCACATTAGTTTGCGCCAAGTGGAAGATGCTTCACACTACAACTCACTGGGCGAACTGACTTCGCTTCTTGCAAGCAGGCTATTTGTTGTAGCTACGAGGCGTTCCTCGTAACAAAGTAAATGCAAGTGTTAGAACTGAGTTTGAGCTAGTCCGGACTAAGCCTAACAGACACCTCACTGCACTGCTCTCTGTTATGTAGAGCCAGTCTGTAGGGAACAATAGTAGAGTCGTTGTTTATTAACTAACGGTATTTCTCCTATAATATAGCTAGCGATGACGCGGGTAACGCAGCGCACTGACTTGGATATAAAATCTATTACTGCACCGTATAATACAAGTCTGACATAGACCACCATAATACAGGGTGTTTGGTGGACGGTTAAACAAACTCGGTGAGTGTGTACATGTTTTCGATTAACCTTCATTATACGACCCTTCAATCTGGGACCATAACATAGTCAAAAAATATTTTAGAGTAAAATATGTAAAGTTTCAGAAAATCTTGAAAAAATACAAAGATTAAGGTAAAAAAGGACAGTTAAGGTCCTCTACTTCAAATAGTATTTTACAATGAAACAATGACTCTATTTTATCTAAAATTAAGATCTTTATAACATTGTATTTCAAGCAATAAATGAACTTTTACTTTTTTACTTTTACTTTTAATTAGGACCTACACACCCACCGAGTTGTCTAACCCTCCAGCAAACGCCCTGTATACTACCACCTGGTGGTCTGCCCCGGTGCGCTGCTCTTTGTACAGTTGTCGCCCCTTCTGCACTATACCATTGTATATTAGAGCTAATTTTACATAATAAAATAGGGCAACAAAAAGGGTTACTATGTTAAATATACTTATTAATGATATATAGATAAATATATACATTATATCTGCTTCGCATTTATATACACGCAGGGGACACTGTGGTGACCCCGCATGGTGGCTGTGCCACGTACTTTTACCTAGGCTTTGCCTATATCCCATACACGCAGGGGACACTGTGGTGACCCCGCATGGTGGCTGTGCCACGTACTTTTACCTAGGCTTTGCCTATATCCCATCCTACGGCTTTGCCGTTTCTTTATCTACATGGTAAGTAATAATGAGTTGTTCTATATGCTTTGGGCTCGCGGTCGACTCGCTCCGGTCTAAGCACTCTAGGTGCCCTGGTGCCTACGACCCTGGAGCTATGCTCCTTCCTTGGAGCTATGCTCCGTCCAGGGCTGAGCCCTTACTTGGAGCTGTGCTCCTTCCTGGGGTTGGACCCCTTTCCTACCTACGCACCACCCGGACGTGGGGACATTGCCCCCACGAGGACCTCCACCATCCCCATAGTCCTGCCTCGGTTGCTCCAACTCAAGTCGACCGCGCTCCCGTGTAATAAGCTGCCTCTACACATAGGCCAGCGTATTCGCCAACGCGCGCTGGCCAGGCGGTGCGCTTGCCAACGCGTCAGCCCATGTGTAGTGCAGCCGATACACATCGCATATCCTGGGTTAGCCGAAGCTATTACCCACCAACTTATGCACGTTGGTCTCATTGGTAGAAATCTACCTAAAGGATTGTACAATTCCTTTATCGCGGTCTAACTTATAATATAAAGGTATAAAAGGACTCACAGAATATCTCCAGGCTCCGTCTGCCCACCTGGTGCAGACTACTCTGCATCAACCTTCTCCTTCCACGTGTCGGTCTCGAGTGTCGTTCTCGCAACCGTTGTCTTACCGCCATAGCCTGTTATCAACTCATTTTTTATCGTCTACCCACATTATAGTCTTAGTCAAAACAGTGTCTAGAATTGCCACACTAAATTACATATTGACATTAACTAAATGAATGACACTTACCATATTTTACATGGCGATTCGCGTGGTGCGCGACATTCCCAACAACGAAAGAAGTCTAGTGAAGCAGAGTAAGCAGGTGTCTTGTCCACTCTAACATTTTCTCCCTGGCGCGAACAGCTGCTCTCCTTGTACTCTTCTCTCTCACTTCCCGATTACCTTCTTCAGTTGTGACTTCACCTTCACTAGGTGTTTATCGCCTTCTCCGCACTGTCGGAGTTAGAAGCGGGCACCTCCATTGTCACGTCTATGTCATCAAGTTGTATGGGTTCGATTGTGTTTATTACAGGACTCTCATCAGGAGCCATCTCTTCGTGTTCTTGCGGCGCTCCGCAAGGAATCGAAACTAATGGCTCTTCGACTTCCATGCTTTCCAAATCGGTATTAGAGCTTGGATCGATTTGTGGAGGCACGTCAAGCTGTGCCGCCATATGCCTGTCCGAACTAGCAGGATTACCTGACATGGGCTCACTGATCTCCGCTTCCAATGGATAAAGATGGCCGATAGAGCGTGTGAGGATTGACTCACCTGACTTGACTTTCGCTACTCGGTAGTTTTCATCGATACCTTTAATGAGCTCCACTATTTTACCCACTTTCCAGTTGTTCCGGTTTTTTGCATCTGATTTTATTTGAACCAGGTCACCAACTTGCGGTAAGCGGCTAGAGCGAACTCTTGGCTGCTTCGGAGTATGTTGAAAGCGATCTCTCAAGCTAGAGAGATACTGCCCGATGAACATGGTTTTAAACTCGTCGATAATCATGATCCCTCGCTTCCAGCTCCCAATCAAGTCGACCTTAACAGTAGAGCTGCCAGTTGGTGCTGCTGAAGGCTCGATGTCTAAGCAACTTCCTAAGCTTAGGAAATCAGCCGGTCTTAGGATATGTTCCACTTCAGTGCCTACTTTTGCAAGTGGTCTCGAATTAACTACCTTTTCAACTTCTTTCACGACCGTTAGTAATTCGGTGTCATTTAACAGATGTTTGTCTAAGGTGCGCTTCAAACAGTGTTTTACTAGTGCAACTAAGCGTTCATAAAACCCACCATGCCATGGAGCCAACTGAGGAATGAATTTCCATTGTATTCCTCTCTCCTTACAATGTGTATTCTCCACAACTTCTGAGGTAAGTTTGAAGTATGTTGCATTGTCAGAATATATCCGCGTTGGTGTGTTCCTTGTAGCCGAGAACCTTCGAAGAGCTAAGAGACATTCTTCTGCAGTGAGGTCTTTTACTACTTCCAAATGGATTGAGCGAACTGCTAAACATGTGTAAAGCACTACCCATCGTTTTTCCTTTCCATTTTTAGTTTTAACAAACATTGGTCCAAAATAGTCAACTCCACAGAAGGTAAATGGTGGACTATAGTTGACCCTCTCTGGAGGTAGCACTGGTGTTGATGGCAGTTGGTAGGGACCACCTCCATGCTTGACACACTGCGGACATCTCCTTATCACCTTCTGAACTTGAACTTTACCTTGTGGTATCCAATATTTCTCTCGAATGATAGTAAGGGTATGTGCTGCCCCAACATGATAGTTAGCTTCATGAACTTCCTTTATTATCGCATTTGTAAGTATACTATCTCTGGGTAACAGTATTGGATATTTCATGTCATAGCTCCATTTGGTGTTTGCCATACGACCTCTGCATCTCAGTATTCCATCAACATCAAGAAATAAATCTAGATTCCTTGCTAAATGTGTCCTTTTTCCTGCCATTTCATTTGGATAGTATTGCAGCTGGAGTTTCTTTATGTCATAATTCAATGGATATGGTACTGTGGTTCCCTTGTGTTGTAAGTTTCCTGAAACCTGTCCAGTAGCATCTTCAGCTGGAACAGAGACAATAGGGCCTTCCACAGTAGCATCTTCAGCTGGAATAGAGACAGTAGGGCCTTCCATAGTAGCATCTTCAGCTGGAACAGAGACAGTAGGGCCTTCCATAGTAGCATCTTCAGCTGGAACAGAGACGACAGGGCCTTCCACTCCATCCATTAACTCCTCTTGGCTGAGGCTCAGATGTTCGGCTTCCATTGTGTGATCCTCCTCTGGACTAGGATCCGGAGCCCTCCCACACGAAAAAAGAGTTCTATGAGTATCATAGTACCTGTCTTCTGGCCAATGTGCTTCATCCAATTTGAGAAATTCGGGACCTTCAAACCACAGCTTCTTGTTTTGCTTCCATGTACCAGGTTTTGTGGCAACATCAGCCGGATTACATTTTGTATTGATGTAATACATATTGGTTTCTTGATGGTTCCTCTATACAAACATTCATTCAAGCTCTTCTGTCCAGATGTTTTGGCCGATGCATCATAAACAATCCTTCCTCGTTTTCCAGTTTGTTTGACCATGTGGTGAGGAAGATAATGAAGAAGATTGTGATTGCCATTGTGAGGTTCAGCTTGTTCGATGATTCCCAAAGTCAGTTGTTCCTTAAGAATATTATTATATTCTTCGAGAATATCCATTTCCGATCTTCTGATCAAAGTCTTCAGTCTTCCCAGCGCAAGACCAAAGTTGCTAGGAATTTGAGGTGAATACTCAATCCATGGCCACTTCACTTCATAGCGTCCAGCTTGTTATTGCACGGTGTCGTTGAAGTGTTTGACAGCTTCTTCTTGACGTGTTGTTTTTGGAGAATCCGTTATTCCTATACATTCCAAGGACCACAGGAAACGTATATCAATATTTTTCAAGGGCAGGTCTGGTTCCGTGAAATATGGACAGCTTGAGTTATGGCAATGACAATATGTGGTTACTGTAAGTGTATTTCCTTTATGGTCAGTTCCATCTTTATTAGTTCCAGATAAGACCCAACCAAAGTCGGTATCAATTGCATAAAAATTTTCACCAAGTTTCAAATTATCTTTTCTCATAAAACTGGCATAATAATCATTACCAATGAGTAAATCAATTGATTCACCAACAGTGGTATTATCAGCAGAGATGTCAACTTTATCAGATGTAATTTTGGCAATAGGTAATCTATCTGTTATATGTGGGACAACATTTACCTGTATTTCCTTTGTCACACCACGCTTTGTATGTATATATATCTTAGTTGCAGGGCTAGACATTTCCTTAGGTGATGATGCTCCAAATGTATATACAAGCAGCAAGTCTTCTTTATTAACAGATAAACCCAAGCTTTTAAATGCATTCCGTGTTATATAACTCCGCTGACTACCACTGTCTAGTACAAGTCTACATTTGATTTCTTTTTTACTATTGGGGTTTTGGATTTTTGTCACTGCAATCTGTAAGCAAATAGAAGTATTATTAACTGTGTGGTGGATTTGGACAGAATTATCTGCATTTAAATTGATTCCATTACTTTCTTGTTCAGGACAAATGATCTGCATGTGATCCCCCTGGCATCGGTAACATTTGATTTTTCTTCGGCATTCATCAGTTTTATGATTTCTCAAAAGACATTTTTGGCATCTCCCTGTTAATCTCCCTTTTCTTTCTTCTAGGGTTTTGTATTTCCTGCAATCTATACTTTTATGATTTCTCATATTACAGAACATGCATGGAAATCTGCCTCTTTTGGCTTGAGGTGTCTCAGAAGAGTCGGTTTGCTTTCTCTTCAGGTTTGTTCTCTGATTTTGTCTCTTCGGGTTTGAAGATTTTGACTGTTGTGCACTTTCCGTTCTGATCTGCAATGCCTCCGTAGTACTGCCATTGATCTCCACTGTTGATACTGGAATGAAGTCTTGAGAACCTTCCATTGCGGTAATTATCCTTTGTAGACAAGATCTTATTGTAGACATGGTATTTTCCTTATCTGGCCTCATGATGTGATATTCATGCACTAGTTTTTCAGGAAATTTTGACAATACCATGGCTCGAAAATGGTTCCCGTTGGAAGGCTCACCCAGCTTTTCCAGTACTCGCAGATGGCGTTCGACCTCATCATATGTGGACCGGCAACTTAATGCGTTGTATTCAGCTTTAGAGAGCTTATTTAAAGCAGAATAATGTGCGTCAATCAATGTATCAGTTGATCCAAACCTTCTCTTCAATGTGTCAATCGCAATGGTGTAATTGTCACTATTTATAGTTAAACCGGCAACAGCTTCGAGTGCAACTCCTTCAAGGCAACTTAATAAATATGCCATCTTGTCAGCGCTTGCTATTCCTCTTTCATGGATATTCGTACTAAACCTATCCCAAAATTCGCTCCATCTAAGGCGATCACCCTTGAATTTTGGAAGTTCAAGCTTTGGGAGCTTAGTTGATGTCGGTAAAGTAGAACTTTGCGTAGGACACGACGCTGTCTCTTTCATGGAAGCCTGAATACGAGACAGAAATTCTTCACCCAGAAGTTGAATCTCCATTGCGGCTTCGATAGTTTGCATTTCAGGCGATGATGACTTTTCAGTATAATAATTTAACTCTTCTTCTAATTTTTTAACAAGCAATCGAAGGTTTATTTCTGCAAGTACAGCATTAGCGTAAGGCATTGGACCCGCGTCGCAATCACGATTAAGCTCGTCCAGATATTGGCTTAGACGGCTTCTTCGCATCTCCAATTTCCTTATTAGTACTGCTTCCATTTTTACAGAAACTCGACTCTTCAACGAATATCAGTAGGTGTAAAAAACTGCTATTGTAGGCACGCGGGTTCTCCAATTTCTTCTAGCTTCGATTTTTCCGATTTCAAGATAAGCCACGTAAATTTCGCACTGTAAATAACAAATAACACTACAGGTAGAACCTTATTTTAACTATCACACACTGAAATACTGTTTATTCAACAATTTATAGCGTTTTTTAATTACTACGTCTTACCTGAGCGCGTGGTGAAAGAATTTTCATCAAATTTGCTGATTTTGCGAAATACCTTTTCACAGGTACGCAAACACGTAAAAAACTTCGTTTCGCAATTGTATTTTATTCCGAGGGACTTTGAATAGATTAATCTTTTATTTTGTTTAAGTTTTGTTCACTGTTCTGTGCTGAAAGGCTTATAACTTGCTGTAAAAGTTTTAAAATGAAACCGAAAACGAGAAAATTTTGCTTTGTAAGGTGAAAATATCCAAATGGCGCTAAAACACTGCCGCACTGCCAACCTAACAAAAAGAAAGGAAGACAGTTTTTTTTTTTTATACCCTTTTTCCAACTAAAATTATAAGGGTTTTAGTTGATTTTCAACTTCTTGATTATGGCTCTAAGTTGAACGAGTTCCAAAGTAAAGTATTACCACAGAGTATTACATACGCACAATATGGGCACAATTTAGACCTAAAATAAAAATATCATGCGTGTTAATAATCTTATAAAACATGTTAAGATTAGATATCATATTTGGAAATAAAACAACAATAGGGTAGGTAAATTTTTATTATTATTTCAATTAGGCTCAGGGAAAAGGAATAGCCTGAACGAATCTGGCTTCCTTCATATCCCTGCATCTCCACCAAATTTTGTCGCCCCTTCTGCACTATACCATTGTATATTAGAGCTAATTTTACATAATAAAATAGGGCAACAAAAAGGGTTACTATGTTAAATATACTTATTAATGATATATAGATAAATATATACATTATATCTGCTTCGCATTTATATACACGCAGGGGACACTGTGGTGACCCCGCATGGTGGCTGTGCCACGTACTTTTACCTAGGCTTTGCCTATATCCCATACACGCAGGGGACACTGTGGTGACCCCGCATGGTGGCTGTGCCACGTACTTTTACCTAGGCTTTGCCTATATCCCATCCTACGGCTTTGCCGTTTCTTTATCTACATGGTAAGTAATAATGAGTTGTTCTATATGCTTTGGGCTCGCGGTCGACTCGCTCCGGTCTAAGCACTCTAGGTGCCCTGGTGCCTACGACCCTGGAGCTATGCTCCTTCCTTGGAGCTATGCTCCGTCCAGGGCTGAGCCCTTACTTGGAGCTGTGCTCCTTCCTGGGGTTGGACCCCTTTCCTACCTACGCACCACCCGGACGTGGGGACATTGCCCCCACGAGGACCTCCACCATCCCCATAGTCCTGCCTCGGTTGCTCCAACTCAAGTCGACCGCGCTCCCGTGTAATAAGCTGCCTCTACACATAGGCCAGCGTATTCGCCAACGCGCGCTGGCCAGGCGGTGCGCTTGCCAACGCGTCAGCCCATGTGTAGTGCAGCCGATACACATCGCATATCCTGGGTTAGCCGAAGCTATTACCCACCAACTTATGCACGTTGGTCTCATTGGTAGAAATCTACCTAAAGGATTGTACAATTCCTTTATCGCGGTCTAACTTATAATATAAAGGTATAAAAGGACTCACAGAATATCTCCAGGCTCCGTCTGCCCACCTGGTGCAGACTACTCTGCATCAACCTTCTCCTTCCACGTGTCGGTCTCGAGTGTCGTTCTCGCAACCGTTGTCTTACCGCCATAGCCTGTTATCAACTCATTTTTTATCGTCTACCCACATTATAGTCTTAGTCAAAACAGTGTCTAGAATTGCCACACTAAATTACATATTGACATTAACTAAATGAATGACACTTACCATATTTTACATGGCGATTCGCGTGGTGCGCGACAACAGTAGCGTTCACTATTTGCTATACCCATATTTTCTAAAATATTCGCCAACAATAATGTTGAAGAACTTCAAACAATCTTAAACTTAGTGCAAAAACTTAACAATAGTTGAGATTCGAACCACGGCTTATCGCATCGCAGTCGACCGTTCTTTCATTTCTGCTACCCGGTATGTTGACTCATAGTTCGAATTTTTAAGCCAGTAGTTTTATCTTAACGGTGGTAGTTGAATCGGTTGAATGCATTTATTAATTTTGTTCAAATAGTTAGTTATTTTATGTAACGAATGACAGTCAAGTAATCGTTTCACCACCGCTGGAGTATAATTATTGTTATGGCATCAGTAAACTGTGTTTGCGTGTTAAAAGTTTGAAATATCAAAAAAGAATAGCCATTTAAGCAATTTTGTAAGCACTAAAACTATAAAAAATCACGAACAAAACGTTCCTAATAAAACTATTGCAAGTCAGCTTGGGATAAGCGTAAGTGTATTTTTATTTTGTTTTGTATTGATTCGTCGTATTTATTGAGCATAGATAATTAAAATTTTATTTAACTTTCAAGGAAATAACAGTTCAACTTTGGGTGAGGAGATACGCTTTGACTGAAGATGTAAAGGCAAAGCGATCGGGTCCACGCCCATGGGTTTTCACATCAGAACGCCATAGACAAATTGTAAATACTCACAGCCATGTCTGACATGGAGGGTCGGATAATACTATGGAGGAAACCAAACAAACGACTCCTACCACAAAATATACTACCTGTTCAAGCAAGTGGCAGAATTACCATAGGTAAGATGTGATATAAATAATAAGTATTACCATGCAAATTCTGCTGCAAAATCAGTTTCTTTTACTAAATGACCTATCTAGTAAATTTCCAACATCTTTTTTATTACAAAATAAATTGCCTGTCCAGTCAATTTTTAATTGAATTTATACCCCTACCTACAAGTCTTGAGAAGTCAGTGTTTTTTTCAGGTTATTGGGGCTGGATGTCATCCATGGGCCCAGGAGAACTCGTAGAAATTGGCGGCCGCTTGGGGAACAATATTTACAATTGTTGAAAAAAGTTATGATACCACAGTGCTCGTTGCTTATCCAGTATCTCAAATGAAAAGTAGGCTAGAACAAAGTATACCAAGCGAAGGTTATCCAATTCGATATTAATTTTGAGTAAACAATAAATTAGTTTTGCTATGGTAGTTGTAATGTATTATTTTATAGGGAGGTCTCAATCAAAACAACTTACGTGGTAGCCATCTTATATTCAGTAACCACATCTTATCACTACCTACATTTATAATATTAATTATATTATTATCTACCCACAACCCCCTTATTAAAATAATAAGAATGGAGTAAGGAAATCAAACTTAAATCACAATTAAAGATAACATTGTTTGATGTGATACATGAATACTCAACACTAGATGTACCCTACATTTCCTTGAACAAAAATAATAAGTTGAGATACATAGGGATTATTTTATAAAGCTAGCTTTTATAAACAACTGTTATAATGTATATTTTACAACATATTAAATTAATTATTAAATTATTTTAACACAATTGAGTTTTTTGTAATTAGATTGATAATGACATTAAAAACTAATTTTTATGTTGTAGTACATAACTATAGTAGGTATATTATTCAATTCTTCATTCGAAACTCTTCTATTACTTTATATGAACATGCAAATTAATCTTATAAATAACAAGCAAATTAATGTTGTAACAAGTTTCAATAAGTTTTAGTTTATTATGCTTAACAAATACTTAAATATGAAATTATTTTACCATGTTTGACAGAGTGCTGCAAGATACTACTTAAGTGTCCCCTTTGAGGGACAGGGAGCATGCTTCCAATGAGTAGGTCCATCGATCAGGAGGTATCACTTCCCTGCCAGAACGAGTATGGTAATTAGTGGACAAATTAGGAACTTCAACAGCGGAGCTGGATGGAATTTGTATGGATGCTTGGTCAGGACTATCCATGATATCATCTAAACATGAGAAATATGTTTGTTTTGGATCAGCGCGACTCACTGAATCAATAATTATGTGTTTCCGATTGCGTCTTAACAAACGTCCTGTTGTGGTTCTTATCATATAAGACCTACTGTCTATAATTCCATGAACTACCCCAGGTTCCCAGCGATTATTATTTCTAATTTTAACTTTTTGACCTATTGTGAGCTGTTTTAATTCTCGGGACCCTTTATCATAATATAGTTTTTGAGATGCTTGGCGTGTTTTTAATTTGCTTAATATATTTGTGTGTATTCGAGGACTAAATAATGTAGGTGACCTTGGCAATTTACTTCGTAATTTCCTGCTGTACAGTAATTCAGCTGGAGATGGAATGTCTGAACTAAGTGGTGTATTTAAATACTCTAAATATCCTGCATAAAAATCTGAATCATCATGATAAGTTCTTTTCATCAAGTTATTGATTATTTGTATTGCTCTTTCAACTTGTCCATTTGACTGGGCGTATCCAGGAGATGATGTTCTATGTGAAAATTTCCAATCTATTGAAAATTCCTTAAAATAATTTGATGAAAATTCGGGACCATTAGGGCGCTTGTACACGCTAAGAAAATTTGCCGTTCCTGCGGCAGAAAAGACAAATTCTTCGTGTAGACGACAAGAATTTTTTCTGTTCTACACACGTAAACTTTTCGTGTCTTCCGCAGACAAGACCAATCGAATCGGTCATGACTGTCTGAGGTATTCCATGTCTTACAAATATTTTTTTAAGCTTTCCTATAATTTCCTTGGAATGCAATGTGTGCAATTCTTCAATTTCTATAAATTTACTAAAATAATCGATTACCAAAATATAAGATTTGCTCTTGAAATGAAATAAATCAGCTCCTACTTTATTCCATGGTATTTCCGGTATCTCATGATTCAACAATGGCTCCTTTGAATTTTGTCTTTTATGTGTTAGACATGTTTGTCTAGCTTGCTTTTCATTTAGCGTATTGCACAATGATGCTCCAAATTTATCTTAATGGGTAAATGATGGTCTGTTACACACGAGAGATCTAAATTGTTAATATTTATTAGATGCTGCCTATAACAAAGTAGACCTTACAGTATACTGTGGTATAGGTATTCTAATAATAACAAAACATGTTTGTTCTACTTGTGTGTTGACTTTTATTTACAAGGATTATAAAACAACATAGTTGTGTGAAAAGGAACCGAAAATGTAATGAATTTTCTTAATATAAGTTAATATAATTGTAATGTAATTTATTTTCTTTCTTTCTATTGTAAAATAACATCACATAAAATCTGAGATGTGTTTATTATATTCCAATCATACCCTATTTATTATTAGTAAAAAAACAGATTATAGACAATTATTATGCTATAAAGTCATAGGTGAAAAAAAGCAAAAATAACATCGGTATAATGAATCGAACATCCTACCCTAGAACACAAGCCGGACCCTTGAACCACTCATCCAGATTGTGATTGTTAGTTTAGTCGAAATTAAAGATAGCTTTTATTTTAGCTAGTTCAATTGTTTTAAAAATCATTTTCACTACTTACCAGCTTATTTTTTTCTTTTATAATAATAGTAGTAATTTTCTTTGTTATTTTAGTTACTAGTGCTTTGTCAAAAAAAGCAAAAAATTGTTTAAGTAAAGCAGCAGGATTCGTTCCTGGTATGTCTATTAGGGGGGGTAAGCAAATAATGAACGCCTCTGTACATCTACTCGCTTGGAGTCACCGCATGCTTGCACCGTGTCGTGTGTTTCTGCACAAAACAATACACAACTTGTTTGTTTGCAATTTATAATAACATCGGGCTGAGCGCTGCTGGCTCCAATCAGTCTGCGTAAAATAAATAAACATCAATTTTGAAGAATTCATCGCATTTGCAGAATACTTTTATGCGTCACTGTCCAAAAGGAGAGCAAACTTCATTGAATTTTCCGGAACACAAAAATGTCCTAAAAGAGATGATAGAGTAAATTTCATCAACACATCATAATGGTCCTCAATGGAAGCCGGCTTAGGAAGCCGGCTTAGAGGAAGAAGCCGGATTCAAGGGTTCAGAATAATAATAATAATAATAATAAATAATTCCGGACAGTACACACAGAATAGCTGAAGGGAATGGCTTTACGAGAAAGTGATGACATTTCACCTTAAGGGCTGACTACACCACGACTACCTACGCTAAGAGGACACCAAGCACACACAAGAAAACTCATTTACACATTTTCGATAATTTTCGCAAAAATTACGCGTTTTAAATTTTTCCATTTTCAAATTGCATTGCATATGAGGCTGATTGAGAAATAATTGCCAAAAGGTAATTCACGTTACACTTGAGAAATCATCATTCAGAGAAAGTGCGCAAGCGAGACGAAGACATTCACAATCTGTTCTGTCTTGGCCGATACGACACTCTCGAGATCTCGATAACGTGCCGATTCAAGATAACGTATAACTTACGCTGATTATTAAACATTTAATCAGTTCTGATAACAATTTATTTCCCAACCGGAAAATACCTACACTGCGTAATTAATATGAAAGTACAAATTCTGAGACGAATGAGTTGTGAATTGAAATCTGTGGCGCGGCGGGCAAGGGTCCGCCTGCGACACTGGAGGCTGTGGGTTCGATTCCCGCCCTGGGAAACAGGTTTGTAAGATCAGCAAATATTTGTTCCGGGTGTATTCTTTGTATATCAGTAATCCACTACCCATACCCATAACACAAGCTCTGCTGAGCTTGGCATAATATTTATACGGTGGTGAGTGAATAGTCAAGTATTTTTAATTTACACGCACTTGCACCAGAACCACCTACATGTGCAACTCGCAAACAAATTTGTTAAAAGTTATTCAAAGTGGCGAATGGAAACACGTCGATGTGTAAATATTTTAAAATAGGTACCTGAAATAAGATTATCTATAGCAGAGATTTCGTGGGTGGGTGCTGAAGCCATATCGAACATAACAGATTGCATTATTCATTCTCACGGCCTTACAACTTTACTTCAAGAGAGCCGCTGGATTGGAAAGTTGTAAAGGCACCTTGATACACTCGGTGCACTCATGTCTTATATTGTGTGAGCTTGTGTGGTGCCCGTCCACTTTAGTCATCGATAAGTTGATGATGTAGTGATCTCTGAAGTGTTTTAAAACTCAGGGCTCCCACACAAAACTGCGATGCGATGCGATGTCACAGGAACTTGAAATGCGAATTTCTGCGATACGATTTTGTGCTTGGTAGGGTAACCATACCTTCAAGTTTAGTCAGCCGTATTGGACGTGTTTTTAGGAAGCGTAAGATGGATCGCAAAAAGATTATTGCACAGCTGTTAATGTTAGTTAAATAGATATAAACGAAAAAGAAGATTCTGGGTTCATCCATTTATTACGATTATGAACTCTGATGGGAACTATTTTACTCGAACTGAAGAAAATATTTTTTTTACAACACAAAGGAGGCGGCTCGGTAATTACAAGCACGTTTTTGCTCTAGGATAGGATGCATGTCGGCATTACTACCTAGTGTTGTTGGTCAGCAAACATTTAGTAGAGAAAGCGAAGCTGTGTTCGCACACCTACCTATTACATCATTTATTATGTAAGTTATGATCTAAACAATCAGGTGATTGACCCAGTTATGTAACGCCGGAAAGGTTACCTACCTATTGCTTGTGATCTGAGAAGTACTTATATATGTCTTTTTACTTTTGTCTTGTATACATTACTAGGTTCCTATGTGGAAGACGTTTTTAGATTTTGGAGTTTTGGCAAACAGTCCATAGGCCTTCTGGATAACAACTGAGAAAAAATATTTAAAAAATGGTTTGTTACCAGTAGGTAGGTAACGTCACAAATTCTGTTCGTGGTAACACAGGCTTCTATTTATTTTATGTAACAAGGTGTTGATTCAAGTGTCTGTAAATATTATGTATTGTATTTATCATGGATACCTACATCGCATGCTGTAATAGATAAAATTGCCCAGCCAACGCAACGGTTCAAAACGGTGTAGAAATTTTAATTTTTATCTAAGCGCTTGTACGCACTTAGCGGCTGCCCGCAATGCGGCTTGCAGTCCGGCTGACCGCGGGTTACGGTTGCCCTTGCGGGTAACCGAACGGCCAGCCGCAGCGCGGCAAGCCGGATAGTGCATACAGCGACCGCGCTGCACTCGAGCGGTCGACTCGACCATTTTCAAGATGGACGTCGAAGAGGCTGTCAGTATTTATCGGTAAACTGGCAACCGCAGTGAAAACGCGTAGTGCGTAGAGCGACCGTCCGGCTGCCCGCCCGAGGGGCCGCAGCGCTGCGAGCGACCGGACCGGTTAGACGGCAGCCGCAATTTAATGCGTATTGATGATACGGTTACATACAATTTTGAGCTACCGGTCAGCCGGACGGCGTGCCGCATTGCGGGCAGCCGCTAAGTGCGTACAAGCGCTAAGTCTATTTAAGATGACGTTTGGATCTGAGCAAGGGCGGATCCAGCTTCGGTGCCAGGGGGGGGTCACAAAGTCGCGGTCAAGTCACAAGAAGTTATAATTTAATTTTTATAATCACGAAAGAAGTAAAACGTAGGTAGGTATTTAATTAATGTATGTAAGTTCTTTCTGTAAGTACTAAAATGTCTTTATTTAGGTAGGTATATGACAATTTATTTTCTTTATGGCTTCTCCCGAAACGCCCTACCTATCACAAGAGGATTCGATCCCGGTCTTTATTTTCAATCCCGGGATTTCGGTATTGATAAAACGCCATCCCGGGATTATCCCGGGATCGTAGACAATTTAGTAAAAATCGACGTATGAATTATATGAAAATAGCTTTTATTTACTTTAAAACAAAAAGTTAAAATCACATTCTTAAGATTATCGAGATTAAATAAATTTTACAACAATTTTGACCACCACGCGACTCAAGATGCGGTCCACTACCTGTTTCAGGAATGCTTTTATTTTGTGTACCTACAGTTACACAAATGGTATTGTTCGATATAAAAAAGAAATCTAATATAATTTAAGTAAGTTTAAATAAATAAAATAAGAAAAATAATTTCAGTTAAGTTTATAATGTGTGTTTATATTAGGTAAGTAAAGCGCTTCGTTTTTTATTACTTTTAACAATTTAACTCCTCTAGCGACTCCGCCATTATGACCATGTCATCAGCAAATCGCAGGTACAGACATCTCAGCACCTCGATATAACGATAGTCTACTTGGTACCTACCGCTGTAAGGATTCCAGAACAGCCCAAGTTTCGACGGAATCAAAGGCTTTCTCATAGGCCACAAAAGCGTGACAAACACGACAGAGTGTAAACTAAATTATAAAACAATCTTCATAAAGACTAACTATAAAAAGATGAAGGATGAACAAGGAGAAGGCAACTATTTGAAGCTGAAGGTGACAGAGAAAAAGATGTAAGAAAATACTCACCATTACTAATTGAAGAAAAATAGCAAAGATTTTAGTTGAAAATCCACTCCCCAAAAGTGAAACGATGTAGAGAATAAAATGCCTTCAAACAACATCCAAATAGTTTAAAAACCTGATCCAAACCGCCTTCACTCCAAGCCACTCCACGACAATTCATAAATGAGAGTTATCAGTACATACAGAATAAACGGAATCCGACTTTTATTCTCCGCTAAAATTGATATAGAACTACATACCTAACCTACATAGACTCGCCCGTTTCCCAGAGGGTAGGCAGAGATAACTGATTTCCACTTACAACTTTCCTTGCACACCTCTTTTGTCTCATCACTTTTATTAGGTACTTTCTTCATACATGCACGTCGGTTTAGAATTTAAAGTTAACAAGATCACAGAAAACCTAATTAGATAGGGGAAAACCTTGCAGAAGACTGAAAATGTGTTTGACATGTTATTTTTAACTAATAAACCACATTTATAAGTTATAAAAATTGTCTACCATATGGGTATTTAGCAGACATTTTATAAATTCATCGCCCTCCACACGTACGATTACCTTCCAGGCGATTCTCATTACCCTCTCTACCTACACGTTCATTCTGGTTACGTACCTAGATCAATGAATGTAATAAAATACCTAAAAAGGGAAAAAATCCATAATCATTAAATCTGAATGAAAGGCGATAACTACCCCTAACCGGACTGGCACTTCTCCACGTCCATAAAAACGTACCCATTGAAAAAAATTAAGTGATAACTAGAGGATTCGATCAATGTCGAAAATCGACCGGTATTTTCAATCCGGGTCCAATCTGAAAATTTCGGGATTATATTTTTCCAATCCCGGGATTTCAAGGATTGAGTAAAATTCTTTAAATTGTTAAAAATAATAAAAAAGCGAAGCGCGTTACGTACCTAATGTAAACACAAATTATAAACTTAACAGGATTTTTTTTATCTAAACTAACTTACATTTTATTAGAATTAGCTCTTTATCTCTATCAAACTATATCTTTTATGTAACTGTAGATACACAAAATAAAAGCATTCCTTAAACCGCCTCTTCGGTCGCGTCGTAGTCAAATTTTTTGTAAAATTTATTTAATCTCGATAATCTTCGTCAACGACTTGTCTTTTGGTTGTAACAATACGTTTAACTCACGGTAAATTTTGTTTTTATTAGGTTTATCAAGGTTCTTTATCTGTCTACTGTAAAAGGGTAGAATTAAAAAAAATAATAGATGTTTTAAAAATTAAGTATGTGCGTTTTTTACTTTTTGTTTTGAAAGTAAATAAAAGCGATTTTCATATGATACTTAGATTTTATTAAATTGTCCAATCCAGGAATTATCCCGGGATCGTGTTTTATCAATCTCGAAATCCCGGAATTGAAAATAAAGACCGGGATCGAATCTTCTTGTGATAGGTAACGCGTTTCGGGAGAAGGCGTAATGAAAGAATAATTTTGTTACATACCGAAATATAAAAAATAGCTAAATAAACGCGATAAATACCCGTACGTAAATATTTATAATAATGTGTTCTGATCGCGTAAGTTTAAAAAACATGATTCTAGTTTAGGCTTCGGTTAGTCGAAACAAAGCGCGCGCAAGTGTCAGTGTCACACGAAATGTAACATCTAATGAAAGGTGAGGTGGCGGTGGCGCGGTAAAATTCAAAATTTCTTTTCTGACGTTCCCGAATAATGAATATTAAATAAATTAAATATTTAAGATACATAAGTACATAAAATCTATAAGTATCTATTGTGATAAAAACATGTTTAACAATTTTAATTAGTGGTCTACCTAGGTCCTGGTCCCAGCCCAGGGGGGGGTCATGACCCCCATGACCCCCCCCCTGGATCCGCGCCTGGATCTGAGAGAGAAGGTCGAGTGGAACGTTGTCCTTAGGTTAAACGGTAGGCGCGGCCCAAAAGTAAGATATCTCACCTGACAGGGTGTGCGAAAGGGACACGCATTATTGCACTAATAATGCAATGAAAGAACTGACATGCACATAAAGTGTATCCCAATGAGGCTGTCACCACCGAGGTAAGTCATCCAGCACGGGGCTGCCGCTGCAGAGTGCGGCCCTGGCCCGCATCCGCACAGCCCACAGGCGGGTCAAGGCGAGCCGCTCCTCGCGAGCCCTACCGTCAAAAGCTTCGACCGCCGAATTAGGTGCGCTCTCACGCAACACATGGAATTCCGAGAATTCGACCTAATGAGTAGTAATGAGTGTAGCAATCAAATACTGAATCAAAACGTAAGTGTGGATATGCAGCTCCTTAACGTTCCTGAACGATACCGGAGTACTGTGCAGAAAGGTCAAGTTTGAAAATGAAACATAATTCATTCAATTCAAAGTTGAAGAACTTTAAATTACAGAACTAGCGACCCGCCACGGTTCAGCACGGGTATAATACACTAGTATATGCCCACGACTTAACACGAATTGTTTCTACGGAAACGTTTTAAAGCTATTTCTACCCCATGAGAACTGATTTATGGAATGAAACGTAGCCTATGTGTTAGGTATATAGGAAATGGCTAGAACTATGTCTATTTTAGAAATAGATCGGGCTAAAATTACAACACATAGGTGTTGTTCAGTAGTTTTGTGTGAAATAGAAACAAGCCTCTATCAATACATCTCATACAAACTTTCGCGTTTATATTATTATTAGTTAGGACGTAAGGATATACAACCTTAACCTGATGTAACCTTTCTCTTGAATCACCCTATCTATTAAAAATTACTCATTAAATCCGTTGCGTAAGTTTTAAAGATCTAAGCATACACAGACAGCGGGAGGCGACTTTTTGTTGAGATGATTATCGGTCGTAAGAAAGTTTTCCAGTTCTTTCCCGGATAGTGACGCTCTTTCCCCCACGTTTTGCAATGGGCGTTTAAATCATGCAAACTCATTTAATTTGCGTAAAAGCAATGGCTGCTCTAGCCTTGCAGCTAATTGCCAGGTCGGTGCCGGCGGCTCCAACCAGCTCAGCCTGTGCTCTGCCTGTGCTCGGGATGCTCCTGACTGCCCTTACCTTCGTCATTTTACAAATCTTTGTGTATTATTTAATTTTTGTTTCAGTGCTAAACTTTCAAACAAAATAATACAGAAATAGTAAGTTGGGTACTAATACATTTAGGTACTAGTACCCAACTATTACTACCTCTACGTTTCCTTATCGTTTCAGTTGGAGTTAATTATTGATTGTTAACTGCCTACTATAAAAGACCTGACTGCCACATTCACGAAACTTACTCGTAGGTTCGAGCCTTTTAGTTGAGTATTAACAACCAATTATTTTTGGTTTTGTGTTAAAGTTTGGTGTGGTAGGTACCTATCTAGCCTGAAAGTTGTGCGCATCGGAGATTGTTTTGCAAATGGTCCCGGTCAGATACTCACGTTTCCCGCTGAGCTGCGTGCGGAGTCGAGTGAGGTCGCGGCTGCGGCTGCGGCTGCGGCGCTGCGCCGCGATGCGCCGCGGGGAGCGCGCCATGCTGCACCGCACTCACATCATCCGGTCACCGCACCGCTCTCACTCACTGTCACTGCGTCACCGACACCGCTTGTTTGTAAACAAACCACAGACTTCACTTCTACAACAATAAGGTGTGTGTCAAACTTATCGTAACTTTAGAGCTAAAATTGCGAGAGCGAAGGCACGAGCGGCTCGCAGCGGGCCCAGAGGAGCACTGCCGACCGAGCGAGCGTAGTGCTGTGCGCTGGCGAGCAGGCGGCGGCGGCGCGGCGCCCCGCGTCCGGCCTGGCCTGGCTCCACTCGTTACCTCACTGATATGATAACGAACCATTGTCTCGCAGACGCGAGGGTCGCAGGCTTGTTGTTGCTCCAATTGCCTTTTCGATAACGGAATTAGGTTCTATTTTTGTTTGGAAAACTGAAAGCATTTCGACGCAACGGTCTCTGGGTACCTACCTACTACTGATGTATATGATCGTAGTCTCCACATGTACTCATTGATAACGTTTTCATAAACACCCAGTATTAAATCTTTTGTTACATGATGTGCATTATACTTAGTGCTTATCTAGATAGGTAGAGGATGTTCGTCACAATGACATACGGTCAACACGGCTCGGCGAGTGCAGTAATTCAAATGGGTGGGGCTCAGCGAGGTCTTGCACCTCGTGAGAAGGTCTCTGACAGCCTCGTCCACCTCGACAACCATGTGGAGCGCCGAGCTGATGTGCACTCCCAGTACTCATATATTGTATAGGCTTACCTACCTATACTATGTATACCTACCTGGCTGAATCGTAGGACATAAGTAGCTTTCTCTTTGATAAAAGATTTTGGCTATAAAATTTGTATTCTTATTTACATATGCAAATAAAAAAATAAAAACAACATCTAGCCTCAAGCTCTTCAGTGCTTGTGTTATAGGTAAACTTAATACGGTACATTAGTAAGTTTTAATAGACTTTAATAGAAAATTTATTTATACATAGCTAGCACCCAGAACCGCGGAACATTTATTTGCAGATTTTACAAAAAAATGTCAATGCATTGTTCTACTAGCAGGTTTAAATGAAGAGATGTTATGAGATGCTAAAAGAAAACCCTATATCATTTTGTCCGAACTTCCCCTGTTTAGATAGGTAGGTAGGTACCTAGATTGAATGTAGTCATAGATGGCATCTCTAATACCTACCTACGTGAAGTCGGCAGAGGCAGAGTATACATACCTAGTACCTACATCATCTACATGGAAGAGTACCCGCCATCAAGGACACGTGTAATTTTCAATGGTGGATGATATCATAGTACAGAACGGAAAATTAGCAGTCAGCGTGTCTAACTCTGTTATCGACTGGCCAATTTGTACGAACGATTAAATGTTGCTCTACCACTGAGCCAGCTCTGACTAAGAATAGGTTCATTGCAAAATCAATGATAAGGATTGTATTGTTTCGTTGTTTAACACGTCCGGCTCTACGATGGATATGAGGATAACTTTTTAAAAGAGTGATGTTCTCAACACAAGGGGCAAGAGCAAGCTACATATCCCATACTACCTCTATATAGATAGATTACGAAAGGCAGCGTAGGACCTAAGTACTTACAAAGTGAGTAGCGTCGTAAGTACCTACCTTCTCGTGCGTGTGACACCCGACTTTGGTGACCGTGTGGCTTTGGTCAGTGGCTTCTTTTGGTACCTACCTATTGTCGACAGTCCTCTGCGTTCCTCTCGCGTCTTTCATTTATGTTCATTTAACTCTTTATTTATAACGTAACTGTTCAATTAATAAAGTCTACTTATATGCCTTCTTGTTAACCTACCTATACTAATATTTAGAACGCAATTCGAGGATCGTTCGTATGTTTATTTTTTTGAATTCCTCACGTAAGTACCTACCTAGGAATCATCTGGGACCCATATATTAGAGTTGCCCGAGCAGTCCTCCTGCACCACAAATAGGTGTTAGTTTCTGCAGCGTTCCCCACACAACATAATTATACACCTACTGCTGTGTGGGGAAACTCCGCACACATATCATAAAACAAATACCTACTATGGAGATTAAATAAACAACTCTAGAAGTATCCACGTCTATAAACCGTCGGATTTTTTAACCGCATTCGCTGCAAAACTAGTTCTCTTCGATAGCTTATCTATAGGTACCTGCATATGTGGGCCCCATTGAAGCTTACTACCTACTAATATAGGGTGATTTCTATGAACATGGTAGGTACTTTTTACAATGTATGAAGTTTCTCCTTTTACCTACAACCCTTTTACCCGAAGCGAGCCTCGGTGATGGTAGTGATCTTTTATAATAATAATGCTGGACAATCCACACAGCACCATCTAGCCCCAAAGTAAGCTTATTTACCTAGCTTATTCACCTATAATCTCAGAAATCTGGGGATTAAATAAAACTATAGTTTAAAGAACGACAACAAATAAATATTTATTTCTGTTACATTCACAACTTCGCTTACATTACAAGGACTGAAACAAGATGGGATCCCGTTTGAATTCCAACTTTATAAGAAACATATAAAAATGTTAACAAAGAAACTTGCAATCAAAGAAGATAAATATATGAAAACTAGTATTTACAGCAACGGTTGCAAATAGTCCACAGCAGGTAGCTCAGTGATCCATACCAACACCAGTCGGAAGCGCCCCGAGAGGCTGCGGCTGCATTGCCACGCAATAACAAGCTAACATACATTAAAACCGCTGTTGGGAATGCTGTCGCTTGGTCCCACGTTGATGATGGAAATAAATCGAGAGGACCTACGAGCGGATAGTGACTTTAAGAAAGCGGTGTATTTATTTTTATTTACGTATTAAAATATAAAGCAAATACAACATGAAATTCAAAATAATATTAAGTCGACATTCTATCAATATGTTCAACGATAGCCCATCTTGCGCAGTAGAATCTTAGTAGGTAAATGAACAGTTAACAACAATTAACTGCAAGAGATAAAGTGTTACATAGGTACATATTACAGTTACAAGAAGTCCAAAACACACACTTTTGTAAAGACTCTGAAAATGTGCTTCACATTGTTATCACATCAGTAGGCCTGTGGCTTGCGCTCGAAGGCGGGCGAGCTACACGCTCCTTGTAGCTATTACTAGTGTCGCTATCAACAATAACTTTGTTTCCTCTGCATTATTTATTTAGTTTGGCATTCACCTAGTTCGAGCACAAGCCAAACAGGTAGTTCACAAACTATCTCAATACAATTCGTTAGCTTCATATTGTATACGAGTACGAGTAAGGTTAGGTAGTTAGGTATGTGAGTGAGTGAACGATTTAGGTACAAATGTAGGTTCAATATTATGTTATCAAAATATCTAATGTAAAGGATATTATTTACGCAAAATGAATGACGTAAATTAAGCACTTATTTCAACAGTAGGTAAGTTAAGTACGCTAAATTTGGTCAGCTTGAATAAGTATATTTTTCTTTCATTAGTGTTCTATCGGGCCATACCAATACAAAAAAATTCAGTATGATAGGCATTTAAGGGTCGCTGTGTTTCTGTAAATTATAATGAGGTTTAATTAGATCTTTAGAATATAAATGGAGAGGTTGGCTTGGTTCGTTCTATCACTCACATTGAAAACAAAACAGCTTTAGCTACAAAATGTAAATAGTGGTGCCAATATAAGTTCCGAAAGTGATAATTCAGTGCAATAAGATCCTGCTCATCTTTTACTGATCGTGATGCTTACTTTAAAGTATCTAGGTAGGTATATTTTACTTAGTGTACAAGAAATTTCGAAGCTACCTAACTCACCATATCATTTACTGGTCATAATTTTCTTTAATAAGTATATTATTCTTATCTAGATTTAAATATTTGATATTCTAACACAAAGCGGAATCACAGAATGCACAATATTATAAGTATATAACATTTAGGTATAAGTTTAAGTAAACATGTAGTTAGGTACATACAACGAGTCCACAGCACGCGTGCTTCCTACTCATCCTACTCACATTACATTAGACAGTTATTTACTAAAAGTAGGTACGTTATATTCGTGATCTGAACATTTCTACGTCAATATTTTATGACGAAATAGGCCATATTGAATAAGTAACTCTTTGACAAACAAAATACCTACGTATTAAAGTCAGTTATCATTAATTACTTTAATTATTACTGTAATTAATACCTAAACTCAAATATATAAAAATTATGAGAAATATTTCGCTATCTTAAAATTAAGTGACAGTAAGAAATATTTACCAACTTAACAACAAAACTTAACAATAAATATAAAGCGTGTCTCACCCAGCGCCGATTTTAAATTTTAAACACGAATATGTTGTCAACCAGCGCGCGGCTACCAGGAGCGTATCGGTACTGTTCGGTTGGTGATTAGAGCGGATTCTTGAATCCCCAAGAAGCAGTGTTCTGCTTCTGTCGAGCATCGCGCTTAAATTAAGTAGTGGCTCGAATGTTTGAACGCGCTGTGCTTCATTCACTCAACGAAAACTCGGTGCAAAAATACGCCCCCACTGCGTTAGCGCAGTGTGTTTCAGACCATTGAGACAACGATTCAAAAATCCGCACTCATCACCAACCGAACGTTACCGCTCCCCTCCCGCTAGTTCCACTGGTTGCGTACCTATTTGTTTTTAAAGTTTAAAACTGGCGCCGAGACACATATTTATCTAAAATTTTACTACAATTGAAATCGTAATATATTTGTTGAATACAAATTTTGTTTAATTTTATTAGGATTATATGTACACAATGTAGACATATTGATAATATATAACAATTGTACTATTATTTTGCAATGCTTACTGGGTAAGTACATATTTGAAAAAATATTTAACCATATAAATTAATATCTAATCATAATAAATATGTACTTAATCAAAGTTTGAAAAAATATATAGTTAATTATATATATAGTTAAAAGTTAAACAAACAGTATTTTAAAATTAAATTGAATGACGCGATTTCTTTTAAAAGAATTCTTATAATACTTATTCACCGGGGTTCGAAGTAATAAAGTGCTAAACCAGCTAAATCCCTGTGTCCGAACGCGATGGTGCGACCACAGTGCATCAACCTTCAAGTACTAAGTATGACTTAGGTCGAGTAGATTCACAAGAGATGCCTCACGAGCCTGAGATGAGTTTGTAGGCGTGGAATAGGAGAGCGGTGGTCGATGGAGCTGCGGCTGCGGCTGCGGCCGCGGCTGGCGGGGCGCGCCGTCAGCTCAGGAGCGCGCCTCCCTCGGGCGACTGGTGTCGTACGCGCGGATGACGTCCGCCTGCGACACGCTGCCGCCCTCCTCTTGCGAGAACGCGAACCCATCTGCACACAACACACTCGTCACAACACGGCGCTGAGCGCACCAGCCCATTCAAACTATGTGATGTAACTAATAGTAGATATATGAGAGGTGTACCTGTATCCGGAGGCGAGGCTAGCCTGGTGTTTGTCTAGGTGCGCGTGCGCCTAGGGCGCTGCGGTGCGTGCGCCGGCCGCGCGGGGGAGGGGGAGGACGGGGGGCGGGGGGGGGGGAGAGACCGGGGGTGACATATCATCATCATCGCCGACGCGGAATAGCGCGTCCCTTACTTTTTCTATCATGAAAAATACAATGGGTTGATCTTGTTAAATCCCGGGCAGTTAAAATTACAATAATGAATAGTAAATTGTGTCAAGGGTTCACTATAATGTACGAGTATTAGGATAGCTTCTATTTCACAATCCCTGTAACAGCTTGTCAAAGTGACAAGAAGTATTAAACCAAACACGGCACAGCTCACAAGAGAGGCTCCCCCATAATATATCACCAGGTTAGATACAAAAGTTTTAATTCTCACTCTTTTAACTAGTTAGCTCTAGGTACCCTCATCTCACAGTGGTCTGTGGTCGGCGATGTGACGGTGGCACGGGGTCCTCAGGAGAGTGGCTAGGGCTGGGGCGGTGGTGGTGTGTGGTGTGTGGTGTGCGGTGTGTGGTGTGCGGTGTGCGGTACTCACGCGAGAGCTCGAGGTCGGCGTGCGCGCGGTCGGCGGCGCGGCGCGAGAAAACGCTGCGCACGTTGTGCAGCAGACGCGCCGTCTCCGTGAGGCTGCGGCACAAGCGCGGCGCTCACTACTCCGCTCACATACACTCCCCTCCACTCCCTCCCCCCCTCCCTCGACACAAACACCACCACCAATCGGGACACAAACACTCCTTTACAATCTATCAATCACAGAATGCGTGATCACCTTAGACAGCTATTTGTCTAAGGAGATAAAAAACAGCGAATTGAAAGTGAAACATAAAAGTTATTGGTTCTGTTCTACAGATCAAGCCAAGAGGCTTTATTCTGATGCTGTATTAATAAAGAAGTTAAGTCCGGTCCCGATTGGACCCCATCGATGTTAACTCGACATCGAAGCATGTTCCCTCCACCATGAGGTAAAAAAACATTAAGAGGCGTGATGGTGTTATTCGTCAACTAATTTGACGGCTGTGAACAGTACCTACCTACTTGTAGTTTAAAACCTGAATTTATGAAAGCAGGATAAAGTATTTCTACCAAAATTTTGAAAATAAATCTGTTTTCTAAAACATTAGGATTTGCATAACGGGTAAACTCTCCTCGCGATGAAGGCACGTCTCAAACGCGTCTTCATCGCGTCGCACACAGCATCGTGCAAACCCCAAAAATATAGTATAAAAGTTTCAAGCATAATGTTAAAAACCCATGCAGACGTAAAATAAGGCATATTACCGATAGGAACCAATGTATATGCCTCATCCTACGACATAACAAATAAAAGCAAGCGGACATGCAAAGCCATGCAAGCTGACAGCGCGCCGCGTGCCGCACTGACACCTGACATGCGGTGTCCGCCCGGTGTGTCCCGGCGGCACGCGCCGCGCCCGGGATCGCGCTGTACTTACACTGAGCCAGCCGCACGAGCGCGTGCGCCGCGTCCGCCGCGCTGCGCCCGCATCCAGAAAACACGTTAGTGAGCTTAGCTTACCGACACCCACCTAACACATACTCACCTCTTACAACACTGGGACAGTCATCTATTACCAAAAACAACACATAATAAAATGCAAAAATAAGAGAAGGCTCACAAGAATCTGCATCAATTATTGATATATTTTGGTAGATGTTGTAAGAGATGAGTCTGGTTACAGAATTTGGAAGACAGTTGATTAGACCATTAGACCCTGCGATACCAATGTTGTTTGCGTTCAAACAAAATTATGAATCTTAATTTTATATCTAAACTGTTTTGGTTTGTAATTCTGGATTTGGCGATTAAATCAGAATGTCAACAGAAACATGTACAAATATTTATTTGTAATTAAAATAATTGAAAAATGCTTATGAATATTTACAACACAATAAAATATACACGTAAGTTACATACAAGACGAACGCAGTCTTTTTACATGATTTCATAGTGATAAATGATAAATTGATAATATACATTCTCAGCATTTCAATAAAAAAATGAATGTTTTTAACTAAGCTCAAATAATTCAGTAAAAATGATGATTTGGTCGTATTTGTAATGATTTGGAAAGCAGTAACTTGACAAGATGCTCGAGATGTTTCGACCGAACTTGTTCACCTACACTACAGTGTTGGACAACAAGGGACTTCAAGTGGACGCTCACAGGGTTCAGAGTCCTTTGCACATGGCGGAGTGAGACAGATGCACACATCTAAAGCAAAGTCGTACAGCGAGGATCTTTGTAAAACACTACGAAACATAAGTTTGATAACATTTATTTACACAGATGGAAGAAAGTCGTTAACACAGGCAGACATATCGTGGTATAAATTACAATTTAACTGTGCTTATTTATTATGTACTTTCTGAGGCATCTGCAAACATTTCAGCAACAATTTTTTTATCACATTAGAATCAGCATACAGAACTGATACTGGGTTATAATTTGTATTTCATCAGTATTTCATTAATAAAATATGTAGTAGTACTTTCTTACAAAATAATTAAATAATTTAACAAATTATTATTCTAAGCTTTTAAAGCATAAATAAATATTTTAAAGAATATAGGTACTTATAACAAGTGGATATACAAAGTAGTACTTCATAGGTCAACAATGAACAGGGATACAATCTCAAACTAGCCAACTGTAAGGAAATCATCAAATAACTATAAAACATGTTATATTGATATACCTACATAAACGCGTCTAAAATACAAAGTATACACAAGTGTATGGACACAAGAGATTAACAAGTAGAAATATATTTTTAATATATTTCTACTTACAAATATATTTTTAAAACCTATATTTCTACTTAGGGATCCAAGTTGGGGTACTTTTTCAACATAAAAATATGGGGCAAAAGACATTAGCATACGAGAATGTACAATATCTAGCTCGTCAGATCTAGTACAAAATGTACAACATGAACCTTAAACATTTAAATGACATGTCATTGAAGACGGTTTATTTACATTTAGAAACATTTAGTACTTATGTACATTTAGAATATCTGTAGGTACTTATGGTAGACGCAACAATTAATTACAAATATTTACAATAAACTCTGCGGAATGTGGAAGTCAGAATGGAATGAAGACAAGCAATCTGGAGTTTTTTTTTGGCTGAAATCTAAGTTAATTTATTTCGTCCTTATCAGGAACAAGATAAGTCTGTGGAACGTTACGAGCTGTAACGTTTCACGGGGACGTATTCCGAGGCATTTTGTTAAATTTAATTTTCATTGCACTCCTGAAACTCTACAAGGCCCCGATTCGCTGATACTTAGTTGACAATTGTTTCTAGTTCGAGCAACACATTGCAGCAATATTACATTTTATTTTGTGACATCACTGAAGTGGAAAGATTTGAGCAGATTTAACACTAGCGCATACTATACATATAAACAATACCTATTTATTTACCATCTTACTGCAGCCTTTCCTCTTATAATATAGCTCACGTAGGTCCAACTAGTAATAAATTACATTAATAAGTTACATCAATATAAACACTTAGAAAAATATTCAAGAAGACTTCAGATTAGATGAAGCAATGACAAGTAGCTAATGAAAATCGTTATAGATAGGAATATCTAGTTATATGTTTAATTATCACAACATATGAAATGAACAGTACGACATCGATAGACAAGAGGGCTACTGTTTTCATTACTAGCGGGGCTAAACTCTATTCACAACTAGTAAAAAATCTTAAACCAATCTCAACGTGGGCAGCGCTCAGTAGCCCTCCGAGATTATGAATCAGTCAAAGATCCAGACAACACCAAACTACACAACTAGTGTAATAATCAGTCGGCGCCCAAACCATCACGTCCGACTGGCTGCCGCGCGACTCTACCCTACGCTACCCTACGTACAGTCTTACTTCAGATTAATTCCTCGTTCAGATTCTTATAACGTAATGAGGTCGTGATACAAGGGGCTCGAGCCCGTCGCATGGTCCGACAGTGTGCGGCTGCGGTCAGCCGACGGCGAAGTGTCATACGACGTGGTCGGCGCGCGGCCGGGCGCGGCGCGGCGAGCGCGCGGGGGCGCCGAGCGCGCGGCGCGGTGCGCGCGCCTGCTCCGGCGCCACGCCGCGCCGCCAGCGCAGCCCCGCCGGCGACCCGCGCCGCTTGCTGCCGCCACAACACACATTACACGGGGGCCGAGCGCCGCGCCATAGCCCCACCCGCCCCGCTATCCTACACACGGCGGGCTACACGGATATGCGTCGTCGAAGCGATATACAGACACAGTACAGGACGGAGCTCGTCGCTGCGGCGGGTACACTACGAGGTGCGCTCATGCGTCCGTGCGGCGGGCGGGGCGGGGCGGGGCGGGACGGCACGGGGGGAGGCGGGGTGAGGGAGGGTGCGGTGCAAAGCCAACTAACGTATGGTACGGACGACGATGAGGTGCAACTAGTGAACGATACGACAGGTGTGGCTCAGGACCTCGCTTCTCCAACGCATCGCTTTACTTTATTAAATACACAAATGTTTATTGATATTGGAAAAGCGAGGCCCGAGAGATCAGCTAAATACGCAAATTGTAAAAAAAATAATCAGGCGAGGTGATACGGTATCACACAATAATACACAATGCATGTATGTATAAGTTTGATATGTATATATACATATAAATATCATATATAGGTACATGTATATACATATAGGTACATGTTTAGTTTTTACCGTGTCTTCTTCACTGTGAAATACCAAATTTGTATTGTTTAGTATTAAATTTTTTGTTAAGCCTAGCTTAATTTAATTAGTTGCCTACTGTGTTACCTACAGTAAATGCTTGCCTAGTCGGATGCAGAGAAATTGACTATTAATAAAATAAATAAACCTAGGTGTAACAATACCATACGAGCAAATAGATAAATAAGGTTTAAGACACACTCTAAATCCATTCCAAACCATTGCATTAGGGACACGCCACACACATTCCGCGCACATTCCATTTAGTTCAAGAAAACATCCAGTCTTAAATTGTGTCAAAAAGAACCGTAAACTCATTTCAGTTTAGAGCTCATTTCGTATTAGCTAGGGTTAGGATGAGACTGAGTGATTCCCCCGAGAGCAGTGCACCGGCCCGTCATGAACAAGTGCGAGTTCAGTTCCCGACCCTCACGACACACGCTCAAATGTGTTTGTTGGATGTCATCACTTGGAAATATTACGAAATTCGGAATATTTCCAACTGATAACATTGAGCAATGTTAAAAAAAAATTATATACATTATCCTGATTATTCAAAATGTGTTTCTTTGAAATCCAATATTTGTGGAAATTTGCAATTTTTTTCTTTTATTTGATAAAGTCGCTTACTAATATATTAATAATACCTTAAATATTTCTAGTGCAGAGGTCGGCAACCTTCTGAGACGGAAGAGCCTAAAGTTATAATTTTGAAATTACCTGGTATTTAAAGAGCCACAAAATGTTTCTTTTTGAAAAGGATTATGGTGCGTTTGGGATTGTGTGGTAGATGTTAATCAACATTACAATACATATTTGATTACTTACAGTCAAACTTTACTCATGTTCGACTACTCAAATCACCAATTCCAAATGGTACAATGTTGACCTCATTTATATCTGAGCTGAATTTAGGCTGAAGTCATTCGCGTCAACAGTTGCATAGATATTGCTTCCAATTTTTTAAATTACTTCAATTGACCGTTCATCATGGCATGGCACTGATAATAAAGTTACACAATCATTCGTTTCTGCGTTTTGTACAAGTGAGCCGATACTTTCCACCGAAAGAGCCGAATGCGGCTCGCGAGCCGCAGGTTGCAGACCTCTGTCTAGGGTAGTCTAAGATATTCTATATTCAGAATAAGAAGGACCACAGCTTCGTGATTGGTTCAAGTTCCCAGATTTTATAAGTACGAAGGTTTTTATGATTTTTTTGACTAAACTTATTAAAATTTTGAAAATTGTAAGCGATCATCATTTCAGTTTTTGTGAAGAAAATTACAAATTAATCCAATGAAATGTATAAATCAGATAGTCTGTAGCTGAGAGCAGAGCTGACTGTACTCACGAGTGCCTCGGCTGCGCGAGGAGTTCGGCCGGGTCACGCTGCTTTATCTCGCTCTCGCGCACCGCTTCCGTCACCGTCTTAAACGCTGAGTTGTGCACGCTGGAGAGAGAAAACACACTTTATTTGTATCTCAACATTTGTCAAGGTTGAGTCCAAACTAGTTCTCTACTACACTTTAATGCAGGTGTACACAGTTGTACAGATAACTATGTGGCTGGCTGTCAATTATAGTTAACTCCAAAATGATTACATACGATTAATTAATGTCACATGTCTACCTTCAACATACACTAGAGGTATTATGCGGAGTAGGAAAACATCTTATAAACATGAACAGTTGATAAATCATCAGTTAGTGGATGTCGGAGACGTAGGCTGGTCCTTGTCATTCTGACAGAGAATTACGTTAAGGTTGTTTCTGGTCCAGGACTAAGCATAGCTCCGCTATTAGATGGCGCTGATTTTCTATGTTGAAGTTTTTCACTATTTTCTTATTAAATTGTGCATAATTGTTTAATTGTAATATATTTGCCGCAAATGGGATGTTGTTTTTTATGTACCAAGCAATTTTTCAAGTGTTGAAAGCATCTATGGAGCTTGTATTTGGGAAGAGCAAAAAAGATTTTGCCTGTGTGAGTGATCGGCCGCTACGAGTCACTCACACAAAAAAAGATCTTGCCTGTGTGAGTGATCGGCCGCTACGAGTCACTCACATAGGCAAACCCTATAAATTCAGTGGAACTAAAATAACTACTGTTCGAAAAATAACAGAGATAATTGGAGACGCCTTAGGACTAAATATTTTTCGGACCAATAGTTCCGTTTTCGGGACATAACTAAATTACATCTAAAATTAATTCAATAAAACCACTAGTTAACGAACTAATTTTCGACTCTTGTTTTTTTTAAGAATAAAAACAGGCTCTATTTACATTAAAAAAAAAATTGGAGGTAATTTTCTTTTATCGTTTTGAACAATTTAAGTAAAAAGGCGCAGAGGGTAATGTTATTTACAAACTAGCTTATAAGCTAAGGAATATCTTACAAATTATAGGTAAAAAAAATACTTTTCACACTATTTATTAATTTCGTTAAATCATTGGAATTGACAAATAATTTGAATGAGTTCACAATAACAATCATTAATTTTAAATGTACTCACTGTGAAAGTTGTTCCAATATTATAATAAAATTACAACAAAATTGTTGGCGTAAGGAAGTCTCCACTTTTTTTGACTCTGTTCTTTGTGTACTTAGGTATTTTAGCTCCGATTTTACGACCACTTATAATAGATTAAAAGTAATACAAATTTTCACCGTATTTCAATAAGTCACGTTGGACTAGCGGTTCGAACAGTCGGGTGGGTGCGACGATGTATAGTCGTACCTGGGTTCGAAACCACTGAAAATTTGATTTACTTTTTGCTTTTTGATGATAAAATATCCACAAAATTTTGATACATCCCGTTAGTACGGGCTCGAATCCCTTCAACACTACCAAAATTTTTGATTTTTATCATTTTATTCTTTATGTTTTGAACAATGTCATAGACCTAGTACAAACAAATTCATGTTTGTCATAAATTACTTATTGTAAGCCTTCCTAAGTCTATTTTATTGTAATATAAAACTTTGGTAGACTGTTCTGCGTACATCCCACAAAGGGTCCTGACCTCGTTTCTAACGGTATGACAAAAATAAAATGAAACAATTATGTACTATCAACACCAACTGATTTTTATTTTATTTTAGCTCTTTACGCCAGCTAATGTTCAGGCATTTTTACAAATCGCTCATTGAATGCAAAACGGCCACATTTCAAAAAATTTAGAAAATGTTTTATTTCTCATAAAGTATATCTTCTTTTGAAAACATTTCATTTAAATATTTATTTCTTTTTATTGGGATTATTATCTTAACTTTGCTTCAAAATTTGAATGCAAAAAGGGCTTTTGTAGTTTTTATCAAGTTGGGTGATAGATATAACAGCGACCATTATTTTAAAATAGAGCAAAAAATTACGAAAACAATGATGAATGTGATGAATGAAAGAAAAACATTTTTTCAAAAAAATCATGTTCAAAATTTTGTTTTGGCTCCTGTAAAAAGTGACGATTAGTCCAATAAAAAAAAAAAATATATATAATTCCGGACAGTCCACACAGCATCATCTAGCCCCAAGTTGAGCAAAGCTTGTATTATGGGTACTAGTTGACTGATAAACTTAATACAATACATTACATAGATAGATATTTTTTTTCTAAATACATAGAAAACACCCAGACCAACGGAACAAATTTCTGCAGATCGTACACAATTTTTTTCCGACACGGGAATTGAACACGCAACCGGTCGCAGGCGGACCTTCGCCCACTGCGCCACATCGGTCGTCGCTGATGAATGAGCGAAATGCTTTGCATACACTCTGACACGTCTAATGCTGGGGCCACACTATCGTGATATGCCGATAATTATTGCCATAAGTTATACAACACCTAGGTGTAACCACGATTTATGGCCATAATTTTACAATGCCAATCAATATGGCAAATGGCGGTAGGCAATAGCTCCGGCGGCGGTCTTGTTTCGCACATCAAAGAAGATTACCGCAGTAATTAATGCGTTTGTGGCCACTACCGTTTGTCCAGTGTGCAATATGAGCTCACCGGCGCGGCGACGCACGTGATATTTTTACCGCCTTATTTATTGACATATCTAGGTAAACTCTAGTGTAACCACACCAGTTCATGCAGTAATTTAAACGGTAATTTAATGTCATAATTATTGCGGTAACAGCCCGGTAGACGGTAAGGTAGTGTGGCCCCAGCGTAAAACTCTCTAAACTGGTATCTATAAGCAAACATTTTATCTGTTTACATAGTGTCATTTATTGTTGTCATGGGAACGGCACGTAGGCTTCCTAGATCTTATTTGACATGCAACAAAAATAGAAGGGAATAAATACTTGGACGATGGAAAAACGCTTTGAGAACGTAAACTATGGTATTATTAGATGATTCTTTAGATAGCACAGAGATGGCGATTTCGTCGCCGCCGTCACACTCACAAGTTCAAGTAAGCGGGCGTACGACACTATCCGTATTCACTCACGCATTGATAGAAATGGCCTAAAATTTTCACGTTATATCTAATTATACCGAGTGTTTTCATGAATCAAACACAATTTGCCGCAAATAATGACGAATAACAAAGCCAAAAACAGTTATTTATTTGTTAAATTATGTCCACATCGCTCATATTTGGGAAAATACAAACGTATGGAACTCGGATCACCTTAAAGCGTTTCATTTCTACATTACATGTCAATAAGACATAAGAAAGCAACCGCGAACGTCTTTCGAAGTTTTCCTAGGTCCGCAGCTACACAGACAACAAAAAAGAGAGAAATAATAACAGGTATGTTGAGATGGTAGTGCGCGGGGGGGGAGGCCGGGGAGTCCAGCGGGCTCTTGTCGAGCGGGCACTGGCAGGCCACGGCCACGGCCACGGCCACCGAGTGGTAGCGCAGGGGGCACGAGGGGCGCGGGCAGGCGCAGTCGCGCGGCGCCGCCAGCCGCAGCATGCGCACCTCGTGGTACGGCTCCGAGCCCAGCGTTTGGTTCCGGCTGCGGTGGAACACCCTCAGATACAGGTTCACCCCTACCGACCGCCCCTAGGCTTCTGAAGCCATGCGATCGCCTCCAGGCGATATACAATCGACTGTTTCGCTCTACACTACAATTTTGCCACACTAGTAGGAACAGGAAACGTTAAATTTCAACTGCCGACAAAGCCGAGAACAGAGGAGGGAAAGGGTCCGTCCTCGCGGAGACGGAGCCGGCCCGGGACACCGGGCGCGCTCCGGTCCCTCTCCGTCCCGCGAGTGGGCAGCGCTCCGCTCCTCAGCATGAGAATGATAAAGGGAATGGAGCACTCGACATGAGCGTGAGATGGTCGTGGCTCAGCCGCATGCGGTGGTGGGGGGGTGGGGGGGGAGTACGTACACGGTGATGATGAGGTCCGGCAGCAGCGTGCAGACGGGCACCAGCACCAGCCCGAGCCAGAACACCAGCGACGAGAACACCATGGAGTCCATCCCGCGCATCACCGCGCCCACGCCCACCGTCGGGAACATGTTGCTGGAACACATACACGAGTCAGTTGACGCTGAGCGAACGAGCGAGCAGGACGTGTCAGTATGCATCGACTGTTGATGCTACTGGTGGGTGTAAGACTCTCGAAGTTACTGCACCGTCTAAGTAATAGTGCTATTCAATATATTATTAAAAGTTACTAAATTGTAAATATATGATGATTGCAAACATTAATAAGAACATAACATTCTGTCTTTCTAATTCTAAAGAATTTAATTTTTAGTAGTCCCCAAATCGATATAGAGTATCCAATAACCGATTATGCGAATGATAAATGTAAATTTGGGTCAGAAGATCTGGTGGTACTAAATATCGGCATCAGGTTCTGAGTTCTATCTGTATGGGGCCTGCAGACGACAGCACTGCCCCGTAGACAAGTGTCCCGTGGATCGCTCACCTGTAGATGAGTATGAAGAGGAACCAGAGCGCGACGCTGCCCCAGATGGAGCAGTGCGTGACCCATGTCCACGAGTGCGTCACGAGCCCCGCCTTCAGGCACACCGTCAGCACCACGTACTGGAACAGAAGGCAGCTCATGAACCAACTTACATACAACCAACACAAACTGACTACCCCTAGTCTAGTCTGATGATCGATGGGGGGAGCGCTAAGGTCTGCCTGCTAAGCAGGAGGATGCGGATCCCCGCTTCGGGAAAAGCATTGTAATATTTGTATTAAAAATCCTATGTAATGTATTCAGTTATCAAGTACCTATGACACAAGGTTAGCTTGGAGTCGGACGATACTGTGTAAACTGTCAACATTATTTATTTCAATGATGCAGCTGCCTTATTGTCTAACTTGAAATCTATTAACAGTGGTCGATTCAGTTAGAATGTATTCGGTATTGTCTAAGGTATAAGGCATTAAACTGGACTAAATGTAGAATGTCGATCGCTATGACCAGTTGAGTTAGTGAATAAGGTGAGAGGAGGTGGTAGTGCGAGGTAGGTATAGGTATAGACGTACCGTGTAGACGATGTTCCCGAGCACGAGGTAGCCGCCGTCGCGGCCGGAGGGCCACAGCACGTGGTGCTGCGCCAGCGCCACGGGCAGCCAGAACAGCAGCACGGAGTGCAGCAGCGAGTTCACCACCCACACCCAGAACACGCGCACGTTGAACAGCAGCCCCTGCTGCGACGGCACGTACAGCACGGGGTGCTGCAACACACACACACCTCACATACTAAGGAGTTCACCACCCACACCCAGAACACGCGCACGTTGAGCAGCAGCCCCTGCTGCGACGGCACGTACAGCACGGGGTGCTGCAACACACACACACCTCACATACTAAGGAGTTCACCACCCACACCCAGAACACGCGCACGTTGAACAGCAGCCCCTGCTGCGACGGCACGTACAGCACGGGGTGCTGCAACACACACACACCTCACATACTAAGGAGTTCACCACCCACACCCAGAACACGCGCACGTTGAACAGCAGCCCCTGCTGCGACGGCACGTACAGCACGGGGTGCTGCAACACACACACACCTCACATACTAAGGAGTTCACCACCCACACCCAGAACACGCGCACGTTGAACAGCAGCCCCTGCTGCGACGGCACGTACAGCACGGGGTGCTGCAACACACACACACCTCACATACTAAGGAGTTCACCACCCACACCCAGAACACGCGCACGTTGAACAGCAGCCCCTGCTGCGACGGCACGTACAGCACGGGGTGCTGCAACACACACACACCTCACATACTAAGGAGTTCACCACCCACACCCAGAACACGCGCACGTTGAACAGCAGCCCCTGCTGCGACGGCACGTACAGCACGGGGTGCTGCAACACACACACACCTCACATACTAACGAGTTCACCACCCACACCCAGAACACGCGCACGTTGAAGGGGATCATCGACCGTCATCTTTTCTGTCATACCACACGCTCAGTGCTAACCATTTTTGTTACGTCTACTTTCATATTTATTCCCAAAACTGTATTTTTTGTAGTTCATTGACAATCATGTGACACAATAAATATTTTTTACTTTTCCTTTATTTATCACTGCAAAGATCCTCTCTTCTGGCTGTCGCTAAGAAATAACTGTTTAACTATTGAAATGAAAGCTCAAACAAAATATAGATCTACTTGCATCTGCAAGCTACTTTGTACGCGTTAGTTCTATGGAAACGTATCAAGGCTATTTCTATCCCATGGGACCTGATTTATGGGATGAAAAGAAGCCTATGGAATAACATTCAAGGGCTAGAACTACTACTATTCAAGATTTCAGCCAGATCCGTTAATTAGTTTATACGTGAAAGAGGAACAAACATGCTTACATGAATCCAAACTTCCACGTTTATAGTATCCTATAAACGTGGAAGTTTGGATTCATGCATGCATGAGGAACACGTAAAAACTAATTAACGGATCTGTCTGAAATCTTGAATAGGAGTAGTTAGGAGCGGTATCAATGTCCTTACTGCTATGTAAACACATTGGTACCGCTCCGCGCGTGCAGTGCGCCACTCACCCGCAGCATGATCTCGGGCGAGCAGATCTTCTCGAAGAGGCCGATGGCGAAGGGCGGCAGCGCCGTGAAGATCACGTTGTAGAACCCGATCGTCCAGCGCTCGAACAGGATCTGCCCCGACCTGTGCCACGACACATACTACTCTACACATCTTATCAAGAAGGCATATTAGTCCATAAATGATTACATCAATGACGTTAGTGCTTGGACAGATGTCGCTCAGTTCCACATCGACAATAGTATGTAATTATTTATAAGGCAAACATGTATTAGACACATAAGTTATACACGTGCTAGTGGTTTCTATTTCGCCTCTTCCACTAGTGGACAAAAAAGTGAGGCGAACTGAAAATCAATTATCGCTTTATTTCTTTTATTATTTTGATAACTATGTACCTATAGTATTAAATTTGACTTGTCTAAGTGCTTATTTTGTAAGTCTAAAGAAATAAAGATAATAATTTATTGATTTAATAATTTATTGATTTATTATTGATCTGTTTATTCATTTACTAGCGACCCGCCCCCGGTTTTATTATACGTATAAAACTTAGGTACTCTTGTATCATTCTATTTATTTAATAAAACGCATAAAAATCCGTTGCGTAGTTTTAAAGAATTAAGCATTCAAAGGGACATAGGGACAGAGAAAGCGACTTTGTTTTATACTATGTAGTGATTGCACTCATGTACATTATTATCATCATCATCATAAGCCATATATTAGTCCACTTCTGGACATTATCCTCCCCTAATGAGCGCCATAGCGCCCGTGTATATTATAAGAGGTTAATTTTTTTTAGGTCGAATCTACATGAACCCTGTAAGGGCGTTGCATGCAACATTCTAGGTTAAGGTTTTTGGTTATTGAAAGGAACATTATGATAGATTTGGTTCTAATATCAATTTTTAAGTTCAGGTACAAAAGAAATACACAATTCGTCAGCAAGCATGCTTATCTTGTTATTGGCAACACGCCAAGAGAATAAACATTTAACATCCGCTTCTAGATTCACCTTTATGAACACCTATGGATAATTAAACACCAAAATAGACAGCGTTTAGCGGCCAGTCAAAGGAACTAAGCTTTGCGGCAATCCGACCGCGACTCAGCCGCTAGCAGTGCGGCCGTGGCCTCGGCATAAGAATAGACAAAAACAGTGTAGAAGGGAAACTTCGCTCCGAACGCGCTCAAGGTCACGATATTAGCCTACGCGATTCTGCACGTTAAACGTGCGGTGAGCGGGCCCATTCAGTAGGGCTGTCACAGCCGGCGACGCTGCACGCGGATTTTAATGTTTGTGTAGGTACTTACCTCTATAGTATAACGGCACGGTCAAGTTTTGTGGTGTGATCGGTGGAAACAATAATACAAAATCGAAGAAAAAATTCAGTTTTTTTAGATAAATAAAAGATAATGAGAGGTATGTAAGTAATATTTTCTAAGTATTATTATGTTTTCGTAGGTTCCTAACTACTTAATTAGGTAGGTACCTAATAAAAGTACATGAACATCGGTCGTTGACCTTTTCTCACTCGCCTCGCTTCGCAAAGGCGCGGCGGTACAGTGCAGTAGCAACCCTGGCAACACGCCTGGACGACAGAGGGGCGTAAGGAGGTGAAGGGAGAAGTAGGTATATAAATGGCGGCGTTTGGGACTCGATCAAAGAAGAGTTTCCCTTCTACCCCGTTATTTATTGTTATGGCCTCGGCTCCAGGAGTCTCGGCAGTCACGCGCAGCACAGAAGGCTGCAGCAGTGCTCACCAGGCGGAGTAGATGGCGAACCAGAGCTCTATGACGTAGAGACAGATGTTTTTGTAGAAGGAGTAGAGGATGAGCTTGCTGATGCGCGAGTAGTTCCAGGCGCCGTGCACCAGCAGCAGTCGCAGCAAGTAGCGGAACTGAAAAAATATAAACACATCACTATTATAGATAACTAGCGACCGCCCCGGCTTCGCACGGGTTTATTATACGTATAAACCTTTCTCTTGAATCACTCTATCCATGAAAAAACCAAGATGCCGACGCCGACGGAGGCGCGTTGGATCATGTTGTAGAGGCGTACCTGTGCGATGCTGTAGTCGGAGGCGCAGACGGCCTGCAGGCCCTCGACGCCGGAGATGCCGACGCCGACGGAGGCGCGTTGGATCATGGCCACGTCGTTGGCGCCGTCGCCGATGGCCAGCGTCACGGCGCCCGTCGCCACTGACACCATGTCCACCACCTGCCACCACAAACCGATCTCACTTCAAACATCCACGTGGATACAAGCAAAGGCAAAGACTACGGCTTAACAAATATATCACGGGACCGCAGAACTGACCGATGTCTGGGGAACGAGCTGGCGGAATATTATATTACACTCGAGCGTATCCATCATCTAGTAACTTGAACCACGACCTAAGCGGAGACTGCTAACAGATAAAAGGTTATGGAACTGCTGGTGAAACACTATATCATCATCAGCCTATATCAGTCCTATTCTGGACATAGCTACTTAGGTACATAGTGCATAGTGTCCACAGCAGCTGTCTCCTGCATACCTCTGCCTTCTGTATGGGCGAGACGCGGCAGCAGACGACCACCTTGCAGGACACGCAGAGGTCCAGGAAGTCCTTCTTCAGGTCGCAGCCCATCGCGTACTTCAGCGTCTTGCCGTCGATCACCAGCGCCACGTCGTTCTGCTGCCGGAGACTGTCGCCGAACTCCACGGCGTGCCGGGATATGCTGTCGCGAGTACCCTGAAGGAAACCACAGGAGGTGTTCAGACTAGTGCGTCCACTCCTTGACACTGTAGTTGTGGTCGGCTAAAGATGATGAGGTAAGATTTGTCACTTGAGTTGGTAGACAAGGAGTGAACGGTGGACCAGAGCAATGAGTGAGAGGTGTTCGAGAGATGGTTTCGGAGTAGAGAGAGAGACGTGCTCTGGAATCCAGAAAGCAGCAAGCAAGACAAGACGGGTGGAGATAAGGTTGAAAGTGGTTGGGCTCACGTCGAGCGAGTCCTCGTTGAGTAGTATGAGAGGCATGTGCGCGTGGATGAGCTGCGCCGAGTGCGCGATGTTGATGGCGGTCTCCTGCTTGTCGCCCGTCAGCACCCACAGGTTGATGTTAGCCTTCAGCAGCGCCGCTATCGTCTCCGGCACGCCGTCCTGGGGAACAACAACTACTTAGCAAATACTTTACACAAACACACTTTTATTAGAAGGGTCAAATAATTGACGGAATGATGCCTAATAATAGAGAGTTTTACCTACCAATAAAACTTACCTATTATTTTTCCAACGATATCCGGAATCCATATTGAGTCAAGCACCTGCCTTTCAGCGTTAGTTCACCGCGACTTCCTCCCTTCCGTTTTGCGGCGCCACTGTCGTTTACGTTTTGGCGGGCAACATGGCGGCGACCGGGGTATGGTAGAGCTTTTTCCTCATTATATTCACGATATATGGTGTATATATATGATATACATGATACCAGGTAGATCTTACCTGGATTCCGGATATCGTTGGAAAAATAATAGGTAAGTTTTATTGGTAGGTAAAACTCTCTATTATTTGTTCCGTGCCGATATCCGGAATCCATATTGAGTGATGTGTTTGTTATCTCCTGGTAGCCAACATGTAGGTAATGATGACGCTATAATGTGTTAGGTGATTAAATAGAAAATCAATGTGATTGAAAGAAAATACTATTTTATTTTAGGTAATGAAAATATACAGATTATACAGAAAATCATTTCAATGTTTATCGCACTGATTTAAAATATTTTGATAATGAAACTGAATCAGATAAATTATTGCTACTCGATTGATTATCGATTTCTCTCTGGTAATACTTCCTAAAAGTATGTTCTTGCTTCCAATTACTTGTTTCAGGAATTTGATCAATTGGAAATTTTTCTAGCCAGTTTAGAGACGCCACTGCGGAGCGTACCGAGCCCGGCGAGGCCTCAACGCCTGCATCCTTGAGCACAGACTTGATCCAGCCTCCTATGATGGTTCTAGACGCTGGCTTCGGATCTCCTCTGACGGTTATAAACAATTCTGTGAAAGTACCTGATTTTCGACGATCCTCTGAAGCCTGAATCAGCCGACGAATCCAATAAACACAGTCCAGGTTCCTTTTCGGATGTGTTTTTAGTCTCCAGCCGGATTGCCTGTAGTTACTGTCGTCGGTCTTGGATCCAAAACAAGGCCAGAAGACAAGCGCATCTCCCTCGTCGATCAACCCTTCAGCATCTATTCTCAGCAGCGTCAAGTCATGAACTCTGCGTCCCGATGCTAGCAACAGAAGTATAGCTGATCGTCTGGAAACTTGATACAAATTAGTTTCATCAGGTGTATTGCTTTCTAGATATTCTAAAACATTTTTTACATTCCAAATAGGTGGTTTTACTTTTTTGTGTTTAGAGACTGAAATAGCTTTTATCATGTGTTTTATAAAAAAGTTTGACGACAGATCCGAGTTACTCGATATATTTGTAAACGTAGCTATTACAGATTTATGTACTAAAATAGTCCTGAAAGCTAAACCTTCGCTGTTGTGTAGGTATGCTAGATATCTGGCTACCTGTTCCGGGCTCGGATTTTTGTACGAAATGTTTGTTGAGGTACACCATGCTTTCCATTTGTTCCAGGCTGGTCTATAAGTATTTAGAGTAGATTTCCGCCAACTAGATAACAAGAGTGATTTCTCTTCTACTGACCAGTCATTGATGAAATCTGTCCACCCGAAATCAGCCATGCTTCCAAACATATGTCTTGGATCTCCGGCGGGTGTGTCCCGGTCCTCGTGTCGATCAGTACTTGTGGAAGGTCCGGAATGAGGAACGGCTCCCGGAGGGATCGAGCGTGTAGATCCGCCCTCCAAAATACTCTGTGCCACTTCGGCGCTATCAGAATGTACTGACCTTGGGCTGTGTTCAGTTGAGTCAGTACCTGAGGCATGAGATTTGGTGGAGGGAACAACCATGCCAGCTCGTAGTCCCACTGGTGAAGGAATGCGTTGTGCGACAGTGCCTCCGTGTCCTGCGTGTCCACTGAAACATAATTGTTTACCACATGAGCTGTTCTCGATGCAAATAGGTCGACCTGAGGTTTGCCCCACATCGCGAAGATGTTCCTCGTTGCTGCAGATGTCAGATGCCACTCCGGGGATGTCTTGCCTCGCGACAGAGCGTCCACCTCGCAGTTGAACCGGCCCGGGAAGTATTGAGCTGTAAAATGAATATTTACTTTGTCCGAAATTGCCAGCAGCTTCTGTGTTAGATTTAGCAGTCTCTTCGATCTCGTTCCGCCTTCCTTGTTGATGTAGGCGACGACTGTGCGGTTGTCCGTCTGTATCAAGATGTGCGCATTGTGTAAGTGACTGTGCTCTTGTTGAATCACTGCGTAGACTGCAAACATCTCTTTGAGATTGACATGCCACGACTGTTGTTGTTGTGTCCAGCGCCCTGACATAGTCATCTCTCCCAGCTGCGCGCCCCAGCCGAAGTCCGATGCATATGTGGTTAGAAGGTGAGAGAACGGACCTGTATGTATAGGTAGTGAGCCCTGGGCTGCTTTTAACCACCACTTTATTTCCATCACAACAGGATCTGGCAACTTCATACGCTTGTAAGGGTGTTCTTTGGGAAGTAGTCGACTGTGGTATTGTAGAGTGCGACAATGTAACCTTCCTCTGCGTATCACGAACGAGGCAAAGTTGAGTCTCCCCAGAAGGGACTGGGCCTGTCTGAGGGACCAACAGCCTTTGGACATTTGATGTGCAAGTGCTCTGCGTAGCGTTAAGCACTTTGGTTCCGACAGGGACTTCGTGTTGAGTTGTGTGTCCCACGTGACGCCTAGGAACTCGAGACGGCGAGTCGGAACCAGCACAGATTTGTCCAGGTTGACAGTCCAGCCGAGTTGACACATAAGAGTTACTGTGAAAGCTATGTGATCGAGCAGGACTTGTCGGGATTGATTTACTAGTAAGAAATCGTCTAGGTAAACCACGCTCCTTATATCCCTTTGAATGCTTAAATCTTTTAAAACTACGCAACGGATTTTGTAGCGGTTTTTTTTAATAGATAGTGATTCAAGAGTAAGTATTATATATTATATATAACACCCGTGCGAAGAGGTCCTTACATATGAAATTGGCGTTTTTCGTACTGGCCACTTTAATCACAAATTTCTCCTCTTTGGTAAGGAATTCCAAATTCAAATTTGTACAGCTATAGACTCATGTATTTGTGCTTCGATGATCGTCATTCATTTGTTTTTTTTCTTCTGTTTTTTTCTGTTTGCGTCACTCATTTTACAAAATGGAAAACTTAAAATATCGCATTATTTACGAGTACGAGTTCCGCCGTGGCACTAGTGCTGCGGAAACAACTCGAAGGGTGAATGATGTGTATGGCGGTCGTGTTGCAAAAGAAAACACAGTTCGTTTTTGGTTCCAACGTTTTCGTTCTGGAAATTTCGACTTGCAGAACAAGCCCCGTGGACGGCCTGAGACTCAAGTTGATAATGAAGAGTTGAAGGCTATTGTGGAAGCGGATCCATCGCAAACCACGTCCGAGTTAGCTGCAGGCTGCGGTGTTAGTGATAAAACTGTTTTAATTCACTTGAAGCAAATTGGGAAGATTAAAAAGCTTGAAAGGTGGGTACCTCACGAATTGACTGAAGCAAACCGGCAAACGCGCGTCGACTACTAAATTAGAAGAGCTTCAATTGGAAAGTCTAAGACATCCTCCGTACTCCCCGGACCTTGCTCCAACAGATTACCATTTTTTTCGAAATTTGGATAACTTCTTGCAAGAGAAAAAATTCAACTCCGATGGGGCAGTCCAAATCGCCTTCAAAGATTTTATTGATTCCCGTCCGACTGGTTTTTTTAGTAAAGGGATCAATGAACTACCTATAAGATGGCAAAAGTGCATAGAAAATAATGGTTCATACTTTGATTAATTAAATATATTATATTAAAAAATATTCGACTTTTTGTTCCTCCCATACAAAACGCCAATTTCATATGTAAGGACCTAATATTTCGGCTTCTCAGGTATTCTGCTATCCAGTTCGTCACTGATGTAAACGTTCGCGGAGCTGACGACAGACCGAACGGGAGACAGGTCATCTGCAGGAGCTGGCCCTTGTAACTGAGTCGTAGGAACCTTCGATGCTCCTTGGCTATAGGTAGGTGGAAGTACGCCTGGCTCAAATCCATCTTCACCATCCAGTCTTTGCTCTGTAAAAAACTTGGCATTCGAAAGTGACTGAAGAGTTGAAAACCTTTTAGCTTCACAAAATTGTTTAATCGTTTCAAATTGAAGATTGGGCGAAACGTTCCATCTGTTTTCTTTACAAGAAAAAAGGTCGAAAGATAGCCTGGGTTCGTTTCGGCTTTTTCTAACACATGTGTGTCTAACATCTTCTCTATCTGTTGTGTCATGTGTGAACTCTGTTTCGTCGCATAATTTTTTATTAATAATAGATTCGGATAAATCAGGGGTGGCTTCATTACGAATGGAATGCGTACTCCTTTTGACAATAGTTTGCAAATATGGTCGGGGGCTCCTAGATTTTCCCATACATGTAAATATTGCTTTAGACAGCCCCCCCGAAATGGTTTCGAGTCATAAGCGATTGTTTCTATTCTGCGTATTAGATTGAGATCGCTTACCTTTGGAATATTGTTGCTTGTTCTTTCCATCGTTAGACTTCCTGTAGTTACTGTTCGATCCTTTCGCGTTACCCTTGGCTTTATCCTTGGAGTAGTTGCCTCGAAAATTCTCGTTCGCCTGCTTGCTCGTAGATGGCTTGGGTTTAGCATCGTAGGCACGCCTTGTCCCGGAGGTCGAAGCTGCTGCCGAGTGGTGTGCAGGCTGAAAACAAGCTGTTAGTTTGTCCGCCCCCCCAATTTTCTGAAGATAAGAGGCAAGCATATCATTATTGAACAAACTTTCAGCACTAGGTGGGATTTTCTGCAAGGCCCCGTAATGATGCTCCTCGGGGATCTTCTTTAGTATTGCCTCTCTTCGGGAGTTAATACAATCTGTGCGCCTACCGCAAGATATTTGTAAAATGTCATCAGTTACCTTGCTGTAGTTCGAATCTTTCGAAAACGTCTGCTCAATTTTATCGAATAGAGTTTTAGGAGAAAGTGTAGTATCCTTATCATTTGACCAGTCTACTAAGCTTTGTAACGCGGTACGCAATTCATCCTTCTGCACTAGTATTGCACTTGTTAATGCTGCATAAGTACGCTCAAGTAGGTAGGTTCGATCGTCATTAGAACCGGACGTGCTAAAACGCCGCAACTCATCATTAACACCAAGCTCTACAAAACCAGGGCTAGTTACATATTTCTTTTGTGATTCCGAAAAACGAATAGCGTACCAATCGTTACAATTAAATCTTTGCAGTTGTGTGATTGTCTCCAAATGCCTATCGTTAGATCTGGGAATTGGTGGATCTTTGAGGGTAGTTGACAAATCTGACAATTTGAGCTGTTGTTCGCTCGCCTCGCTAGCACAAGGCGGCGTGCGTAGATCTAGATCATTATCAGTTGATTTGATTGGATCTTTAGTGGGCCCCACAACACGAGAAGCGTTTGATGGTTGGGGCTCGTAATGTTTTTGAGAAATAAGATTTGTCAAAAAGGACACTTGCTGTGATAAGAATTCGAGTTTCAAATCGTTTTCCTTGCATCTAAATCCTCATCTGACGAATCCTCCTGCGAACTCGGAGAACGACTTCTTTTCCGTGACACGTGGTCTTCACTATCACTTCTTTGCACTTCCACATCATCACAGTTGTTTATTTCGTCCTCCATTACGAAGGGAGGAATGAACTTTTAAAAATAACACCGGTAATTTTAAATTTAACACTGTTCAAATTGATTTTATCGCGGACGCGTGTTAACGCTACGAAAGACGACGCTATAATGAGGAAAAAGCTCTACCATACCCCGGTCGCCGCCATGTTGCCCGCCAAAACGTAAACGACAGTGGCGCCGCAAAACGGAAGGGAGGAAGTCGCGGTGAACTAACGCTGAAAGGCAGGTGCTTGACTCAATATGGATTCCGGATATCGGCACGGAACAAATAATAGATGTTCTTTATTACCTCTTCACATCAAAACTACAGATCAGTTCGAATGAAATTTTTGAAATTCATGTGTTTCGAAACCCATCAAACGTGTGCGGACACGCAGTCAGAAGATAGTGCTCTCAAAAATCAATATAACTTGAGCGGCAGGGAACTAGAGTCAAGCAACTTCTAATATTACTTATTTTCGCAATTGTTTCAGAGCAAGAGTAGTTTGTATGTACTCTCAGGTCTCTAAAGCTTGTACTAGCGTCATGTTACAGTTGACGATTGATTTCTCTGAGGCATTCCAGGGCACCAGCATATGCTAGTTTAGTTTCTGATGATCAATCAGACAGCAGGTGAGACCATTCTCATCAGTACTCATGCTTCCACTGCTGCACCTGCCCCCCACAAGAGAGGTCTGCATATCTCCACGCGGGGGGGAGATCATCGACCCTAAGGCCTCCCGCGCGTTGGTACAACTCACCTGCAGTTTATCCTCGATAGCCGTGGCGCCGAGTAGGTGTAGATTATTCTCTATTAGTAAGGCCGCCTCTTCAATTTTCTGCTCGCGGTCTCGTAGCGCTACACTCGCTTTGTGGTACGTGTTCGACCATTCCTAGAACACAAACATAGTAACTAGTACAATCTTTGATATCTGTATGTTTAGTCCCAGACAGAATTTTGCTCGCGGTCAGAGGAAAATAAAGAGTTTTTTATCAACAATAGACTCTTCGTTTGAACTCAATCTAAATTTTTTAATAGTACAGAGGCGTTCATTATTTGATAACTAATAGATTCGAACCCTGCAATTACTCAGAATTTTTTTGCTTTTTTTAACAAAGCACGATGCAAAGCACTATAGTTTAGTTTTTGCACTTAGTTAAATATTGCTTGAGGTTCTACAACATTACTATTGGCGTATATTTTGGCAGGTTAGGGTTAAAGCAAATAGTGAACGCTACTGTACGTAGAAAACACCCGGAACGAACATCTGCAGATCGTAAAACCTATCCAACTCGGGACAAGACTCGCATCCGCAACTCGCTGCAGGTAAACCTTGGCCCCCTTGGCCCCTTGAGGTCCGGAAGTCGTGTCAGTAGCGGTACTCACCGCGTACACCTCCTCCGGTATGGTGGCCACCGCGAACACGAGCGTGCGCAGCCCCTCAGCCGCGAAGGCCTCCAGGTGCTGCAGCGTGGCCTCCGCGTAGCGCGCCCCGGGCGCCCCGGCCAGCCGAGGGAACACCACGCTGTCCGCGCCCTTGCAGTACAGCTTTATTGCACCTGTAGTCCAGGTCAACAAAATACAACAAAATCAAGCAAAATCAATCAACAAAGTTACAGACTCCTATCAAGGTCGAATGCTTACAGGGTTCAAACCTAACTCAAGTGGCGCGACAAAAGATTGAAGCGAACTGAAAATCAATCATCACTTTATTTCTTACTAGCGACCCGCCACGGCTTCGCACGGTTATATTATACGTATAAACCTTCCTCTTGAATCACTATTAAAAAAACCGCATCAAAATCCGTTGCTTAGTTTAAAGATTTAAGCGTTCAAAGGGACATAATGACATAGGGACAGAGAAAGCGACTTTATTTTATACTTTGTACTGATATTATTTTGATAATTATGTACCTATAGTAGTAAATTTGACTAGTCTAAGTGCTTATTTTGTAAGCCTTAAGAAATTAAGATATTTATTTACTGATTTAGGGTCGACGTGTGACTCCATGCGGCCGCCATACTGTTACCTCGTCGGCCAGGTGAGATCATGAATCTGCTATGGCGATTGCTTTTGTCTTTCAATGTTTTGAGAATAACCGACATCCACGAGTCATCCAAGTATTTATCTCAATGTAACCTAGTAAGATTGCAGCCAGCGCTCGTAACCCAAAGGGTCTAACTTTAATTTTAGGAGTAAATGAGGTTTCTAAAATAAAGTCCTATGGAAACTTGAATGCGAATTTTGGCGAAGTGCAACATAGATAGTAGGTATAGGTTCGATTGTGTAGTCCGATTTAGATTGTGTGAATTAAAGATACATAAAAATAATTGGATGCGTCAAGCTGAAGACAGGGCGCTATGGCGCTCATTAGGGGAGGCCTATGCCCAGCAGTGGACTAATATAGGATGATGATGATAAAAAAATAATTTGGGAAAGGATGTTGTCTCACCGCTGGGAGTCTTGACGATGACGGACATCCGTTTCCTGGTGGAGGTGAAGTCGATGACGTTGAGGATGGAGTACCGCTGCAGCGCGCCGTCCGCCTCGATCTCCACGGCGCTCGGCGTGCGCGTCTTGAACACGTACCCGTACATCGCCGCGCCCATCACCAGCGCGCGCTCGTCTGGGACAATTATACATCACTAGCGACCCGCTGTGCTATTACGCTAAAACCGCCCATCCAATTATTATACGTGTAAACCTTCCTCTTGAATCACTCTATCTAATAAAAAAAACTGCATCAAAATCTGTTGCGTAGTTTTAAAGATTTAAGCATTCAAAGGGACATAGAGATATAGGGACATAGGGACAGAAAGAGCGACTTTGTTTTATACTATGTAGTGATTAATGTTCGAAACACACAGAAGCCGGAGGCGGAGGCGTGGCGGTTTTTCCCATGGCACCGCGCCTCCACCGTCTGCGGTGTGTGTGTAGGCTTTCATAGGATTCCATAGAATACAACTCGCACGCCTTTGCCTCCGCTCCGCCTCCGGCTTCTGTGTGTTTCGAACTTAATTAAACGATATAAAGATCAAGGGATGCCACTATTTCTACTTCTTCATTATGGCTTTGCGTCCCTTATAAGGGAAGAGATACGATCAAAATGTTCGTCCTAAGTTGTCCTGTTTGGGGATAAAGAGGGAGCCGTGGTGCGAGGCCGCGTGGTAGTCGATGTGTGAGCCGCGTCGCTCCGGTATGACGGTGCGGCAGACGGCCGCATGTTACCTGGCGAGGCCGCGTGGTAGTCGATGTGTGAGCCGCGTCGCTCCGGTATGACGGTGCGGCAGACGGCCGCATGTTACCTGGCGAGGCCGCGTGGTAGTCGATGTGTGAGCCGCGTCGCTCCGGTATGACGGTGCGGCAGACGGCCGCATGTTACCTGGCGAGGCCGCGTGGTAGTCGATGTGTGAGCCGCGTCGCTCCGGTATGACGGTGCGGCAGACGGCCGCATGTTACCTGGCGAGGCCGCGTGGTAGTCGATGTGTGAGCCGCGTCGCTCCGGTATGACGGTGCGGCAGACGGCCGCATGTTACCTGGCGAGGCCGCGTGGTAGTCGATGTGTGAGCCGCGTCGCTCCGGTATGACGGTGCGGCAGACGGCCGCATGTTACCTGGCGAGGCCGCGTGGTAGTCGATGTGTGAGCCGCGTCGCTCCGGTATGACGGTGCGGCAGACGGCCGCATGTTACCTGGCGAGGCCGCGTGGTAGTCGATGTGTGAGCCGCGTCGCTCCGGTATGACGGTGCGGCAGACGGCCGCATGTTACCTGGCGAGGCCGCGTGGTAGTCGATGTGTGAGCCGCGTCGCTCCGGTATGACGGTGCGGCAGACGGCCGCATGTTACCTGGCGAGGCCGCGTGGTAGTCGATGTGTGAGCCGCGTCGCTCCGGTATGACGGTGCGGCAGACGGCCGCATGTTACCTGGCGAGGCCGCGTGGTAGTCGATGTGTGAGCCGCGTCGCTCCGGTATGACGGTGCGGCAGACGGCCGCATGTTACCTGGCGAGGCCGCGTGGTAGTCGATGTGTGAGCCGCGTCGCTCCGGTATGACGGTGCGGCAGACGGCCGCATGTTACCTGGCGAGGCCGCGTGGTAGTCGATGTGTGAGCCGCGTCGCTCCGGTATGACGGTGCGGCAGACGGCCGCATGTTACCTGGCGAGGCCGCGTGGTAGTCGATGTGTGAGCCGCGTCGCTCCGGTATGACGGTGCGGCAGACGGCCGCATGTTACCTGGCGAGGCCGCGTGGTAGTCGATGTGTGAGCCGCGTCGCTCCGGTATGACGGTGCGGCAGACGGCCGCATGTTACCTGGCGAGGCCGCGTGGTAGTCGATGTGTGAGCCGCGTCGCTCCGGTATGACGGTGCGGCAGACGGCCGCATGTTACCTGGCGAGGCCGCGTGGTAGTCGATGTGTGAGCCGCGTCGCTCCGGTATGACGGTGCGGCAGACGGCCGCATGTTACCTGGCGAGGCCGCGTGGTAGTCGATGTGTGAGCCGCGTCGCTCCGGTATGACGGTGCGGCAGACGGCCGCATGTTACCTGGCGAGGCCGCGTGGTAGTCGATGTGTGAGCCGCGTCGCTCCGGTATGACGGTGCGGCAGACGGCCGCATGTTACCTGGCGAGGCCGCGTGGTAGTCGATGTGTGAGCCGCGTCGCTCCGGTATGACGGTGCGGCAGACGGCCGCATGTTACCTGGCGAGGCCGCGTGGTAGTCGATGTGTGAGCCGCGTCGCTCCGGTATGACGGTGTGGCAGACAGCTAGCATGGTGAGGAACTCCCGGATGACGGGCGCCGTGGGGTGCGAACTCATCAGGTTTTGTTTCAGCAGGTTCACCCCCAAGTCGTCTGGCTTGTTGTATATTATCTGGAATGCATCATCGCATCAATAAAGGCTCATTTAATTTAAAATCAGTCAAAGTAAACTTCAATAGAATCCACTTTTAGTTAACATTTTACGACCGGTCCGTTTCGATCACTATCACTGTATTATATCTTATGGTATATTGGTGTGGGGTAACGCTGCTGATACTTATACTGTATCAGTAAAAAGCGTTAATAAGAGAATGTCCTGGGGCCGAATTCCATTAATGTGAAAACAACGGTCTCAATAGCGCCATTCAATCAAGATGATTAAAAACACGTTTGTGCATTTGGTATTCCACTATTTTTTGGGCTTGAAGAGACTTTAATAATTAGAATGTCAAATTGGTAGTTATAAAGGTAATCGTCACAGCTACGAATGAATCTTAAAAAGTTTGTTAGTTGCATACCAAAAAGAGTTTAACACTTGACATTTTGACACGATACTATTTAAATGGTGAAGCGATTTGTTTAGTGGAATTTGGGCCCTGGGCTCCCTACCTCCGCTATGGAGCACTTGTGGAACTCCATGACGTTGCAGGTGAGGGTGCCCGTCTTGTCTGAGAAGATGTACTTGACCATGCCGAGCTCCTCGTTCAGGTTGGAGGTGCGGGCGAGCGCCGGCGTGTCGCTCGCCTCGTGGTACATCTCGCTGTCCATGCTTATGAACTTGGCCTGTGACACAACACCAACGTACAGTAGCGTTCAGTATTTCCTATACCCATACTTGCTAAAATATACGCCAACAATAATGGTGCAGATCTTCAAGCAATCTTTAACTAAGTGCAAAAACATATACAGCCTTACCACAAAAAACAAAATCACGACTTAGATCCGTGTTTGACAGTTGTTTAGCAAAAGTCACCCTACAAAACCATGTTAAACATCTGTTAAACACGTGTCTAAGTCGTAACTTTTTTTTGTGTTAAGGCTGATAGTGCTTTGCATCGTATTTTGTTAAAAAAAGCAAAAAAAAATCTAAGTAATTGCAGGATTTGAACCCGGTATGCCTATTAGGGGGTTAAGCAAAAGATGAACGCTTCTGTACAACGCACAACACTTGTATTTCAGACTGTATCTCAAGAAAACTGAAAACGCATCGGGCTAACAATACTCACTTGGAAGAACCTGACGATTTCAGCGGTGACTTGCAGCGATATAGGTATTAGGTTGTTGTATAATATCAAAAACGTCAAAAAGTTGTATACAAAGTGTACATTTTGCGCTTCTGTAACAATAAACGTCTAATTAAAAATCTGCTAAACCGTAAATGATAAACTTAAACTCAAACCCCCTTATTACAAATCGTGGTTTAACTTAGTCCATGGTTTGAATGATATCCACAGATTAAAACAAAAACTTTGTTAAAAAAGTTCGTTCATTTCGATTCGAAGCTCTGAGTACAGAAACCATGGAGATGGCATAAAAACTAAATAAACGTGTACCTAAACTTATTAGGAAATAAAAATAGAACCCTTCCATAGAGCTGCCCTATTTTTATCGATATATTTATCAACAAGTATTTTTTTGACAATATTTTTGCTTTCTTTCACATAATAATATTAAATAAGGTATTCACAAGAATAAGTCACGAATTCTAATATCTTGTGCAAAAAACACTGCAAATATAACTCACGTTTACAGCTAACATATCTATTACAATGAGAACCTAAAATGGCAAACCAGCCTCAAACATGCATTGCTATGACTACACTTAGGCCAGGTCCATGGTTTCTGTACTCAGAGATACGAAGGCCATGTCTTGTCAAAAATGTCAGTTGATGGTCTGTGTCAGCTTGTAACACTGACGCGCGAAGGTTGAATTTGCAAAATTGAGGCTCGCCCGCAGCCTCAAAAATTGCCTACCAAAAAGGACCGCTTGATTTGTATTGTTGAAATCGGAGTAAAATAGTTAAATCTAAGTAATTCTTTTTCGCCAAAGCGTTTTGTAAAACCTAGATAAAACCTAGATATTATTGTTATCAGTAACACATAGACATCACTGAAAAATAACAAGCTATATATTTTGTATTTGAAGTCTTCGCCACTCATATCAAACGGATTGACTCGATGATGAAGCATTATATTTTTTATTCAATTTTCATTATTTTTAAATCAAGTAAATGAATAATGTCAATATCCATTTCTGTTCAAAATTTGTCATAACCTACGGAGCTGAGACGAGGACGCTCACGTTAGGACTGGTCTACCAGTTCAAAGGCGCGCAGCATGCTATGGAAAGAGCTATGTGAGAAGTTTTACTGAAGGATAGGGATTCGTCTTCATGAATACATCCGACAGAGAACCAAAGTTATCGACATAGCTCAAATAATTAGCAAGGGAAGTGGCAGTGGGCCTGCCATATCTCGCGAAGAACCGACCACTGTTGGGGTAAACGTGTTCTTGAGTGGAGACCGCGACTTGCAAACGTAGTGTAGGGCACCCTCCAGCCAGGTGAGATGACGATCACGAAAGACTGCAGGCAAATGCTGGATGCGTCAAGCTGAAGACAGGGCGCTATGGCGCTCATTGGGGGAGGCGTATGTCTAGCAGTGGACTAATATAGACTGATCATGATTATGATGATTCAAAGTTTGTTAGACAAAAATAAAAAAAAGCATTCGGAACCTATAACCTTCACAAAATATTGATTGAAGTTTGTTTAATTTTGAAGTTAGTACCTAAAGATAAACCTCCGAAGTTAGTACCTAAGATAAACTAGGGGTCTCGGAGGTTTATCTTTAAACCAGACGTCAGTCAATGTTTTGTTTGTTTTGTGAAGGTTTTATGTTGGGAATGTTTTTTTATTTTTTTGTCTTTCAAATTTTATTCATTATCAACATCATCAGCCTATATTAGTCCGCTGCTAGACATAGGCCTCCCCTAATGACTGCCATAGCCTGCAGTCTTTCGCGATCGTCATTCCACCTGGCTGGAGGGCGCCTTACACTACGTTTCCATTCGTGGTCCTATCCTTCAGAAAAACTCCTCACATAGCTATTTCTATAGCATGTTGCGCGCCTTTGAACTGGTAGACCAGTCTTACAGTGAGCGTCCTCGTCTCAGCTCCGTAGGTTATGACAAATTTTGAATAGAAATGAATAATGTCATTATTGATTTAATTGATTTAAAAAGAATGAAAATTGAATTAAAAATATAAAACCATTTTACCGCTATATGAAGCCCTATGAGAGCTAAAACAGGACTTTAGACTAACACGAATATTCCGCAATCCCAACAGTATTACATACAAGCGCTCTTTGGTATCGGGTAGGAGCGCGGGCGCGCGGCGGGACTCGGCGGGAGGCACGTGGCTCCGCCCTAATATCCAATGTCGTTCGATTATAATCTGTGGATATCATTCAAACCATGGACGATCTCTGATTAAGAAAAACCTTGGTTAAACCACGATTTGTAATAAGACCCAAAGTGTTTTATTTCCTTTAGACCTTACAGGACTCTTGAACACGTCAGAATAATCATAGTTAGTTATAAATAGTTTTATAATAGTGTATAAATCATATACATTATAATTAAACTAGGAAATAAAGTGATTATCACTTTGATTTTAGTATTTTTAAGGTAAAGTGAAGAAGCGAACATGATTTGTTTGGTTGTTAGTTTAAGCTTTTTAGGAATTAAATGGACAGAATATAGAGCGAAAGGACGTGAGTGAAACTGAGCTCCTCATGGTTAGTTTAAAAATGGTTGTATGAAAAACCACATTGTAGTACCCAAGTGATCCGCTAGAGGCATGGTAGATACGGGCTCCCTTTGAGTTATGAGGAAGGTAATTGTAGCATTTACGTTGACCAACGGGGGGGCAACACTGCTTGTGACAGTCGGTCGAAGTAAAAAAAAAAGTAAAAAGTAAAAAAGGTTTTTATTGACACAACAATAATGGTTTACAGACAGTTATGAGTCCATAGGCTCTTGAATTAGTTAAAAACTGTGTTTCAGGAGCCAGAAACTATGTTTCAGGAGCCAGAGCCAAAAAGCCAAAAGTAGGTTCAATAAAGTTAATAAAACACTTTCATTTATTTATCACAATAAATAAATGAGAGTGTATTAATAACAACATCTAAAACTAAATTATAACAGTAATGAATGCGTGCGTACCGTTAAGTCCGATGTACCACTCGGTGTGCGTCCGGATCCAGTACTCGTTGAAGCCGGCGCTGACGAGGGACAGCACCAGCAGGATCATGAACAGCATCAGGATGTGAGTGTTGGTGGCCTTGTCGATGGAGGACCGCTTCAGCGGCGCTGACCAGGGAACAGAGCGTTAGGCCATATAGGTGTTTAATATGTATAATAAAAAAATAACTGTCTATGTAGTATATTGTATTAAGTATATCAGTCATCTAGTACCCATAACACAAGCTCTGCTTAGCTTGGGGCTAGATGATGCTGTGTGGACTGTCCGGAATTATTTATTATTATTATTATATACAGAAAGAAAGCTGGAAACTTATAAGCGCTTACCGGCGCTTGACAGCGCTGGTCCGTTCTACACAAAGGAAGCAGGTTGAACCAGGTTGTTTATTAATTTTAAATGGCCGCGCCCAGCGCGTGTTGAAGCTTGTCAGAACTTGTCGGCATCGTCCCAAGAGGTATTCAGAGTACCTATGTGTAAAACCGAATTTGCCCGTCGTAGTTCTAATATTCTTGGACCTTTTCTTTATAACCGTTTGTCCAAGATTACTAAAGAGAATTTAATAGAGAAGACAAGATTTATATGTGGCAAGATTCTGCATGCATTTGTTCAACCTCTAAATTATGAAGAGACTGAACAACTTCTTGTTGTTACTAGGTAGTAAATTACTGTAGTTAACTTTAGGCCTCTCTTGCACAGTGGTGTTTAAATTGTGATTACACAGCTAAATAATCATAATTATTACCAGCAGTAAATTACATTTCTGCAGGTGGATTAGATCTAGATTTAAGTTTAATTTAAGATGTCTTGTTGCCATAATCCTAACTTATTTTTTAATTTTACTTCTATAGCTTTTCATATACCTACCTGTTTTATTTTTTTCTGTGCCTATGTTGATTTTAAGTTCCATAATTTAATTAACTTACCTACTGAAATTCCTATTATTTAATAATTGTCCACGGTAATTATTCATCAATCACAAATGTACCTAGCTTTACTAGTAACATAGCGCCATACGAGGTACTGAGCTCTACCTTGCCGTAACACAGTATTTATTACTAACACGGAAGGTATAGGTCCTTCAATACCTTAAAGCCTTAAGGCTATATATATATTATATAGTACCTTATTCACTGCGTCATGTAGTAAACTATACTAAGTACTGGTATAACATAGATATTTATGTACATAATAAAATAGGACATAGATTAAGTAGATGTTAGAGCCTAAGGCTACTTTGTTGTTTTTTTGGAATAAACAATCTTTATCTTATCGTTCAGCGCTTATCGGCGCGCGTTCATATATTTTCCTACGCGGGTTACCAGCGCTGTCAAGCGCCGGTAAGCGCTTATAAGTTTCCAGCTTTCTTTCTGTATACGGCCTTAGGGTAGGGACTCTATTAATTATGTTAAACCTTAAACAATTGGTGGTAAAAAGATAACTAAGACTTAGGTGAGGGGGCATCCATAAATTACATGAGGCAATTTTCAGGGTTTTTTGACCACTCCTCCTCCTCTGATGAGATTTCGTAAGATTTTCCTCAACTCAAATCTCAACTCCAAAATCTAACGTGAGTTTTTTAAAAATTTGTGTTTTGGCTAGGAACGCGTTGGATTATAAAAAAAAGATACTTAAATTGTTACATTACTTTAGATTAGTTTTTGAAATTTTTGGGTATTACAGTACTTAGTTTAAAATCACTTACCTACTTTAACTTTACCTTCACGCAAGTTTTGCCGTTTTCTACAAAAAAAAAATGACGAGATTTTTGCTAAACCCCCTCTCCCACACGTGAGATTTGGTAAGATTTAGCTGGACCCCCTCCCCCCTTGAACACCTCCCGTAATTAATGGACGCCCCCTAACATTGGCGTCCAGGTTTACTTTGCAGGGGGCCAGAGCCAGACCCTACGCCAATGCCAAGCAAGAGTCTAAATTGTGATGAAGTAAAAGTATAAGCAAAGAATTCTATGGTATTTTCTGAAAAAAAAATGAAAACAATGCTTATTCTACTCAGTATCGTAGTTTGCGAAACAAACGTAGAAGCGACATAGAAGCGATAACAGTAAACGTGCCACGCATGAAAGGTAATTACGTGATTTATAATTTTATGAGACGCTTTTATTGTTTTCCTGTTAAATGTTACGATAAGTTATGTTCACCGTTTATTCGTATATGACAAATGTTTGTACGATCTATAAATATTTGTTCTGGGTGTTTTTTATCCTTACAATATTATAAAAGCGAATTTTTGTGTGGATATTTGTTCCTATTTCACGCAAAAACTACTGAACAGATCAGGCTTAAATTTTTAACAGACGTATTTCTAGCTCCGGAATAAAACATAGGCCACTTTTAACCCCACAAATGAGTTCCCATGGGTTAGAAAGAGTCTTGAAACTTTTCCATAGAAATAACGCGGAATTGTGTAATAATAAAACATATGTACATATTTAGTGTAACCTAAGTATAGTGGATATATGTAAATACATACCTTTGGTGGAGTTCTTCATGAGCTTGGTCTCGTGTCCCGTGTACACGACAACGCCGTGGATCCAGGCCGTGTTGCGCAGCATGGAGCCGCGCAGCATCATCTGGTCCAGCCCCAGGGGGATCGACCTGTTCACACAACTCTCCTTATACTTGTACGTCACAGTTCGACGTACGTAAGCCTTGTTGGTCAGTATCACTTCGCCCATAGTGAACGGAGAAGCAGACACTCCAGCGATGCCAGATCTACGATTTAGCAGTAGATCTACCTGCTTTTTCAACTGTCTACTGATTTATTTCTAAAATTTCGTGACCTGATTATCCCGAGCTCCTATAGCTCCGTGACTAAAAAGTAATTTTTAAGACTGGCGGACCTGAAGCCTACCACTCGCATTGGCGAACCTTGTTTTTTCAGGAGGCGCCAACGTACGATATTAGACCACTCTCGCATTTTGGCGTTTTTTTTTAGCTGCGATTGTCTGCATGTGAAATGAATGAATGAAAGTGGAAATGCTTCCTTTTTACGATAACAGCTAAAAAAAATCGCCAACTAAAATGCGAGTGTCGGTAGTGTTCAAAATACTCGCGAAACACAATACATAAGGTACCTACTAAAAATTTAAGTCATTAATATCTACCTACTGATTTTTATTCCAATCTACTGATTTGAAGAACTTTGTACTGTTTCTTTCAGATTCCACCTGGCAACAGTGAGGCACTCACTTGGAGTTGTTCTCCTTGAGCAGTCCGTTGAACTCGTAGAGATGTCTGTTGGGCGGCTCGCACTGCAGCGTGGCCGCGAAGGCGGGCAGCGCCTCCAGCGAGTCGAGCCGCGCCGTCTCCGCGTGCGCCTGCCGGATCTTCAGGTTCGTCTCGCCGTCCAGGTTCGACGTCTCGATGAACGAGATGCCTTGGGGTTCGCTGCAACAATACAACCGCTCTAACGACCTTTTTTTTTCTTATTGAAAATGGTCGAACGTTTGGCCACTATCTCAGATAAGTGAAGATGTGGCCTAAGATGGAGCACGCTTTCCCAGAAGGAACTTATTCACTCTTGATTTGAAGACTCCGAGATCGTACTCTAGCGGGATAACAGACGCTGGACATGGGCATTCCACTCTCTGGCCGTGCTAATTATGAACGATGAGCTAAATTTTATAGTTCGACATTGTGGAATATCGACCAGGTACGGATGGTATTTTTCAGTGCGTCTGCTAGTCCGATGGTGGAATGGAGAATATGGAATAAGGTCGTGCAGTGCCTGCGCACAATCTCCAAAGTGGTATTTGTAGAACACTGACAGTCTGGCGACGCGTTGCTACCTGAATATTGGATCGTCGGTAACTACTGTAAGGAGGACACAGGATCGCAAGCACGAGAGGCTTAAACTAAACGGCACAGAACAACTAACGAACCAAATCAGTATCACTGTAGAGATGTTATCTGAGCGAGGCACTTGAAACAGACAGTTTATACCATCCGCCCGCTAATCTAAGGATTACTCAGGCGTAGTCGTTAAATTATCATCGCATTGAAATCGATCGCTGTGCTGCTGAGTAACCTCAACGTACATCGATCGATTCGAGCGGGACCGGTCGCGTATAACAGAGCTGACGATTATCTCATGCTGCGAGAGAATGGAGGCGCCAATCGTCAGACATGTCTCAGAGCGTACTGACCTGGAGGCTAGGAGGACGAGGTCCGCGGGGAAGAACTGGTTGTTGAGCACCCGGCAGATGTCGCCCACCTGCAGGTGCTCCCAGCGCAGCGCCAGCCATCGCTCCGCGCGCAGCACTTGCACTTTGCGACGGTTCGTCTCGTCGTCGGCGCGGTGACGTTTCTGCAACGATACATCACTATAGGAGGTACAACAGTTACAAAGCTAACATTTATTATTTTATTGTTATCTCAGTTAGGGAACCAGACCTCCCCCAAATCCTAAAACGCTGGATGCACGTACGATACGAACGCCTTCCTGTTTGATTGGAGATCCCCCCCTCTCCAATCAAACAGGAAGGCGTTGCGGTCGTGCCGCCAACGCGTTCGCGGACAACTCCGACCGCGTCCTTCCGGGACGAGTGTGAAGTTGTGACGAGTCATTGCAAAAACTATAACAAAATGAGTCGACACATTCAGAACACAACCTGCAGTGGAGCGGCGTGACCAGCACGGGCGCGATTGGTTTGTTCATAAAGCGTATATGAACAAACCTAAATTTGTTCATATAGCGTATGTGTATTCAACATGAACAAGCTCATCGAGGGCAATCTATGAGTTATAGATATGAGAATTTAGACCCTACCATTGTACTTTTGTTTTCAATTGCATGTGTGTTTCTACATTATCTTTTTATCTATCAATCGTTAAATTATTAAATGCACTCAGATAAAAACACTATCGGGGCCGATATCTTGCACAAGCCTTAACCTTGTTCGCGCACTCCGCTAACGAGATCCATTTAAAGTTCATGGTTCAGTTGGCCGAATCAGGCAGTAATTACGCTAAAGGCTAGCCTAGGATAAAACTTTTAAAACTATCATGGTTTTTAACACTAAAGTCATTGTATACGGGATATTTACCATGATTTGTTTTGTTTGGAGTTTTTCGATATTTCGGCACCGTTTCTAGCGCCATGATCACGAAAGAACTGAGGTCACTGCGAGTGAGTTTTTATTGGCAGATATATCGATCTACCCTCATTTTTCGTCTTTTGCTACGAACGTTACCACTACCACCGGTTTCATTATCTAACGCAACTCGATCACGACACACTACACTAACGGTATCCGAACGCCGCTCCATACGCACATCACTTCTTCGGTTTTTGCACATCCGCACAACAGTGTTCCAGGTTCCTGATAATTGGAAACCTTCTTCTCGATTGAAGTTCCTGTGTTTGGTAATCTCAATGGCCTCCTGTACCATTCTTGCTATGTAATGTCGCTCTGTTGACATTACTTGTGGGTTGTGTAACTCGATCCAGTGATCGAAAAACTCCAAAGAAAACAAATCATGGTAAATATCCCGTATACAATGACTTTAGCCTAGGATAGGCTACAAATCATAGGCTTAGTTCAAACACTAAAAATTTTAAAGCGTTAAAAGATCTTGAAAGAATCATTTTTAGCTTTTCTTTAGGAACAAAGATATCAGGAGACTGGTTTCGGGTTGTATGAATGTGGGAATATTAGTTTGTTAGGCTATCGCTGGAGTACAAACTGCTTGACACGTTATGCTTGATAGGAGATGTCGTTGGCTGAATCTCAATCTAATGCTGTTCTTGTGCAGCTTAAACAAATAAATGATGCGTAATATTATATATTATTGTATTGTATGCGAGACGTCTTTGCAGTCCAGCGGCCCGTGGTCTCAGCATCACGCTAGCTGAGCGCTAGCACGAACTTATCGTTCTTTTGTTTTCGACAACGATCCTCGCTGGTCAGATTCCTACATAATCCTTGAAACCTCGTGATACCTCTTCAGGTGGTAAGTATTCTGGCCATCAGCCTGTGCGTGGCTTCGTCAGCGGTCTACCTAACAATCCGTTGTTTCTGACAAACTCCAGGATCCTGCTCCCAGAAATCGTGACCTCGTGGCATCCGAGGTGCCGTAGTTGCCGTTGCAGTTGCCTGCCCGCTAGAATACGCAAGAGGCCGTATCGTTCTTCCTCCTACGGATTGGAGCATTTCGATCTCGATCAAGGTATATTTCTATATAAATTACTCAGCGCCACGTGTCGCTAGAGATACGCGTTCTTTCTATAATCTATCTATTTTGTCCTACAGCTATCTGGCTGCAGGATCTAGCTGAGGGGGTGAAATATTTGTCTTGTGCTGTCCCTGGAGAGTGGTCATAGAGGGAGACCGCTCGGAGGATTTTCGGTGCGGGGCAGTTCAGGCCCCTTCTTTTGTGCCTGACCTTTCGGACCGACAGCGAACCTTACTGGTAACACGGCTGGACCCTGGTCGCCGTGTCTCTTTTATTATTGTGCTGTGACAAAACTAACCTCACTTTTGAACCATCCGGACCACTCCGTTACATACTCTACTCGCTGAATATCATCCGTGCTGTAAATTAATGAACTGTAGATTCCTTAAATATTTGGTTGCTAAGAAGTTGAATGTAGAGGTAGGCTACCACACCCTGTTATCTTACTCTATGCTCTACTGCTGAACATGAATTTACTTTACCATAAGGCACCCAACATAATCTTAATTGTGAACTTGTGAAATTTAAGAAAACTATAATTATTGTGTCACCCTAACTAAACTTTTATTTTTTAACCTCAAACCTACCTCTCAACTAATAGGACTCCCCCTCTCTCACAAATAATAAAAAGCGTTTCAAGCAGTCAGTCGGTACAAGAGAACAGAGCACTCACAAAGTCCTCGACGACCTCCTTGATGGCCGACACGCTGAGGATGAGGATGAGCGGGATGAGCGTGGTCCAGCGGCCCGTGGGCGACACGTCTGGGATCTGCTGCAGCAGCGCTATCAGCAGGAAGAAGCAGTTGGAGTAGCGCCGGAACTGCTCGAACAGGAACAGAGGTATGAACGACGGGACGCTGGAACAAAACAATGTACATATTATTAACTCTTACCGATTATTACTCTCAATACAGTCCGTAAAACTCAGATAAGATAGTCCATTTCAGATAACTTCAATCTAACCTAATCTTACAAGCTTTCATATTTACAATAGTTATGTTATGTGTTATTAACAGCTGTTAGTAACAGCACAGTTGCTTGCGCCATGATCTCGGAATAACTGAAGTCACTGTGCGTCTGTGAGTCTTATTTGTCAGCTAATGGAGGCCATACACGTTAGGGTTTGCATGCTGGTTTTAGCCTTGCATGCATAACCAACAGGTAAACCCTAGCGTGTATGTGATAAAACTGTACAGTTATCGGTGCATGTACATGCAACCGAGCAAATATCAAAATTGATATTTTATGCCGCTCGGTTATGTTTGCGCGCGAGCATAACCGAGCGTGTGTGGCGTCCGGCGGTATATACCGTACACAGTACCTAGGCGTCGTACACACACCGTCACGTAGCTCAACTGAGAGTTAATGGCAAAACTGTGCATGCAAACCCAAACGTGTATGTGTTATATGAAACTCGGTTATGCCTGTCGGTTATGCATGCAAGGCTAAAACCAGCATGCAAACCCTAACGTGTATGGCCTCCATAAGTTGATATTCCCTCATCTGTTGTCTTAAGCTACGAAAAGGAAACGATGTCATTGCATGCATGGCCGCAACCCGATCACAAATTCACGACACACGGTTGGCACACCCACTCACACTCCTTCAGTTGTTCACACATTCTCACAAATATTCTTTTGGTTTAGGTACCTACCAGGCCTGACTAGGATGTTCTAGGCCTGCAGAGTGATGACGGTAAAATCTCCCATCCAATATTTGACATGAAAGCCCTTTTGATAGCCTTCACGATACCCATCCATCCAATTGCAAATAAATTATCCATCGAAGGACAATTATTGCCAGTCCCAGCCGAAATTGAAGCCCATGGATGAACGAAATTAGTGTTTTTTACACTGGCTGTAATGAATATCATTCTAATTTCCAAGTGTAAATTTGAAAGGGAAGGATACAAACAAATACTATTACAGTTGATGAGGGAGTTTTAAGGACACGATTTAGGCAAAAACGATAATGTTCATTCACTTTGACCATCCAGCCGTAAAATAGTGTAATTGAATTTGTCCCATCCATAGAAACAGAATGTTTACTGCCCGGCCTCCCATCCATGGATCCTTTGAGAATAGCGTAATCACTCTGCTGGCCTCTTTCTTTATATCCGTCTTGAGCAAACATATCAAAGCTAAATAGGTAATTAAAAGAGAGATGTTATTTTTAAACTTAAAATTTTCAGGTCAACCAGGTCAACCTTAATTTAAAAACATGAGAGTGGTGTCGTTGTAAGGTCATTAAAAATCTTGTCTAATCTCAGCGAAATTAAATTTGAAGGGTGTTCCTTTTAGGATGGAGGAAAAATAGTAAAAATTTGCTAATTATACGCGGTCTAAGTGGCGGGGTACCGCTAGCTAGGTAATCAGTTAATCGCTCACCGGCTTTGCGTTACGTGCCTTTTTAATTGAAATAATAGGCACGTAACACAAGTGAGCGTCGCGAATGCGTCGCACTCAAACAATAACAATACTTCGATGCTATATGTACTGGTCTCGATATCGCACCGAAGCCTACTTTTTTTCATCGTCATCACTGTTAAAAAAACATATTAACCTATACTAAGTCGCTAAGCTATAGTAACTAAAAAGAATAGAGTATTCTTGATAGTATTATCGCAATCTTGGGTGAAAGTGTACGATATAGCCAACCTTTCCATAAAATAGTTTCTAATCGTGTAATAAAATGATTAGCAAGAAAACTCCGCCTTTTTCAGTAGAAATTCCTTCTGGACATTACCCATTTGCCCAATTAATGTTGAAATTTTCCTAAAAGTTTTAATCATGACATGACGCACTTTTTGAGTACTAGGATACCCGGATATTTTTTTTATCATTAATTTCTACCTATTTGTTTCTAAATTGTGGGCGTAACTACTGCTAGTTCATGTTCTAAGTCAACGATAAATCTAGACTATATACCTTGCGGTCTGAATTTTAAAATATAAATTACCTTGATAAGTCCTTGAAAACGTTATAGGCCTTGAAAACTAAAGAAGGCAGCTTTGAATGAAAGCCTCACGTTCGGTACAACTATAGATAGTAGGTACATGATGAACCATGGATATGACCTAGGTCAGCCTAGTTACCAACGTATGACGCATGCACGCACGGTACACGATTCACACAATGGACGCTGCTTATAATTTTAAAAACTAAAGCTACAAATTGACTATCACTACATAGTATATTATAATATACATTCAGTCAAAAAAGTATCGGGAATGGATGATTTGTTTATGGTTCCAAATTCAAATTTTTGTTTTTTTTGTTGTTGTTAGGTTGGCACAACTGTTTGCCATTTTGGCGCGGAGTTTGAGTTGCATCTGTTATTTATATTAAATACAGTGCTGTTTTTAGTTACATCATATCTAGTGTGTATTGCGAATTTCACAATGGACAAAAACATCGAACAAAGAGTTTGTCTTAAGTTTTGCATCGCCAATGGAATTTCGTGTTCGGAGTCACTGAAAATGTTACAGAAGGCTTTCGGTGAATCGACTTTATCAAAACCACGTGCTTATGAGTGGTACAAAGCGTTCAAAAGCGGATGTGATGGAAGATTTGCCTCGCTCTGGTAGGCCATCAACGTCTGCAATTGAAGTTAACATCGCAAAAGTGAAGGAAACAGTGACTGAAAATCCTCATTCAACTTTGCGAGAGATAGCCGCCTAACTTTCTGTATCTCACGAGTCGATCCGTACCATTTTAAATAATCACTTGGGTATGAAACATGTTGCCGCTCGACTAGTCCCAAAAGACCTGAATTTTCGATAATGCGCCTTCGCACAAGGCCATCATTGTGACCGAATTTTTGACCAAACACTCAACAAATACCATCGAGCAACCACCATATTCACCAGATATGGCTCCGGCCGACTTCTTTCTTTTTCCTAAACTCAAATTACCACTTCGTGGCACCCGTTTTCAATCGGTACAAGACATTAAGGAGAATTCGCGGCGAGAACTGAACTCAATTCCGGAAACAGCGTTTAAAAAATGTTTTGATGATTGGATAATTCGTTGGCGTAAGTGTATCGTTTCTGAAGGAGCATACTTTGAAGGTGATAAAATAAATTTGGATGAATAACAAACATTTTGTGTATTATTGATCTTTTCCCGGTACTTTCTTGACAGAGTAGTATAAACAAAGTCGCTTTTTCTGTCCCTATGTCCTTATGTCCCTTTGAATGCTTAAATCTTTAAAACTACGCAACGGATTTTGATGCGGTTTTTTTTTAATAAATAGAGAATTTCAAGAGGAATGTTTATATACTTATAATACAACCGTGCGAAGCCGGGGCGGGTCGCCAGTATAAAATAAAACTACAATAAAACGCATCAGTAGAATTATAGCTACCAATATCATTTACTTTATCCCGTTTTATAATTAGCAAGTCATCAGCAGTCCTCAGCAAGGTTACTTTGAATTCATCATCTATACAAAATAGCCTGGCAGTCAGTGGCAGTGTGTCGCTAGTCCGTCATCTCTATCGCCAGCGACTTTTCATAAGTCACCAATATATTCAGATGGGTCTGAATACTAGCATCTGTGTAAAGCAAGCTCGCATTATTCACGCCCATGACATCAGTTATGATAGGGCTGGCTCTTTCTTTACCCAGACTCGTTCGTTACACCCAAAAAGTTTTTGTAACCATGCCCGAGGTAAATTTTTAAGCCCATTCGATTTATAATCACATATTTCATTATCACATAATTTTAAATACACAAGCCTTAAATTCAGTAACATTATCATATTAACCTTATTGTAAATGTAAAAGAAATGTGAATGTCGTTCCAAAATTATGTGTAAGATCTGTATCAAACCGTTTTGGTCACCCCTGGGTGCTGGGCAAGCGGCCAAGAGAAGATCGCGCGGCGCGTAAACAATGCCGGCGCAATCCGTCCATCCGACGAATTGCACACACGTCCTACGGGATTACACTTCGGACGGGTTATAGGACACTGCTATGTTACTTAAGAGTAATGAATTTGTTTTCTGTTTGCCTGGTTACTGTCAGAAACTGTTGCTTGAACTTTAACTTATTGGGAAATCGCTCTGCGCTCTGACGCAATTCATATTTACCCGTAACGCCTCGCAAATGATGGCATCGTAAACTTTTAAATGGGAATTCATTAAAATTTTAGTTTTGCACTATAATAATCTTAACGATAACAAAAATCCATTGCTTATCTACAAAAAACTACAATGGGGCATGTGAATTATACTTACAATCAGGTAACATTGTGAGAGTTGAGATTGTGGTCAAACGAAGATCTATTGTTGATAAAAAAAATTGATATGCTGAGAGGCAGGTTGAAAGGTGAAGTTAGGTAGTGCGTTTCAATTACGGGTTGCTTAGGTTACGGTTTGACATGTCATGCGATGCGACGCATGTGCTGCTAAACGATGACCTTCCACTTCCTAACAGGCAGGTGGTAGGTATGTTGTGGAATGTCAGTGTCACATCCATTTTTGGATCAGCAGCACAAAACGACACTGGAAATTGTCAGCGTTCACGTTGACTGGACGAATACAAAACCTAATGGCCTTATTGTAGATTGTAGAGTCAGTTGTGGAGTTTTAATTTGCAATGCGAATTAACTGCAAATTAAAACTAGATAGGATGAATGTTAGTTCAGTTCTTTTATTTCACAGTAGTCATATAGATTTGTACATACATGGCTCAATATTAACCTATTTAGGAAGGTACAAATGCAGGATTGTAACAGATACCTATGTATGTTAACCACAATTAGTGAATTTTTAAAAAGTGATCCCAGTATATAGATAAACCTAACATAGGCTTTAAAGTACTGCTAAATAAATTATGGAAATGGATTTTTTATGAATATCTATATTAAGATCACTATACACAAACAAGTTTTTAATCAAAAACAGTAGGTAAAAGAAAAAACATCATAAAGGTGTGCAGATGAAAAAAAAAACATAAACATAGTGAGATATACACATTCCTATTATGTACTAAAAAATAATAAAAACACAATGTAACATAAAAATTAACAAAAGATTGATAAATAGATATAATTGTGTTTATTAAAATGAATACACACTACAGGAAGTCGAGACTGACAAAGCTTTTCAAAGCTGTGTAGAAAATAACCCGGAATATAGGTCGACTACTTTTTATGAGAGAAATCTTAGCAAATTTGTCTTGAGTTTCTTTCCTTTCGTTGTTCATCTTCATCATGTCTGATTGAAAGTGATTCCGATCTTAAATAGCTCAAAATCCATTTATGGAAACGTCATGGATCCCTGAATGTTGGGTGAATGAGTTCAGATAGATATAGAACGATTCTGATCTTGCTTTATCCTCTACACAACAAAGTGTTTTAAATGTCTTGCTTGCATAATGCACTTGTTAAGAAATCTACACGAATAAAGAATTTACGGTGATAGATATACAATGTTCGTCAATGTCACCTGTACTTGGCGGTGGATATGCCGTTGTCGACGAACTTGACGGGCTGCGGGCGGTTCACGAAGATGATGCGAGACTGCTGCTCCTGGTTGCCGCCGTCTTCCGTCACGCCTGACGTCGTCACCTCATCCTCGTCTGCAAACAAACCAACCACTTGAACACATCTACCATCACCACTTCTATAGATCCGCTGAGGATTCTCTGGTTGATAACCTCGCTTTATCATCTGCACGGCGCAGCTGCCTATTGTCAGTCTAGTTTAGGCAGCTGAAGCTAGATAATTAGTTTGAAGAAGAATTGTACTTCACTTTGTACTTATTCTATAATTTCAGGCAAAAGTATTTTGATTTTAGTTTGAAGTGATTGTTATTGCAAAACATTTTATTATTATTAAGGGCCCCATAAACCGCAAATGCTGTTTTTAAAATCAATATGAATCAGTCAAAAATGTACGTAAATTTCTGAAAAAAATAATATATGTTTCAGTTGAGGATCTTACAGAGTACATTCGCTTACATTTACACAATCAGATAAACTTCGCTCGATAGAAAAAAATACCAAAGTTGCCTCTTTTTAAAAAACATTTTCAATACTGTGCCTAAAATAATAAACTTATTGACCTTATTTTTACACCAATCTTTATATAAATCATTTTTCTAGTACAAATCGCTGAGGTGGATGTTGTAGTGTTATTTTCCTATTAATGATGCCTAAACACCTACAAACCCGCGAGCGCTGCGACGCGACGCCCGCAGGCTTCGAAAAATCTGCCTGGCCTAAATCTTCGAACAAGGGGGCCTTAAGTACTATCAAGTGGTCTGCCAGCCTGATACCAACACTACACAGAGAAGACAACGTAAGATGTTGACGGGAAATTTTAGTAACATACCTACATTATATATGTAAAGGTATGCTTATGACCTGATGAATTTCTCGAATCATGCCAGCGTGTCCTAAGGCTTACGTTACATCATTTTTACTACGGATGTGAAAGTAACCTAGGTTAGGTTGCCTACAATTAGCCGACTCTAGCAACTCTCGACCACAATTTCGCAATACATACGTATTTACGTAGGTCTTTAGAATTATATAGTAAACTGAAGCTAAGATCCCTTTGTACTGTTTGATGAAACTGTGAAGAATGTAACGCAGGTTCATAAATTATTAATGGCGGTTTTTTTTCAAAGATACGTAGGTATATATTTGTCTCAAATTGGAGGTTAGCCTGAAAGCTATCCATTACAATTGCCTTTTATTCAACCAAATTACAGAGTACGATAACTTTGAAATAAACATCGACTGAAAACATCAAGGTACGAAAATATAGAGGAAAAGCTGAAAAGGCTTGACATGAATCATGAATAATTCAATAGAAAGATAAGAGAAACCATTCGATGATCTTTGAATGTAGTGAGCTGGTGAGGGATCTCAGGTAATACTAGAAAGTAAAATATTTGTGAAAATACCTACTGTAGGTACACTACATACAGTATACATTATGGGTGGGACAGTAGGTTTATTATAAATGCTGATGAGTAGGTTAGGTACTGCATTTTGACCTTCGCCTCATTACAAAAATAAGATGTCGACACGACCACGAGACTTGAAAAAGCTTGAGACTTGTTTTGCTCCAACTCGAAAACTACACAGCATAAAAGGTAACTAAAGCTTAATTTTTTTACTTTACCTTAAAAAAAGATTAAACTGAACAAAAATGAACCATTTTATTTCCTATTTCGCCTGAGTTATTTGATTTTGAATCTGAAGTGTCCGTGAGTGCTCTAACGTCTAAGATAAAAAGCGCTTTAGGTTTAACTTTTCGTCTTCAATGTCAGCCATTGTAGAAATGGAAGAAATATCGACAAAGAAGTCTAATGTAGGTACACTTTGATAACGATATTTCGGATTTCTGTGTTACGATAATGATTTCATCTATTTATGATTCAATTCTTTTTATGTCTACTTTGGGATGTTTAACACGAGAGACAAACAAATTAAGTCTGGGCGATGACATCAGCGTGTCCAAAAAATGATAGGTGAGTGAAATAACAGCGCACTTCGTCTTTTACGTTATTTTGAGTCGTAACTGTCGTAAGTAGGCACTTCTTTAATCTCCTTGCTTTTGTTTATGAACAATACATCACTACATAGTATAAAACAAAGTCGCTTTCTATATCCCTATGTCCCTATATCCCTATGTCCCTTTGAATGCTTAAATCTTTAAAACTACGCAACGGATTTTAAGGCGTTTTTTTTAATAGATAGAGTGATTCAAGAGGAAGGTTTATAAGTATAATAAAACCGTGCGAAGCCGGGGCGGGTCGCTAGTACATTATAAATAACACAAGCTCTGCTTAGCTTGGGGCCTAAGCTCTGCTTAGGTGATGTTGTGTTGAGTGTCTATTTATTTTATTTTTTTCGTCATAATTTTTTTTAATAAGTGTATGATTGACTGGAAACAATAAAGTGTCGATATCGTTAACGACACTTATAACTACACATCAACTAATAAATCTTTCTGGGTATATTTCGTAGCAAATCTCATCTCATCAAACAGTCTTAACATTGCTAGCCAGAGGATATTAAAAGTAATATTCGGTGAATGCCTAAAAAGCAAACAGTTAGATTGTAATGTAATTTCCATTTGTCGCCTCAACAATTGGCGAATACTTTCGAGATAGGCATCGAGCGAGCATTCAAATGTTTTGTGTGACAGCGCGGCGGCGCGCGACGTGGCGGGGCGGCGGCGGGCCGGCTCGCGAACAGCTCCGTTGTTTACGTTTCAATATTATAAGCGCTACGCTAACTAAATCTTTGCTAAATAGGCAAAACGTGATGAATACGTTATTTGCGAGCCGTAGTTAGTAGATTCATGCTCTTGATTTTTTCTCATCGTCTTGATTAATAATTTAGTTAAGTAATTCAAGACCCTCTGTTTATACATAAAAGAAACTAAACGATATATAGGTAATAAACCAAGTAAAGCACGAAATAGTATTAGTGATAGTAACAATACATTTAATTATAACCGACTTAAAAAATGGAAGGATACATATGTATATGCCTGTGTATGTTTGTCGATTTTAATCATGAACCGATCCTATCTGTACCGCAAAACTGAAATAAATAGATTTTTTTTTCTTACTTAAGTAATCCAAAATTTTAAGAATTTTTGGCGATCTGCTACATCCGGAACTTCCGGCCGGAGCCTTCTTCTAAGGCCTGCATCAGACAGAGCTTAAGTATTAAAAAAAAAACAATTCAACAATTTGGTCAATATCTGTTAGTGTGTTGTTCTAAGTAGAAGTTAGCTAGATTAGCTAACCGAAGTAAGGACATAAATTTCCCAGTTTGAATAATACCTACACGTTTGAGTAACGTCAGGCCGCGCACGGACTTTATTGCTCAGCGCTCGTCAGCCTCTCGCACGATAAACACAACTCATTACTGGAAGAAATTTCATTAAATGCCCTGCAAAGTAGAGCATATCCTCTTATTGCAGAGTTATAAACCTTTATCTATTAATACTTTACTATTAAGAAAGAAATTTACTATCAAGAAATATAGATAGATAATAATAGATTAGGTATGTTAAGTGCCAAATGTATGTACCTTACATACCTACATCTTTTATCTGAAAATGTAACTGTGGCAGGAAAGGCGTTTAGTCTTCATCATTATTCTCAGTCGACTTTCAACTCAGATTTAAGCATGTCTCAAATCTTACTATAACAAATATTTGACAGATTTTCATAGAAAACTGTAAAAAAATGTAAAAGCAATTTAAGACATCCTTCTAAGAAACTGAATCCGAACGCTTTTCCGATTAATTACGGAAACGAATTGAATGAATTGAAATAGGTACCTTACCTACCCCTACTGAGTTGACTTTGAGGGGGAGGTAAGTGGGGTGTGGAAGTACTATTCAATAATAATTCCAAGTCCTTTCTTCAAGTATACCTTTGGGGTCCCTATTGAGTTTCAAATTCAAGTGTTTTATTTCCTTTAAAACTTAAAAGACTCTTGAATACATTTAAAATGACTTAAGTAAAACTAGGAAATCAAGTGATCACTTTGATTTTTGTATTCTTCATTCTGAAGTAAAAGTCAGTAGGTTATTTTAAGTAACATTATGGTTTTGATGCACTTGCAGCAGAGTGGTATAAGTCGGGGAATCACACATTAGTTAGATACTCAACACAACCTGACTAAATAAAATAAATAAATAATTCCAGACAGTCCACTCCACACAATATCATCTAGCCCCAAACTAAGCAAAGCTTGTATTATGGGTACTAGATGACTTATTTACTTAGGTAATACAATACATTACATAGATAAATATTTTTTTTTATACATAGAAAACACCTGACTGACAGATAAGAATACTGAATGAGTTGGTAAACTAACCATGTTATGAGTAGCTCTATAGTTAGATATACCTAGTACTCGTAATGTTTGTTTTATGCTAAACAAAGTTTGTTATCACAACATTTCAATCAAGGTTTTTAAACATACCTAGTTTTATAGAGCTTCGATGACCATTAAAAATGACCTATGACTGAAAGTAGATTCCAGATAAAAATAAAGTTTTATTTCCTTTATCTGATTTTGTCATCTAAATAATGAAAAAAGGTGTAATTAAGTATCTCTATTTTTTTGTAATACAATATTTTTTTACTTTATGTTTGCTTTTATTTTATGGTAGGTACCTACCCAAATTTTTGTTTTCTATTAAGTAGTTTATGTTAGTTTTGTAGGTTTTTATTAAAGTGATTATTTTCTTTAAGCATAAGTATAATATCCTGCTAATATCATAAACGCAAGTTTTGTTAGTATGGATGGATGGATGTTTGTTACTCTTTCAAGCAAAAACTACTGAATGGACATGGATGAAGTTTGGCACAGTGATAGATTATAGTCTGGAATAACACATAGGTTATATTTTATCCCAAAATTCCCACGGGAAAATTACCGCTTTATTACCAAACATGTCTTTTATTTGTCAACTTTAATGTATTATTTTTTGTGTATCAAATTATATAAAAAATAAAGAAGTGCAAGTCGGACTATCTCATAAGCTAGGCCTTGCTAGAAAAACAACAATTATGGAAGTAATTTCTAGTTAAATTCTATCCAGGATGAGCCGTCTTAGACTCAAAGGTAAAACCAATAAAGGTAGATCCATTGCTTCTCTATGTTCTTGAAATAACTAACAACTCGTGTAACAAATTTCATTAAAAACAATCAAGAGTTTAGAAATAAAAGATTACTTGTAAGTTTTTTTTCCAGTCGGTAATATGTCTCTTTACATATAAACTAATAAGTGTTTGGTTAAACCCAATGATAGCAAGGAGGAAAATATACAACGAGTCACTTTGAAGGGCAATGTGACATGCAGTTCACGCCCTCCCACCTACTGACTGAGAATAGAACCAGATCAATACTCTGTGCAGGCAGCCCTTTGACACTGTCTCTATTGAATGTGTACTTCAAGAACACAAATAATAAGACATTCTCAAGGTCATAACAAATTAATTCTTGGAAGTAAAGAAATACTAGCCAGAATGGACTTTGTGGGTACCAAAACAGTAACTTGTTGTTTGCAAAGATTTTATATTATTTATCTTAAACCTGTGCAATAATCTGACACCACTGAAATCAAGAAAGTGACTTATTGAACTGTTTCTGCATGATATTAATAAATTGTATACATATTATATCTATATTTGTATATAATATAATTGTAGAGACAATAATGATTATTTAATTTGACAATGTGTAATAATGGTATGAATGAAATCTCTGTCACCTGTAGCTGTGTTAAGGCCTTTAAATATTTGCACTACTTCCTACAATACTGGCTAGGTTCCCTCAGAGACACGCCCGAGGCTTTGGTATCTTGTCCTGATTCTCGCCTTGCAATGAGCCCCTGCCTCCAGCTGTCCCTGGGCATGGTAGCCTGCCCTATCAAGTTGAGATACACTTACGCTGGTTCATCTTGAGCACCATCGCCTCGTATAGACGGGACAAGGGCGTCAGCGCGTCCTGAGCCGTCTGCACGAGGGTGTTCCAGAATCCCCACACAGCCATGGTTGAGCCCCCAGTCCCCACGAAGGATTAGGGTACTATTGTATGTCTCCGCCGCAATACACATCCAACACTATTCATATCAGCCGCACTAATAAAACACTACATTTGACACACATTATCACCGCGCAAATCACTGGGAAATAAGAATCAAGGATATTTGATGGAGTGCTAATTGCGAGACATTTTCGAGTTATCCTTCACTACAAATACAGATTTTTTCTAACACACGGAAGACTAATTTATTGATTACCACTGCTCGTTAGTATCGTTTGAATTTATGTCGTTGAAAGTTAGTAAATGCAGTAGGATTACGTTCATGTTGTCATCACAAACAACCACCGCTTCGCGATCGCGATTCCCCGATCGATCGGTCCATCTGTTTTTTTTTTGCGTTTACATTTTCTAGTGATGTGCATTCTATTCGGTTTCGACCTGGTTTCGGCTGAAGTAAAAAATGATAGGTAAGTATCACTACATACATAGTATAAAACAAAGTCGCTTTTTCTGTCCCTATTTCCCTATATCATTATGTCCCTTTGACTGCTTAAATCTTTAAAACTACACAACGGATTTTGATGCGGTTTTTTTAATATATAGAGTGATTCAAGAGGAAGGTTTATATGTATAATAAAACCGTGCGAAGCCGGGGTGGCTCGCTAGTTAACTATAATAAGAACTCGTCAATCATAGTTCAAATATAATTGAACTCTCTCTTTTCAACTATTACCTAGTAGGTATAATTTAACGTCAACAAGTAACTTTTGATCATCCATTACAATGACATGATTCATGAACGCTAGAAAGAGCCCAAAGAGCAATAGTTGCAATTTTCGCCCTTTCATTTTTCGCACTTTCTCTGGAGTCCTGTAATGTGTTATCAGTTCGGCAACTTTTTATAATGAATACGGTACTAAAACAACACGCAGACTTTCCCTACAGCACTGAAATTATTAACAACGTGAGTCCAAGAAGAAGAAAAAAAAGAGACGGAATGCTAAAGTTTGCCCTCAATCAACCTATCACCTTAAAATTTGCCTTTCTATAAATTTTTTATTTATTTCTTGGTCCGTTCCTTTAATAACAGACTCAACAAAATGGCTAATTTATACGCACTCAAGTATAGTAACTGTAAAAAATCTATTTTAAGTACACTTAAAAGTTTATCCTACGATGGTACCGAGAAACTTTTAGAAAAAAAAAGTAAATTGTAACTATGATTCATAACTCTATCCTAGTTAAAATAGTGATACACATAGTTTTATTCAACTGTAAATTAAGTTCCTTATACTTTATACATTCGTCTGCAATATTTGTAAAATGTCATAGTTAATTATTCCTCAATGTTTGGTTTAAGCACTTTTAAGCCTGAAACACAGGACCTAGTTTAGGCTTAACTGTTATACTAGCTGTATCAGTGTTGCCATATATACAGATTTATCTGTACCTATACAAAATTTGGACTTCGGATACAGATGAAAGATTTTGCTCTTGTTTTATACAGATTTACAGTAGTCGTTACTTTCAGTTACAAGATACGTGCACTATAGTCCTTTTCACCTAAGAAGCGTTCCCTGACAGATGGAATGCGTTTCATTTCAATTGACTAGGATTTCGGGAAATTAAAATTACGAAAATTCAAACAATTTTTATTTCATTTCAAACATATTAATTAAGCTACAGAAGAAGTATGTACGATACACAAATTATCCCAAAAAAAGTAAATTAAGCCTCCACGCATAGTAAAAAATTGAAAACAATTATTTTATGAAATCCGAAACAATTTGTTTTACGTAGAACGGAACGTAATAGAGTTGAGGCAAACAAAAATTATGATGACATGTATATATATAGATATTATCTTACATAACTTAGTTTTATTTCAAAGTAAACTACTATCCTTCTCACTATCATACAGATTTTTATACAGATATTAGTTATTTAGACCTATACAGATTTTATACCGATTTTAAACAACAAATTACCAGATTTAGCACCTTGGCATATGGCAACAATGAGCTGTATTAAGATAATACCTAAGTGTACCTCTTGTTTCATAGTTCTACAAATTTTTGAATAAAAAATTATTTTTTTATTATTTATTCCTCAAATTACTTATGTCACGCTATGTTTTGCTATTTTTACTATTTTCATAAACGATATCCCAATTTGTTACTTACGTAAGTCGAATAAACATAAAATTAGATTTCAAGGATAGGATTCTGTGATCGAACCTGTACACGTTACGTCTTGTTTATCAAACTTTATTACAATTGGCGTATGATACGACAATGACTTTAAACGCGGCTTTTATCTAGGTTTACTTACTTTCCAGGGGGGCCAGGCCTTCCTTAAAATACTATCCAGAGAGTTTGCATTTGTTCAGTTTGTCATAACTAAACCGAATTTTTGACATATCCTATTTGAGCACAACACTCTTTGTGAAACTAGTGGCGACGTCTGCGGTTTTCCGTGAAAACGAATGACGTTGAGGTAGCGTGACATTTGACATCTTGACTTTTGACATGGTAGAGTTGCCAACAAAAAGTTCTCACTTTGCCTACAAACATTAACTTTTCCCCAAAAACCAAGCAAAAAGAAAACTTAAACAGTTTAGTCTGTAACAATAATAATAACACGGGATTGTTAGCCTTAGCTGTTAACAAATTTAAACGCTCTTTTTCAGTGTTGTTGAGGCCAGTTGAGGGGTAGAATGTTATTAATTTACCGAAACTTGTCTTTTTTGTGCGGACCTTTGAAGTTAGGTCCGCGGAAGTGGCACCGCCACGTGCGTCCGATCGATACCTACATCAAGGCCGCCACTCGCTCTTTCACTATCTCATACACACAGCTATATTATTTACCACCAATCAAACCAAACCAAACGTACCTTGCGGTACCTTAGTTGCTTAAATTCTCTTGGATCCGACCTATCTGCCATTTACGTTATAAGTACTTACTTAACTAACGTTGCCAGTGCCACATAACAAGATTCAAGATTTTTTATTGCTACATGCTGTAGTACATTTGTATAGGTCTTAAATTAACTTAAGGGTATCAAGCATGCACCCTGTTAGGGCACTGCAATATTTTGCTAGGCAGTAGGTACCTACCTAGGCAAAACAAGTCAAGGTAGGGGAAGTACCCACCTACTTTCTAAACGGGAAAGCATTTGCAGTATTAAACAAGGTGTACCTACCTGTATAGGTAGAACACATTAAAAAGGTGAAATTGTTATCAAAAATGTATTAAGTATAATTTTACAAAAATCGAACAATGTGTAGGTATTGCCGCTAGCCTGGATACATTGTCTGTCTGGTTAAATAGGGTTTGTAATCGATAAAACATCGATTCGTAATGAATGTTGTACATAAACTTAAAATCAACAGTAAAATAATGATAATAAGTAGCTTACACACCTACTTTTTGTTTTTGAGCCACTCTTTGTACAACTTTACTCCAACTACGGATTTGGCGATACCTACACTCCATCTCAAAACCCCAACCTGTAGGTGTAAGAACCTACTTACAATATAAGAAAATGGAAATAAAAAGAGGGGGCTTATCGAAGGATCATCAATGAGCGAAGATCTCAGTCGTTATGCAAACTCACCGAGCCTCCTGAAGGGCAGAGCGCAGGGCCCCGTGCAGCCCGGCCCCATCACGCCTGCATCACCAGGCTCACGCCGCGCGCGCCCTCCGCGTCGCCCACCCTACTCTGCCTCCTTAACTCTCATAAAGCAGTCCAGTAATAGTCTATGATGTGCGCCACGTAGAAGAGCAGACAGGTCGCGATGTACATGAATATCTGACGGACAAGTCTCCCGGTGAACAACTCGATCCCTAACGTGGACCTAACGAAACTGGACGCAAAGAAAACTATTAGAGTGAGTGGGGGCAAGATCGAACGGTTTTTTGATGAGATGGTCAGTGTTGTTTTTGAATCCTTGTAGAAGAATAGATATTAACTTTAGCTAAAAGTAAATTAGACATAATTAAAGGGTACAGACTAGATTTTTATAATACGTCAATAACAACCTGATAAAGCTGTCCAAAAAGTAGAAAACTGTAATTAAAAATATTATCTTAACTTAATTGAAACAGGGGGAAGATGAAAAGGTGACGGGGTAAGATCGAATAAAAATCTAAAATCGTTAAAACGTGTCTTAGGCAGGTCTTAGGCAAAGTTTATGGTCCTTAGTCTATTGTGTTAAGTAATTTAAAAAGTTGTAACTAACTGTAGTGCCAAAATACCTATTTTTAACAAAGATATAACAAATTTAAAAATGTATATATTCCGAACTTACCCCACTGGGGGAAGATTGAAGAAGAGATTCTCAAACTTTGTAGCCAATTTGCATAAGTTTTTTCTGAAGAAAAAAAAAATTATCTATTAATGAAAAATCAAATAAAAACTGAAAACTTTTTTTATTTCACATGAGACCTATATGAATATTCTTTTTCATCACCATAAATAATTCTTTATTATGTTTTGTTTTGTTATTGTAATGTTTTACTACTTTCAGCAAGTTTTTTCTTATTCTTATTTTTCTTGCAGAAACTTACACAAAGATACAGTTTGAGGACATCTGGCTTTTAGTATGAAATCTGAAAAAGGGTCAAGATTAAAACTTTGATATGTTTGTCTTACCCCGTTAAATGTAAATGGGGAAAGATGAAAAGTTGAAATAAATTCTAAAATACGAGAAATAGAGAGATTTAGAAGTAATAACATAAATATGTACAAAAAATAATAGGCAGATGTTTCAATTAAACACTCGTACCTGCCTTGTAATTTAATTAACAAGACACGGGGCAAGACGAAATCACTTTTGTGAATCCTGAAAAATACACTGTCTTAGAAAATTGCACTTTACACACAACCAGGCGTTCTCAGCCGCAACCGCTGACCGAGTTGTGATAAGTAACAAATTGGTGGCCCTAACGCTGTTGCCAGCACTGTAATAAGTACTATAAATCTGGTGTTATTGAAGACTTTTTGTCTTACCCCTTTTTTCATCTTCCCCCCACTCACTCTATAGAGTTTTGCATACAGTTTGCAAACTAGTTATTGGAATAAACGTAAGGGACCGAAGGTTTAAAAGGCTAACGGTACCAATTTGACTTATGAAAACCCATCTTGTCTATTCAGCAACTTAGGGAACTCAGTAGTACAAGAATTTAAGCACGGAGATTTTCACCACCGACTCAAGAAGATCTCACATTTCCAGCAACCACAGCACTAATCTCTTTAATACAATAGTAAATCAAGGAATAGAAACAAATTAAAACTAGTATATAGGTACAATTGAAACCATCGAGCTAACCAAAAGCTAGATCTCTTGTAGTTCACCGAGAGGCTGACCCACCAGTATCTGGACGAGCATGTTGCACGCGCCGCCTCGCAGGACTGAGGGGAAGCCAGCCAAGGGCCTCGCAAGGTGATCGCGAATTACGTAAAGTATGGTCAAGTGTAATGCGATAGTGACGCAGATTACCTATTCTACTTACAACGTGGCTAGGGCTGTACCTAATGACTGGGAAATATTGAATTTAAAAAAAGAACACTCATGATTCGCTTGAGGAGAATACCCTGCACGCACAGCCATGGAAATGGACGGTGCGATGCCAGATTATCAATGTTTAACCGCTTAGGTTTAACCGGTTAAGTACCGCTTTGGTGATTGTGCGCAGGATTGACATGACTCTTTACCCCGCCGACTCGACCAACAGACTAGTAGAAGCACTAAATAGTAAATAAAATATACCCATAACTATGACAATGGTATTGTTACGATGCAAAATCATCACCTTACACATGTTTGGTATTTTACTGTAGATAAAAGAAAAAACAGATTGCGCGTCAAATGTGTCAAGGTTCTACCAATATCTCGTGCTAATAGTACAGCACGTCTACAGGTCCTGTAATGTAAGGTTCTGTATAGCAATTCTGTGACGATACCGATGTGGTAATGAAGCGGTTGGATATGAGAATCGGGTCCCCTGGTCGCGTGGGCATGCCTAACCTCCTGCGTCTGTTTACTGGTACAGTACCTAGGTACAATCTCAGAGTCTCCAAATCACGAACAAATAAGTTCATTTCCGAAAAGTGTGCTAAATATTGGGTCACATCTTTACTTACTAATGTGTCATGGAGGTTAAAACGTTCTACCTTTCCCAGTTAACAAGCACATTTTGAACCCCGAAAATACATTTTGTAGTTAGGAGGATTCTACGCGGTGGCCTGACGTTCTATTGAAACGTATCGGAGATCCGCAGCCGTTGCCGCTTGTCTACCCGCACCGTACATTTGTGAATAGTAAAAAAAGCCGTTCATTCGTTCATCGATTTAGGACGTGAAAAATAACTGAGAGACACATTTGTAGTTAATGATTGTTTGTGTAGATTATATGTGTAAATATTAGTTAAAGGTACCACTTATAAATAATGATAGAGCTTCTACGCCGTAGATCTCTACGCAGCACACTATAAATCGACCATTTCGTTCAAAGAGTTTGTTCAAGCCTAGCGCTTGTTGCGTGCATCAATACTCACTGTTCTTCCGGCTCCCGTTGAGGCCCTCCCCGCCCTCCGCGAGCTGATGCAGCGGCAGTTGCACGGTCTCCGAGCCCCCGGGCCACGCCATCGCGCACCATCACCCACCACTGCCTTCACTCCTCACCAGTTCTTCACCACACTCTACACCATCTTCTAGTTGTGCTTTCACTTGCTTTTACGGTACGTATGGTTTTAATCTTCTGCAATACTTTATGAGTTCAAATGGCCTTCAGCAGTGTTAACACTTTCGTAAGAATTTAAGTTCTGTTAAGTTTTAATTCACGATGATATGTCTTGAACACATTGATTTGAGTACCTATATAAACGATGAAAGGCACGCACGGACTAATGAGTTTTTGGATTGATGAGGTAAAAACTATAGTAGATACATATATGTAGGGCCTTCTAATCTAGGAGCTCGTTTTGTATTAGAATTTTATTCATAATTTGAAATGGAACTTTAAAATTTGATGTACTGTCCTACCTATTTGTGATGAAATTTGTTAGCAAAGTTTTAATCATGCACAACTAAACACAGTACCCAGATACCTACGGGTACTGCTGCGCTGCCTGAACATTGAGTGGATAATATAAACCACTGAATAATTGTGAAAACCGAATATGTAAATGCGAATCCAACACGACTGATAAAACAAACAGTCACTTCTGAATGCAGATGCGAGATAAACAGAACCGCGCAATTTGTGGCCTTTTTCAACCGAATTGGATTTAACTGAGCTGAATAAACTCAACTATTATAACATGATATAGGTAGGTACTTAGTTAACGCTTTTACAGTCTTGGTACAAATGTATTTAAAAACGTTCCTGGATTGACTGCCGGAATCCACAGCACGGTTACCACAGTATCATGTAGGAAGGACCTAATTAATTACAATTGTACCTAACTTCAAAAAGACTGCCTCCAACTTTACGGTAAAACCAACTTTACGATGAAAAATGTTTAAAGGATTTTGGAGAATTGATTGAATATCAATACAATCAATCATATATTCAATCAATTCATAATCAGATACGTACCTATCTAATGATAGCCTATAATAACCTGGTGATTAAACCTGTTAAGGAAATATGAAGTAGGTAAAGGCGGAAGTAAAGTCGTAGATAGAAAATGGAGAGTTAAATAATTCTTTGAAGATACTAATAGGAGCATGTTGGGGAGGAAATACTCGTAGGTACCTGTGTAAGCGCGCGGAGCCCCACTCGGGGGGATTAGGCTGAAGTTGTCGCGCTCGGGGCCGGACTGAGGATGTACGTCATTTGGCTCAAACTGGCACAAACTTTATTAATCCCAATGTAGTTTTTCTCTTGCGAGATCCCAATCAAACAAGAACCAAATTTTTTATAGAATTTAACTTTATTATATATTTATATCTATGTATCACGACAGTGGTCTGCAATAACTTTTTTTTTATTGCAGCTGATGCGCTGTCTTCCTGGTTCACGACAAGGAAGACTGTGAAGCTGGCCCACGTAAGACTCTTCTTAGGTTTGCCTTTGTGAATAGATACGGGAGTTCAACGAGTGATTTTTAAAGTAGAGTGAGTGGGGGGAAGATGAAAAAAGGGGTAAGACAAAAAGTCTTCAATAACACCAGATTTATAGTACATATGACTGTGCTGGCAACATCGTTAGGGCCACCAATTTGTTACTTATCACAACTCAGTCAGCGGTTGCGGCTGAGAACGCCTGGTTGTGTGTAAAGTGCAATTTTCTGGGACAGTGTGTTTTTCAGGATTCATAAAAGTGATTTCATCTTGCCCCGTGTCTTGTAAATTAAATTACAAGGCAGGTACGAGTGTTTCATTGAAACATCTGCCTATTATTTTTGTACATATTTACGTAATTACTTCTAAATCTCTCTATTTCTCGTATTTTAGAATTTATTTCAACTTTTCATCTTTCCCCATTTACATTTAACGGGGTAAGACAAACATATCAATGTTTTAATTTTGACCCCTTTTCAGATTTCATACTAAAAGCCAGATGTTCTCAAACTGTATCTTTGTGTAAGTTTCAGGAAGAAAATAAGAAATAAGAAAACAATTGCTGAAAGTAGTAAAACAAAAAATAACAAGAATGCTAAGAAATGTGAAATAAAAAAAGAATCCAATAGAAAAAGAAAATACCTTAAAAAGTACAAAAGAAAAAAATTAAGAATTATTTATGGTGATGAAAAAGAATATTTTATTATATATATTAATATATATTTTATATAATTACATATTTTATATTTATATTTTATTTTAGTTTTCAGTTTTTATTTCATTTTTCATTAATAGATAAATTTTCTTTTTCTTCAGTCAAAACATGTGCAAATTGGCTCCAAAGTTTGAGAATCTCTTCTTCAATCTTCCCCCAGTGGGGTAAGTTCGGAATATATATTTTTTTAAAATGTGTTATATCTTTGTTATAAATAGGTATTTTGGCACTACAGTCAGTTACGACTTTTTAAATTACTTAACACTATAGACTAAGGTCCATAAACTTTGCCTAATACCTACCTAAGACCCGTTTTAACGATTTTAGATTTTTATTCGATCTTACCCCGTCACCTTTTCATCTTCCCCCTGTTTCAATTAAGTAAAAATAATATTTTTAATTACAGTTTTCTACTTTTTGGACAGCTTTATCACGCTGTTATTGACATATTATAAAAATCTAGTCTTTACCCTTTAATTATGTCCAATTAACTTTTAGCTAAAGTTAATATCTATTCTTCTACATGGATTTAAAAACAACACTGACCATCTCATCAAAAAACCGTTCGATCTTGCCCCCACTCACTCTATACCTATGTGCGGTTATTCTTAGATACGTTCTTTAAGTGCTGGTTTACACACAAACCCTATGGTTATAAAGGTGCCAAAAAACAAATAATATTGTCGGCTTTTATTCGTTGAATATGTCTAGGCCGCTGTAACCCGTCATTACATCGACATTTGACCATTACAAACATTAAAAAATCAATAAGACTAATGAAATGTGGCCGGTCCTTAACACCGTCCCTGCACATTAGTGCACATCTTACCACAGTCGAGAAAATCTCAAACCGCATATGTTTACCCATTACATTAAGTTGTTGAACGCATCGCAGAACTAGGCCACAACGCCACACGCCGACGACGCCCCGCGCCGTTCGGGACTTCGGGACTCAAGTTATTAGGATTAATATTGAACTTCACTTATTCTTCTTAAGAGCTTAGCGGGAGTCAAAGCAACTTGGATGGAGTGCACTCGAAGATCAAGCCGTAGCGGATGTGTTTGATCCTCAAAGGAGTGTCAGTTGCAATGCCAAGCACCTTGGCAGGTTTAATTAGTTTGTTGAGTATATCAATATACTACGTAATTGATCTCGGTTGGTAATTAAATACGTAGGTTTGACATTGAAACACCAACTTCACATGATTTTAATAAACATTGATGTTTATAAACAAACGGATACGCTACTTGACACTTAGCGTCGACACTTCCACTATTTTATATGATAATGATGATGATTCTCCACTCCTGATGACTGATACATTATTCCATCATTATTTGAATGCAGGGTTTGAAATTATCATTGCTACCATGTACACTAACTAACGTAGGATAAGACCAAATTTTTACTAACGTATTAATTAATTGTTTATGTCGTCGTAAATAACTTTGAATTTGTTTATCAAACGATCCGTGCACCGATCACCGCTGCCCCATAACTCCAGACATCACCACCTTGCCTCTATCTGTAGAAGAACCTTACATAATGATAAAGCCTATCCGATAAGCTGATAACATTGATAACTTGATAGGATAACACATTTCCAAGTCATTTACACAACACTACAAATACAAGTGTTGTGCTGCTCTTTAATACTAGGTATTTTGAGAACGATAATGGTTTTTGTAATTTGGTTGCGATCAGCTAATGGAGTGAGCAGTGTGATGAACGATCCATAATAATAATATAGGGAAACTATACTGAAGTCATATTTGACGTTTTTCCGTGTTTTGTTATTAGTCGTCGCTGAAAGGTTAGACCAATAGGTACTCTCTTCAACGAGCTTATAATGAAAAATGTTGTATTATTTCAGACAAGTGCAAAGATTTACGAATATAAGAAGGTCAAGTACCTACTAATACTAACTGCCTGAGATAGGATCACTCAGCAAATGAACTCAACTATAGCGAGCTACTTAGGCACTCGACTGAAGTTATTCAGGGAAAAAATATGTTTTTTTTAATTGTAACAGCAACTTATGTTCGTTGCGGCACTCAATCATCTATTAATTACATAGAAAAAACTGACACTTCGAGAAATATCTGAGAAAACAAGAGCTGAAATCACTACATAGTATAAAACAAAGTCGTTTTCTCTGTCTATATGTCCCTAGATATGTTTAAATCTTTAACTACGCAACAGATTTTGATGCGGTTTTTTAATAGATAGCGCGATTCAAGAGGAAGTTTTATACGTATAATAAAAACGTGCGAAGCTGGGGCGGGTCGCTAGTAGTAATTAAATTCTCTATCTGAGGGAGTTTGAATGCGGGTCAAATTGGTTCATCTTTGTTTCAAAGTTTGTGATAGTTTTATCTTAGGCAACTTTATTTTTAATTGATTTTTAAGTTTTCCTTTTTATCCAAGTTATTTTTTTCAAACTCTGTAAAAAATAGTGTTAGGTATATTTCAAGGTTTCTGTGAGTGCTATTTAATATTGAAACTTATAATTTAAACCCAAGACCTATATCTATCTATGTATTCTAATGTAAAAACATGAAATCACTACAGAGTATAAAACAAAGTCGCTTTCTCTGTCCCTATGTCCATAGGTATGCTTAAATCTTTAAAACTACGCAACGGATTTTGCTTCGTTTTTTTAATAGATAGAGTGATTCAAGAGATTTATACGTATAATAAAACCGTGCGAAGCCGGGGCGGGTCGCTAGTAAATGAATAAATGATTCTAAATATTCTTGAAAAATGTTCAGATTCGGAAGCTAAAACTTAGGCAATGAACGAAACAGTATTTAAATCGCGGACGGGTCAGTTAGTCCCGGTATGATTGATTGTAGTGCGTGACGGACGAGCTGTTCCCTCCCGGCTGCGGCACAGAGACGCATAGGTGCGGTGCGGTGACGTCACGCCGAGGGGCCGCACCATTTCACGGCTTTCAGGATTTATTGGGGACCTAAAGATCTAGATTACATGTTCTTTATTAACAACGAAAATTACAATTAAGGAATAGAAAAATTACAACTAGTATAAATACAATTGAAACCATTGAGCTAACTGCAGACGGTTGCAAACAGTCTACAGGTAGCTCAATGATCCATGTCAATACCAGTCGGAAGCGTCCCCAATACCCTGGCTGCATTACCACGCTGTATGGCAAGATTGACTATTTAAAACAACGAATTGGAGTAATAACAAACCATTTTGTCCCCCATAGTCGATTCCTTAATTCACTGACATACCTACCTACCTAGACCTACCCTATTTTATTTGTTGTTCAACTTTCTATTAGGCGACTGTAAAATAGATAAGATAACGTATCTCAAGCAAGACTTCAAGAGTGATTCACTGATATAGAATATGAAATAGTAAATAGTAGAATTTGTAATCTGCTCACATGGCTCATATTCTAAAAATACCTTTGTAAGTAAAGAAAATATAATAACTTTACATTTACCCCTCTTTAGTTGCAATGCGTTACGTTAAGGAGTTTTGTACTATTATAGTATAATGCTTATAATTTCCAATAACTTTACATTTACCCCTCTTTAGTTGCAATGCGTTACGTACGTTAAGGAGTTTTGCACTATTATAGTATAATGCTTATAATTTCCTCCATTCGCTTTGTTTTATGAATATTCTCTGGGAAAATGAAGAGAAATTCTACAACAAAATTCATAGCATTTTCATAAAGTTTGGTGATTGAGTTACGTTCGTATACCTAATGTTGTCGGCAGCACTCGGTAGCACAGAGCGACCGCAATGTGGGCTCTTTATTGTGAAACTATCATTGTTATGTTGTAATGAAGCTCCTCTATGGCATCATTGATATTTGAACTCGGCTCTGGACAATTAGTATTATTTTATAAAATGTACAAACTTAGCAGTACAAACTTAGGTAGCTTTAACTGATAGATATTGTTGAAATGGCCACCATTATGTTTTTATTTATGTATCTACTCGTAGAAGGTAGAGTGATAACGTGGTTATTAACTAGGTACAATTATATATAAGTAATATTACAATGAATTGTTCTATGTGTTAAAAATATTGAATAGACAACCTCTGTGGCGCAGCGGGGCCTCCTACAACGCAGGAGGTGGCGGCTTCAATTTCCGCCTCCTGAGGTGGAAATTGAACCCGCCAATAATAAAATAATAAATATCCTTCTGTTTGTTTTCTCTGAAATTCCTCAAACCTCAACCTCAGACCTCCTGAGCACTTGACCGTCCCAACGTAGCTGGTAGCCAGGAAGGGTACACCCTGATTCGTCCTTTAAGATTTAAACATCAAGTTTAAAGTGCTCAGGAGGTCTGAGGTTGAGGTTTGAGGAATTTCAGAGAAAACAAACAGAAGGATATTTGACCCCGCAAGGGTCAACCATTATATTGGGATATAGAGTCGACGCATAGAGTCGCCATGAATTATTCGAACAGATAAGGTGGCAATGCGTAATCTTATCAATAATAAAACAAAGAGTAAAGAAAACATTCCTGGGGAGAATCAATAAAGCAGTCCGTGATGTGGGAAGGTCCGCGTGGCCACCCCACCGTGCAAATGACATAACCCGGCGCTCCCCTTTACGAGCTGGATGATTAAACTAAAAGGCACAGGTTTCAGTAATGAGGTTGCACGGGCGAGCCTGATTTACGAAGGGTGTGGGAGATCGCCTATTTCCGTAACTACCTACTGATCGAAATCGCCAGCCACGTTTCTATAACTACACCCCAACTAGATTTAGATACGCTGTTGTCTGCGTTTCCCTCAGGCGGCACGTTCAATTGGAGTAGAATAGGATAATAATTGTCTGGACAAATACCGTAAGTAAAAAGTATCTAAAATACTGTTCGGCAGCTTCAGTATGCTAAGAAACAGATATTGAAATAAACGGTATTGAATTTACCTATTTAGTCATTTTCGTCGTGGATCTAAACTTCCCCTGCAATCTGTGTAGCGTCTTTTGAAAATTTCACAGCCAAAATGAGCAAAGTTCTGTGAAGTATTTTCTAAAGTCTTGAGCAAAGTTAAAGGATTTATGGCATGCTATGAAATAGTGCCAGAAGCCGGCGGACCTGGCTGTAGGTACCTAGTGGTGTGGCACCTAGTGGTGTGGCGAGCGGGGGTGACAGACGGCAGCGCCGGTGCTGCGGGGACTCTTGTGCAGGTTAATGTGTTGAATTCTATGGGAATTACTGAAATAAACTATAATGCTACATAATAAGAAGGCAGGTAAGTATACAACTTCTTGGAATAAAACATCAATAATAATTGCAGTACTTAATTAGCAGCAATCGTTACGCAAGAGTCTCTCCGCCTAATTTCTTGTACAGTGCCAGTAAGTAGTAAGTATAACCGTTCGGATAAGTTTAAGGAAACTGGGACTTGGTAAGCTACAAGAGGAGAAAAGTTAAAATTTCTGAGAAGGTTCACGTCATAGTATAAATGTAATTATGTGAACAACTCTCAGGCTGGATCTCCAGTCGAGAAGTGATTTTGTTTCGGCGCCGCGCGTTCTCACTTCCATAAACTGTCCAAAGCTTGTCGCCGCTTTCCGGTCCCGCTATCTACGGAAAACGCAGATTGAAAAACATTTAAGAAAATGAAACTCTAGCAGCTTGAATAGATGACATCAGGCAATTATCTTTAGTTCTTGGCATATTAGCACTAATTGTACCCGCGTCCCTGCTAGCGTGTGCGAGTATCGTGAAGTGAAAGTAATGTGTACAAAGCTGAGCGCACGACTACAAGAAACTCGACAAGGGAGTCGCGTTACAATCATTGTAATGTGTTTGAAATGAATTCATATTAATTAAACGAGCGATTGTTTTTCATATGTTTTTTGGAGGACATAACTACAAGTGAGGAACTAAATTAAATTAATAAATTCCTCCCCCCGGCGCACCGGCTAGCAAAGGTCTGCGTCCAGCTCGGTCTCGATGGAGCATCCAGTTAATTTGCAGCACACGCCCGTCTGCTCATTGGTCCGACGTAATTAGCAGTTCCGCGGTGGCACAACACTGCTCGCTTTTAATTGGCTTTTCAAAGGATTTCGCGAAATCACGAGATGGCCCTTGGCGGCGAGGTTTGATGATATTTCGTGAAATTTTGACTCTGAATACCTACTTTTTTCAAATTATAAATAAGTGAATGCGTTTTGTTATACTTAATAATTTTAAGTTATTTTATATTCACATATAGAACTTAAATACTCGTCTTATTTTTATATATTACTAGCGACCCGCCTCGGCTTCGCACTGTTTTATTATACGTATAAACCTGCCTCTTGAATTATTCTATCTATTAAAAAAACCGCATCAAAATCCGTTGTGTATTTTTAAAGATTTAAGCGTTCAAAGGGACATAGGGAAATAGGGACATAGGGACACAGAAAGCGACTTTGTTTTATACTATGTAGTGATATGTATCTACTCCATTTATCATTTATTTGGTGAGCCAGAAATTAACGCAACAGAAACTTTTTGCATGTTAACTCCGAATGCAAAAACATAAATCTAGCCCCAGTTAAAGCAAATCTGACAGATCCGGAACAACAAAAAATTATGTGTTTGAATTGCAATAATTGAATTGCACCTATATCGAAGGAAAATTATTGCATTGATCAGCTCTACGCGTCCAAGGATGATCACAGCTAACATATTATGTATCCCGTACACAATTATGAACGTGGCGATTATTGCCTCAGCATCCGTAGGTATCCGTATCCGTAGCAATACACAATACGTTCCGTTATTGTAGACACGTCGACAATAACGGAACGTATTGTACTGCGAGACATAATCACTACTAGACTGGTAGGTGTAGCGTTGCATCCACGTCGACGACGTCGAGCCGGGATTACGAACGTGCTTCCGATGCAATTGCGGGAAATTAGTTTATTTACTCTTATATCGATGTAAAACTTGACAATGCGACATTATTGAGATAGTAAGTTATGCAAGAAAAACCTCTACTTGATTAATTAACTTAATCGAAGTTGGGTGAAATTATAGTAGGTACTTTACTATGAAAATTGTAACTGATTATCGTTATGTTTAAGTTGTTTAATACGTTGTATGATGATAAATTATCGAGTGTACTGCTTTTTTTCTAATGAAACAAAAATTAATGGAGTGGAGGCGTATGTGTTAAGTAGAGGGCTATGTAGAGCGTCTACGAGCGGCGTAGCACTTTCGTAGAGCTTAGAACTTCTACAATTCGCGTAGTATTTTCATACAGGCACAATACAGGTTTGTGTAGAGCTTCTATGAGAGACGGACGTACCACTTTCTTAGAGGGTCCCGTAGAGTTGCTACGGGTGGCGTAGCACTTACGTAGAGGGTGGCGTAGAGCTTCTACGAGTGACGTAGTACTTCTACGAAATTGTAGGATGTTCAAGCCGCGTAGATATGGCGTTGCATTTGAAATTGTGTCAAGGGTTTTTAGTTGTTTTAGTTCTAGCCATTTTAAAGGAATATTTGTGTCGCGTAACTTCAAACTCCGATAAATCCACTTTACCTTCTTATGAGATATATAAAAAAAACTGTTAATAATCTTATTTCGATGTTTTAAGACGCAGTTTTTTTTTATTATATAAACAGTATTGTAGAAAACGATCCTGTTCTGCAAAAACAGTATTTAAACCATTAATTCTTTCAAAAATTGAATATTTAGATTGGATTTACCTTCATTTGATATAATGGAATGCATTTTATCTATCTTTGAAAAAACTCAGAGTGGATTTTTGAATTTTAATTTAACAGATCTGGATTTATCTAGATTTGACAAAATACGATAGCAACTAGGGATGTGGTAGGTAGTGGCGAAATCAAGGTATATTATCGACAGTCAAATTTGTGGAGCTTACTGAATAAAATTAAAAATAATACAAACAAAATAAAGTAATCTAGTTTAATAAGAAATTAAAAAGACATACGATTATACTAGATTGAAAAGAGTAGGTAGGTACCTAATTTAATTATTTATTTACAAATTTCAATACTTCTTCTGAGTCATCTTTTTCAATATCCATGATCCTGTTCACCTAAACTGATCCACATCTGGTAATCAGTCAATCAATATCTTTATTTCTTTATGCTTACAAAATAAACACTTAGACAAGTCAAATTAAATACTATAGGTACATATTATCAAAATAATATAAGAAATAAAGTGATAATTGATTTTCAGTTCGCCTCACTCTTTTGATCGGACAGTTCATGTTATATGTATGTAATAAATTCATATGGATGTAGATACATACATAAGATATCCAAAATTATTCTGTAACAGTAGAACAATATATATAATAATTTTCGATAACGGTAAGCACAACACTAGTGCTAACTCAGGATTCCAAACGAAGCATAGGTACAGGTATTTCAAACTTATAGAATTTTCGCTCTTTCCTCTTTCTTACGGCGAACTTTTATATTAGACCGTTTGCCGGCTTTGCTTGGTGACACAATTTTAATTGAGTTATCCATGGGAACTGTCTAAATATTTAAAAAGAAACGATAAAAAGCTGGAGTGTACGATGCTACTGTCGCAGTTTTTACGTCGACGGGAGGCCATGTTGAACAAATGCACGTCGCGGATTGGCTCGCATGGACTTAACTACATTTGAAAAAACCTGTCATATGGATCTATCTGACTTTGATAAAATATTATGATTTTGACGGTTAATTTCTCATGATCCAGGCGGATTTATACACAACTGATAAAATAGTTCGAAAACATTTGTTTTTCTCTTTTTTTTGATACCAAAACCTTAAAAAATGACAGAAATGGATTTATCGGAGTTTGAAGTTACGCGACACATTTTAAGAATTTATAATTTATCCAACGAAACCGACGATTAAACCGTAGAAAGTCCCGAAGATTTCTGACTGGTCACGAGTTTGTTACAAGATTCCCTTCAGAGAGATAAGGTTAAAGATTCAAGTCCCACCAAGTCGTTTAGTATGTGATAATGTATAATGTACTGTAGCTTAGTTCAAACAGATTAGAGTCAAAGTATCTTACCTGTATCCTGTATATTCTATTTATTTATTTACACATGAATATAAGATTATGAATAATGCCAAATCGTTAATCTCCTGTAAACCGTTTCCTCTTACAATCAATTATCCGACTAGGTATCTATCTATATTTACTGCTTGATATAATTTCGGCATTCACGCTATGCGTACATATTGCGACACTTGAAACAATCATAACAAGCCTGGTACAGATGTTCAGTACACTTAGTACCAGTTTACACAGTTTTATTACGAACAAGTTATCGTAAGTTCGATAGTCTATAACTTCTATCTCGCTTACACGTACAAAAAAGAATGAGACAAATAAAATATTCTATGAAAATAACCTGCGTCAAATCTTTTGAAACTATTCTTAAATAAAATCGAGTTCGCACCTATTATGTAGTAGCCTAGAATTCTACCGCTGCCAAACAACAAAAATTAGGAACTGTTTAATCCGGTAGAGGCGCTTCAAGACGCCCAATGTATGGAAGGCGACAATAACTTTTCTCGTCATCGCAACTAATACACAACTAAAAGGACTCTATATAAATTTTCTGATTGTTGTACGAGTAGCATCCTCATGATTGTTTCAGGACTCGAATGTTCGTAATTTATATTCCAACCATGTTCAGGTCAGAATCGTTTCCGGGCGCAATTCAAATCACACACAACATACAAAAAGAGGATTTCTCAAATGAAAATAGGCATGAAATTAATTAAACGAGTATGGAAGATTTTTTGTGGCGACGGTCTCCACTGAAGAATTTTACACTTTTTCCCTTGTCATCAGAGGTCGACAAAAAAGAAGTTGTAACAGCGAAAAAGATAGTGGAACGTAGTAATGCTAGAATCTTTGAATTTAGTTAACTAAAAGTCAATAGTTACCAACGTTTCCTGAGAATTTGATACCAGGTCAATGGCAAATCATTTTTTGGGTTTATTTTCGTCAGAAACATAAGAAACTTTTGATTAGAATTTAGATAATGTCGAACAACGGCACAATTTAGAATGAAAAGTTGTATGTAGTTCGGCCAAAGTTTATACACACGATTTATGATTGTCTAGTTGTCTAGTACGCCTGCCGGGTTCCACATTAGTATTTAGAATGCCCCGGTTTTAGAGATATACATTTAATATGAAATAGAATTGAAATAATTTATTCAATCGGAGATTACCCATGACAATCTAACTCAATGCACATCTTCATATAGGTGATACAGATCACGAGATTCGTTTTTAAAGGAACGACTTAACCTCGACGAACGACCTCCTATTTACACCCCCGAAAAACTTGTTTTGATTCCCGGGATTAATTGTTAATATTTATTATTAGTCTTTTAATAAATAAAGGGTTTTGTAGATTTCAATTGGAAAGGAACACAAAACAATACGAAGAACAACAAAAGTGAGTAAAACACTTTCGCTCAATTTATTAGATACGAACAGAAATCAACTGACTAACGTCATAAATTGGAGTTACAAACCATTTACGTTACCTCCGAGTGGAGCCGAGCGCTAACCAATTGAATCGTGCTTCGAGGAAACGATGCTCAAATCATATTTACTTTCAAAGTGGTTTACCATGTTATTATTCATTTATTTCCCTTCTTAAGCGTCTGAACTTTTACAGGTAGTAATTTAACAAGCAATAATAACTGGGGGTTGGGAAATAATAGTAAGTACCTACCTAACATATCTCATTAACATTATAGCTTATTTCGAGTAGGCTTAATGCTTGTCAGACTAAAGAAATAAAGATATTGATTATAAGAATACATTTCAAGGGCGTAATAATTATATCTAGATTAATAACATCTTGTTTCCACCTTTAGGTTTTACTCGAAAGATTTAAAAGGGGTGACGATACTGCGAATGAGCTTTCAAAGCCTTGAATGGTGTTTATCCACCTATCTTCTGAATTGTTAAAACAAGGTAAATTTTGCAATATAGAGAAAAATCTATAACTGAAACTTAATCATCGTAATTTATATTAAGATTGACCAGGCCTCATTCCAGATATTTGTACCTTGTTAGTTGATATTTATACGGAATTCGTTCCTTAAATGTCCGTAAACACTAATTCACTCTGAAAACGACTCTAAAACGCAATAAAGTTAAAAAGTTGTGCCTTAAAGTGTTGTTAAAAAGTTTATGTAGTGATTGTGATATGTCGCGGGTTGTCCGTGTGAGGCGGGCGGCGGCGGCGGGCGAGCGGTCGCCGCGTCTGGGCGGGCGGCACTGAAGCGAAGGGCGAACTGCGAAGCGCGGTGCTTCACTACAAACTTTCATAACTTTTCTGTCACGTGTACTTCTACGGAACTTTGGAGTTTTTAGAACTTCTTTACACTGAGAAAAATAACTTTCGTGATTACGAATAATTTTAAAGGAATTCCAGCAATTTTGACCGTATTCCCAACAAAAACGGACCAAGAGTTCTTACTAAAAATGTGTGCGTAAATCCTAACAATTTATCAATAAACTGGTCACCAAGGAACATCATTACAATAGCACGACAATACAAAGTGCTGTAAACTCTTGTCTTATCGTTACACGTCATAACAAAACGTCGTGACTAACTCTCTGCTCGTGCCTAATAATCATTACTAGAAATGAGTTTCCATCATGATGGGAATGACACAGAGTGCTGCATACTCTTGTGTTGTCATTACGCGTTATAACATTTTGTCATAAAGAACTCTGAATATTCCTAACAGTAATGATGAGAAATCATGAGGGGAATGATAGAAATTGTTGAAGTCATATTAATATATCATTATTTGAATGTCATGTTGTTGTGGACATCATGTTAATTAGTAGAAATTTCCTTATAATATTTGTGAAACGGACCTACGCTAATTGTTGTTAGTATTGTAAGGATAAGGTGCGACCTCTTTTATCTTGAAACTTTTCGATCCGTCATGTCAAATCTGTATGTTTTACTATATTACTAGTATACGTAGGACCAAAATATTGGAATCCAAATAAAACGGCGCTTTGAACTTGGCAAAAGTACTTCATCAATAAAGTACGAAGTTCGAAGCGCGGTAGGACTGTTCAAAATTCTTCTAATCAACCAACCGAGCTCAGCAAGGAACATGAAAGTCTCTACCGAGAGGAGCTCAGTGTAACAAATATCACTGCCACCTTATAGCCGACACCCGTGCGTTCTCGTCAGCGCGATCTAGCCTTCGTCCACTTTTACTAGCGACATCTAGTCTATTTTTATAGGAACTAACCAGATCCCGATCGATACCCAACAAATATGATAAGTACCTAGTTATTCTTGATTTTCCATTTCCAACATATAAGTTTGGTATGACAGCACGAATGTTTGTCATGACAGCACGAAAGTTTGTCATGACAGCACGAAAGTTTGTCATGACAGCACGATAATTTGTCATGACAGCACGAAAGTTTGTCATGACAGCACGAAAGTTTGTCATGACAGCACGAAAGTTTGTCGTGACAGCACGAAAGTTTGTCGTGACAGCACGAAAGTTTATCATGATAAACTTTAGCTTTCCTAACTGTTTATAGTGATTCTCCTGTTAACCCTACACCTAAAGTTAGAAGGAATTCTTGATTTTGTAACGTGATGAATTTCGATTCTTAGTCTTTAGTCAATACAGTCTTGACAATTAATCATGCGCAGCCTTGGTAATTTAATGATCATCACTACTCATGCAAGTTATAAACTTAAGAAATGTAGTGTTATGGAAAACAACAGAATAATATGACTTTCACGATAAAACGTCATGCTAGTTCTGATACCTCATTAGTATGTAACTTCACGTTCTAATGACGAGCAATCATGATAGCCAACCAAGTTTTTCATCATATATAAATCTGATGTCACGTAAATCGAACCAGGGTGAACAACATTTTAAAATGCACATGATACTAATTCAGTTGTCTTGATTAGTTATAATTCTTCATGTTTAAATATAATGAAGGACGAGAGTCTTTTTTCTCAGTGTATTTGTTTTTGTTTTTCCTTTTATGAAACTTCAAAAACTATTCTGTCCCAAAGTTCGGGTTTTGCGCTTCAAAATTTAAAGAAAAATAAAATCTTATGAATTTGTTGCCGTTTATTACCGTCAAAAATTTTATAGAAGAGATCTATTTTCTCTACTTAGAGATTCGAATTTTCGATATTCGATCGGAGACTTTTTTTACTGTTTAGTTTTAATATCATAAGCGATCAGTATAAAGCTCGCGGCCTGATCCTTGTTAAATTGTGATAACCTTGTTAAATTATATTATAATACTAGCGACCCGCCCCGGCTTCGCACGATTTTATTATACGTATAAACCTTCCACTTGAATCACTCTATCTATTAAAAAAAACCGCATCAAAAATTATTTATTTTATTATTAGTAGTTTTAAAGATTTAAGCATTCAAAGGGACATAGGCTTATAAGGAAATAGGGACATAAGGACAGAGAAAGCGACTTTGTTTTATACTATGCACTATGCAGTGATTGTATATTACTTACGACAATGTCGCAGTATTTTTATTTAAACGAATCCTTTATTAGTGATATCCGTTTTTAAATAGATAGTTCAGTAAATTTTAACTATGGACTACTACTGTACTGTACTGTACTGTACTGTAGTTCACTAGTTATATTATTGAGGAAACGAAACCCTAACTACAGCGAGTGCAGTATTCGATTGTCATAATTATCACAGACAGGGTAGGATCTACTTTGTGTTTTGAAGTTAATTCATATAGAGTTATATTTTCAAACACTCAGTTTACTAAAATGTTGTGGTCACGTTGTAATATAGATGTAAATATAGGTGGAGCGTGAAGATATTGGCGGGGCGAGTTTATGTGTGTCGTGTCAAAATAGCCGTTTTACAGCAGATGGCCCAATAAATATCGGCCTTAGAACCGTAACATTGTCTCTCGCGGCTGAACTATCGTTTGAACCTAAAGTTCACTCGGAAAATAAAATGTTCATTCTCAGAAGTGCACCGTGAAACGTTTCGAGAGCGAACAATGCAAATTATTTTATTAAATAACATGGAGATTTGCTGTCAATTTTATGATTTTCATCTCTGATTTTTGCAATGTCGCTGGAAAGTAATTTTATAAAAGAGTCCGAGTGAAGTCAAACATATGTAGCTTTGTGTTTTCTTTAACAGTACCCACTATAGAAATATTTCACAAAACGGATGTGAAATCTGAATACGTGACGTTGTAATGAATGGAAGCGTCAAAACTAAAATGTTAGCTACAGAAGCTTGTTAAAAATTCCCTTAACAAATAACCCAGTTCCATAAAGTGAATTTCGGCGGTATTTTATCACGCGCACGTTGCGAATGAAATATTCAAGGATGTAGCGCCGCGGGCACTGGATACGTGTTCCTACGCTTTACGTACTACGTAGTACGTACACTACGCCGAGTGACCAGTAAATATCACCCTTCAATGTACCTACATAAGATAAGTATTCCTGATGACTTCAAACCTAAGACCATAGTTTGAACCCACTATAAAACTTTGTGGTACTAACCCGCTTATAGTCCTAATGAATTTGGCAAACTACGAAAGTTTTAACAGTATTCATTCAGAGTTCTTACTCTATTAATGCTTAACCTTTCCTTTAACTTAGAAATCAGAACTCAACAACTTTTTCTTTTGTCTTACAAGATTTTACTTTAATGTTTATTTATTTAGGTAGTTTATAAAGAATATTTTTTTTGAAGACTTTGAACATTTCTAGATTTTGGTGAGTCAATAAAACTTTACATAGTGAGTACAAATAGTAAAAGCTGTCGAGTGATACAGAGTCAAGGGCATCAGTTCGTCCGAGGGCGGGCGGCGCTCGGCGCAGCGATGCCGCTTCACAGTCAATCGGAAAGCAATGGGCGCTAGTTTCAAGGGCGGGCGGAGCTCATTTTAAATTAATCGATACTTAGAATCGAACATACGCGACCTGCACGTGTTTGTGCTTCGCGATAATTGACTGCATCGACTTAGAACTAATGTATGGAAGAAAATGGAAATGGAAACCAGGACCGCGGAACGAGAGGTGTTTAGATTGTCTTTGATCTTTATAAGACCAAGTTGTAATTAGTATGAAATGTAGCATGTAAACAGTATGATGAATATAAAAATATGTGTGTTACAGGGTCAAGGGCATTCATTTGGTCTCAAGAGAGCCGCCTCACCAATCTGCTCTTACTGCCTTGATGAGATACTACACCAATATGGCTAAGTAAGCATTGGCGCTGATCCAAAATGGCTACTCCCATCTTCAGCCACACTTAAACACCAATTTGTAAAAAAAAGAACGCCCCAATTGCATGTGATTAAATGTGTAGCAGAATAATCTCTATTTACTTAGGAACTAGTTTTAAAGTTGAATGGGGTCGCGCCCAGGGCCACGTGCGGTTGGAGGAATTACCTAGGTACCTCTATTTATTTGATTGCTGCCCGGAGTCGAGTTCAACAAACGAATGAGCGCCTGGAGACTGCAGCTGTAAGGAAACTTGCTTGCTTACTTAACTCTCTGCGCTATTTCCTAATTATTATAACTTGATAATTATTATAACTTGATGAACGCTCTTAAATGGAGTTGAATAGTTCAAGTGACTGCTGATGCTTCATTTAAACGTAACTTAGTTTGAGGTTGGTGGGATCGAATATGCCTAAGAAAGTCATTGGAATAATGTTGGACGCCAATTCTGAGTTATAGTAGATTTACACCCGGTTTCTAGAAGGCTATTCAAATCTCAAATCATTTGACAAAGCGATTAATTTAACACACTGGTCAATTCAATTCGGGGTGCACGAACGCTGATTAGATAATAATTAGCTAATCATTGATCATCTTACGATTGTCATTCTTTCAGTTCCGTCATTCACTCCTAAACTTCAATAAAACCATCCAAGGGCGAGTCAGACTCGCACTAAGGGTTCCGTACCATATTTTTTAAATTTTATTTTTTATTACTTAAGTAAAAATATACTTACAATTAAGTATTTTGTGAATATTTCAAGTGGTAACAGGTAGGCTGTTACCATTGTTACCATGTTACCATTTATTAATATCGACCAAAAATAGTAAAAAAGGCGTTTTAATGGGAGCCCGCCTTAAATATTTATTTTCGACGGACAGAAAGCGAAGTATTAGTAATAGGGTCCCGTTTTTACCCTTTGGGTACGGAACCCTAAAAATGACGCTTGTGGCATAAGAATAAGTAAATAGTAGTAAGTAAGAGTAGAAGGGAAACGCGCTCAAGGTCAAGATATTAGCCTACACTATTTTACACGTTAAACGGGCATATCGGTCGGGCTGCAACAGCCGGCGACACTGCACGCGGTTTTTAATGATCATTCATTTCTGTTTACCGATCGCGGCGCGCGGTGGCGGCCGCAAGTATTAGTTGAAATTATAGTTTTGTTGTCCGAGAGCCCGGTGCGATTTTGAGTTGAGTTGAGTATCATGAATTATCTCGAGGTTTTTTTTTATGATGCATTCTTTATGTGCTCTCGTTTAATAAATAATTCAAACTGACGTGTACCTTTGTGAAATAATAGGTACCAACCCAATACGTAGGTAACTAATCCAATTTTCTTTTTTTCAGAAGAAAAAAGTGGATTGAACTGATGGGTCGTAACCTATATTGAATATACTTATATCCGAAATAGTTGGTATGTTCTGAACATTATTACAAAATATAAATAGTGCATTCTAGTGCCTTAAGTAAAAAAAAACATGTCTGGACTCAATTAAAGAAGACTCCCTTCTACCTAGTTATTATTTATGCTTATGCTTGTGGCGCGAATACTTTTGTTTACGTTTGAAAAAGTTCAAAATTGTAAATTAGATAGGTAATAATAGATTGTTTATTATGAAGAAAAAAACTATACCGAAATAGAAAATATAACTTTAACTACTATAGTAGGTAAGTAGGAACCCTTTTACATTGCTTTATTACCAATATTTTTTAATTCCTGTATTTCACCAAGTTTTTTTATATTATTTATATGTTTCTATATACGGAAGCAAAACGAAGCATCCTAGAATATAAGAGGTAATTTAATTTATTTTTATTTAATGGTAAAACGATCCTTATATTTAGTAATACATAACAAAACCGCTTTAGGATTACCAACCTGTTGATTTTTTATATATATTCGATTTAGAACTTGGCAAAATACAGCACATTGTTGTAAAAATTTCAACTAATTAGAGCTAAATCATCGATTAGCTAATTATTGATTTGACAAGAGCTTGACCAAAGAATCATGCTTAATTATCGTTCCAGAAACCCATTTTGATATTTGACAAGAGTTTTGCTTCAATGAGTTGACAAGCTTGTTAAGTAATCACTGTTCAAAATCTAAGTACGTAATCAACGTTTGAGAAACCCAAATGACACTTGAATAGAGATTTGAACATTGATTAGTAAATTATGAAGTTGACATGCGTTCCAGAAATCGGCCGTGTCATTGTAATAGTAGGTTGAAATATTTGACACAAACAAATCAATACATCCTATAATGATATAATCAACGACACTCGAGTAAGGGCTAGGAATTATTTATAAACTAGACATTACACTGCTTCAGTTTTCGCGGCCAACTTCAACCCGAGTCTCTTCTAGACGAGAGTGAATTTCGAGTGACTTTCGTGATACATCTTCGGCCACGTCGTCACTTACCATCAGGTGAGATTGTGGTCAAACGAAGGTCTATTGTTGAAAAAAAAAAGTAAGAGGGTTGAAGTTCAGCAGAATAGTTAACGAGAATCAGACTGGAAAGGTTTAGAAGTTAGCGAGAGAAGTTGTTGGTGTGGTTCCGATTGTGGATACAAAATGAATACAAAATAAACGTAAGCAATGCTAGCGCCAGTTTAGATCTCTTAAATTTCTTTGTTTACTCTTGGAGCCGTGTTGAATTGAATTACCTAAGTCATGTTTGTTCACGTCTGTCGCATACAAGTTATACTTACTCGTATGTATATACAAGTCACATAGATCACTTCGTGACAGACCAAAGCTTTAATGGAAGGAAGAGCATGAGGGAAAGTAGATTTATTATATTTATTATTTATTAACCAGAGGCTACCTTTAGACTGTTTGCAACCGTCTGCATTTAGCTCAATGGTTTCAATTGTAAATACTAGTTGTAATTTTTCTATACCAGAGGCTTATAAATAACAGAGCCATAAATAGTTAAATAACAGGAAGCTTATTTCAGGTTCTCACGGATAGGTATACTTCAAAGAAAAGATTTGAATATTTCTTTTAATTTAATTAGGCATTGCAAGCTTCTAAAAGCTTGTCGAATAAATGCGAGAAAACTCTAAAAACCTAAACACCAATGGTAAATATATTATTATAAATAAATTAATATTGCTGGACAATCCACTTTTAATCATCTAGTCCGAAGCTAAGCAGAGCTTGTGTTATGAGTACTGTATGATATTATCAATGTATGTATAGCAAATAAGTACTTGTTTTATTCTAATAGCTTAGTCTGTAAGCCTCTCAGAGCAGTATTCACCAAAAGAGAATCGGACAATGAGCAGCTTCGTCGATTACTTACCTTATTACGTATTATACATAGAAAGATACACAGTGATGTGAACATACAATAAATTGCGAGACTGAGAACTTCGCTGCAGAACACTGACCCTAGTCTCTAGTTGAAACAAAAAATAGAACTGTAGAATGAATATTTTATCATCTACACTAAGACGCAGTAAAGCGCGCGGGCTCGAATACTTTCTCGCTCGCACAGTTCGCATTGCCACCTCTCCTTTGCACCGGTCCCCACCAACACGCCGAGCAGCAGTACTACAAATATTGTAATCTGTAACACCTCTATATAAGGCGACCACTCGCCGATTTAAATCAGTTCAGCTAGGAACGGACAACCTCTCGGTAATGACTATACTAGTCGTAGCCTCTGGAAGTCCAGTCCCCTGGTTTAGCGCAGCCGGATGGTCCTAATACTTAGGTTCTCAGCCACTGCCTATGCCTTGGGATAAGTATTTATATATACAGGGTGTTAGTGTGAACAGCGTTATCCTTGAAACCAGAGGTTCAGTATCATGAGTAGAGTCCAAAACCTATGAGATAAGGTTAATGCCTGTTTTAGTTTCGCAGTATTTTGATATTTTATGTCATAGATATTGTACGCGATATTATGGTCACCCTAGAACCAGGCAAGTTTCCAGGTTTGTTTCTAGGCAAGATAAACTGTTTTAAAACAAGTCTAAATTCACAGAATAATCAAAAAATTCAATAGACCAAAGTACCTTGGTAGGCAGGTATTTTTGGCGTACTTAACCCTAGGCCAGTTCTTATTCTATTCATAAATGTTCGTCCCTCAGACTAATGAAACGTCATTGCGAGTAAAATACACTTGCGATGTATTTGGTTGTATGACTTATGAAGGTGCTTAAAAGGTGTATCTGATTCGATTTACAACTTTGAATCATTTTTACGTTTTGTGCGGTCTGTGAGACGAATGTTATTGAATCTAGGGTTAAAGTTTATCATCAATCAATTTTATCTACTATTCAATCTAAATTTCAGTTCTTTGTACAGTGAATGAAATTCACTTACCAAAATAACACTTCACCATCACGCAACCTCCGCACGTTTTCTCACTCGTAGATTAGGTATTATTACACACTCGAAAAAACACAAATTAGTACCTTATTTGTCAGCTTATTAAACACCTTACGAACACTGCATTTTGCATGACTGGGCATGGTGAACTGGCCATATGTACGTACGTACGTAGCCTTTGTGTCTTTGGGATAGTTTCCTAGCTTAGCACACGTTATCCTGGGATGGAAACAGCTGAGCTCTGCGTACATCGTACGAGCCAAGCCAAGCCAAGTTCACCAGAGCGATGGCATAAGGCCGCACCATTTCAGTCCACTTTTATTTACATTTTTGTAAGACTTCGTAACTCGTTCGTACTGAAAACAATTGACGCGCGAAAATCTGTGTCAACGACGCGACGACGTGCTCTCCGTCCCGCTGGCGGTCTGTCACTGAGGAGCGAACGGACGGCGCCTGCGCGAGCAGGCGGGCGGGCGGCGGCGCGTGCGGCGCGGTGAGGTGTGGGGGGTGCGGGGCGCGGCAATGAACACTTGCATGGCGGGCGGCTCGTTTGATCAAAACAGGTCGACACCTGCGCGGCCCCGTCAATGTACTCGTGTGTAGTTTTACCACTTAGAAGGTGCATCGAATATTTTTGTTTCAAAAATAAATTTAAAATAGAATAATTATTTTTCATCGGTTTTGGACTCTACTCATGATGCTGAACCTCTGGTTTCAAGGACAACGCTGTTTACACTAACACCCTGTATAGCTAGGCTCGACCAGTAAGGATCGTACTAAGTACATATTGTAAAAGTCATCCTACCTACGTACGCTCTACGGACCATTGTAACCATAGCTACTAAGTGCTCTGAGAGTTGTATATTGAGTCAAATACCAATAAAACGAACTTATTGACCATTGTGCATTTTTCATCCTTCACCTACCCTTCATTTGGCGCCCAACGTAAATTAAAAAAAAAAAAGAAGAAGAAAATCACTACCATTGAGAAGCTAAAGAGTGAACATAGCGATTTGCCAACAATGGGGGTACATTTGACACAAGAACAATTTGATGAGTTACTAAAGCGAAGAAATGACCCAGGTCCGACAACAGCACCTACCATTTACCACAAAAGTTTTACTAAATGTACTCTTCGCTTTAATGGCGAGCGAAGTCACAGTAAAGTGGAAGAATTTGTCACAGGAATATCTATTTACAAGCAAATAGAACAGATATCCGACGACGCCGCACTAATTGGTCTTCCTTTGTTATTAACGGATAACGCGAATGCATGGTGGGTAGGTATCCGCGCTGAAATAAAGACGTGGACTACAGCCCTCGCCAGTATCCGCGCAGCCTTCGCGCCAAAAAGACCACCTCACGAACTATACATTGACTTTTTTTCTGATTGTCAAGGAGATAAAGAATCAATTGATACATTTATCACACGTAAACGCCTATTACTCGGAATGCTCCCGGCAAAAAGGCACAAAGAAGAGGAGCAGCTGGACTTCATGTACGGCCTTCTTAGAATGGAGGTTAAGAAGAAAATTGCCCGCACGGATGTAAAAACATTCAGCGAACTACTGGATAAAGCCCGAGAGTACGAAACCCTAGAAAGAGCAGGTACCAGTACCCAGCAACCAACCTACGAGAAAAAGAGATGCACGTACTGCAAGAAAATAGGCCACACGACCGAAATATGCAGAAAACGGCTGGCTAAACAATCATCGAAGGAAACCACCACTACTCTTCCGGAGGTATCATCAACCTCAATGACCACAAAACCGGCTATTGAACCAGACAAGCCATCATCATCATCATCGGACAAAAATCCGGTAAAATGCTACGGATGCGGAGCACCTGGAGTATTTCGTAGCCAATGCGCTACTTGTAAAAATAAAGAAAGCCCTTCGAAACCGCTTCAATTCTACTCTTTGCACACACACCTGCAGAGTGCGAATAAAGTACCAACAATTGAAATAAACTACAAAGGGATAAAAGGATATGCTCATATTGACACGGCAGCCCGTACCAGTATCGCAGGTTCCCGTCTGTTTAAAATATTAAAAGAAGATGGAGTAATCTTTTTTGAGAACACGACTGAAATACAGTTAGCAGATGGTACTAAAAACACGGTGAAAATGTTAACAACGCAAATTTACGTCGAGGTTGGGGGAAAGAAGGTACCGATCACATTTTCAGTTCTTCCCGACGCAGATGATAACCGCACACTACTGGGCATCGACTTTCTTGAAGCAAATGCCATCGTTTTAGACTTGGCCCAGCGTGTTTGGTACTTCGCCGGAGAAACCGAAACTAAGCACGAATTTTTGCAAGCGGAGAATACCATAAAGGTGAAGAATAAGGAAGGAGAAACATTAGAAGCTTTCATGGAGTGGGCCAAAAACATGGAATTCATCTCACCCTTAAAAGATACCCCACCTAACGCTAAGGCTGATGCAGAGAAAGTGAACCCTAAGATAGGTACTATAAGAAACCTTAGAGATTGGGACAAGATCGATTTAACCACCTGCGTTAACCCAGAACCGATCGAGAACCCACTGTGGATTGTTCAGGAACTGGACGCTATACCATCGGTACAACGTCCTACCAGTAGTGCAATAGGTCACGCTGACCCAAGAGTTCAAAATTCACAAATAAAGAAACTTGAAATGTACACATTGAATTTTACTACAGATTCCCAAAACACTATCCTTACTGATATAGAGATCAATGAATTAACTAAATTATTGAAAGAATTTGAGGACATATTTAGTAATCACGGAGAACCTACTCCATTTGCAGTACATAAAATTGATACAGGTACACACAAACCTATAGCACTTAAACCATATAGACTGTCACCTGTAAGACAGGAACAATTGAAGGTAAAATTGAAAGAAATGTTAGAAAATGAGATAATAGAGGAATGTGAAAGCCCTTGGGCAGCCCCAGTAGTTTTGGTTCCTAAAGGTGACTCTGATATAAGAGTATGTATAGATTATAGAAAATTAAATGAAATTACTACTCCTGATACATATCCATTACCTCGAATAGATGATTTATTACAACAAGCCAAAGCAATGCCATATATGACAACAATTGACTTACAATCTGGCTACTGGCAAATAAAAATTGATGAAAATGACATAAACAAAACCACTTTTGTAACAAACAGTGGTACTTACCGATTCAAAAGAATGCCGTTCGGTCTACGCAATGCTCCAAGTACATTTCAAAGATTAATGGATAAATTCTGTAGAGAGCTGAAAGCCGAATCTACTATGGCCTATCTTGATGATCTCATCTGCAGATCACCTACTTTTTCACAACATATGGATGACCTACGAGAGATATTTACAAAGCTCCGAGTATACAAATTGAGAGCAAATAACAATAAATGCAAATTCGGTTGTCACTGTATCAAGTATCTGGGACATATAATCACGCCGGAAGGTATAGCAACGGACCCTGATAAAGTAAAGGCTATCAGTGAGCTACCTACACCGAGAAATATAAAAACCCTTATATCTTTTCTACAAACAGCGTCATGGTACCGCCGTTTCATTCGGAACTTTTCTGAGATTGCACGACCATTGACAAACTTAACTAAGAAATCCGCATCCTGGAAATGGGAAGATGCAGAAACGACAGCGTTCGAAACTCTAAAGAAAGCACTAACGACTGCACCTGTCCTTAGACAAATAGATTATAACTTACCATACATAATCAAAACTGATGCAAGTAATTACGCTATAGGGGCAGCCTTAGTGCAGGGGGAGGGTGCCGATGAACACCCAATAGAATATGCCAGCCGCTTACTGATACCAGCGGAACGTAACTACACAGTCACTGAAAAAGAAGCCTTAGCCATCGTTTGGGCAGTAACTAAATTTAGAGGATATATAGAAGGCACAAAGTTCCTAACTATTACAGATCACCAACCGCTAAAATGGTTATTGAATCTCAAGTCACCAACAGGTCGACTAGCTCGATGGGCACTACAACTTCAACCTTATCAATTTGAGATAAAATATTCACCAGGGAAAACCAACGTGGTAGCAGACAGCCTGTCACGTCCACCATGCAAGGATAATCATAAAGAACCCTGTGAAATTTGTCTGATACAAATAGATTTACCTAAAAAAGGAGAACAAAAGATACGAGAAGAACAAATGAAAGATGAAGAACTTGAACAAATCATAAAAAGCTTAGAAGATAGTACAGATTCAGAAGAAAATAAAATCCAATATTTAAAAAGAGGATATCTACTCCATAAAGGAGTCCTCTACAGATTTACTCCCGGTCAAGAAGATGATAACGCCAAACTAGTAATACCTCGCCATGAAGTGAAAATTATTCTGAATCAACTACACAATTCACCTGCAAGTGGTCATTATGGAGTGGATCGAACAATCAAAAGAATAGAAGAAAAATTCTTTTGGAAAACTTTAAAGAAAGACGTAAACAAATACGTGAAATCATGTTTAGAATGTCAAAGATACAAACCAACAAATAAAAAACCAGCAGGATTCTTTCAATCAACTGCCATCACTCAAAGATTCGAAGTATTATCTATAGACCTATTCGGGCCTTTACCAAAAGGACCAAACAATGAAAAATGGATTTTCATTATTGAAGACACAGCATCACGATGGGTAGAACTCTTTGCATTAACAGAAGCAACTGCTAAAAATTGTGCAGAAACACTATTAAATGAAGTGTTCCTACGCTATGGATTACAGCGAAGAATAACCAGCGATAATGGAACTCAATTCATATCAGCAGTGATGCAACAGTTAACGTTCTGCCTAGATATTCAGCACATACTCAGCCCTGTTTATCACCCAGAACCCAATGTCGTAGAAAGGAAAAACAGAGATCTGAAAACACAAATAAGTATTATGGTAGAAAATGAACACAGTAATTGGCCTAAGACTCTCCCGGCCATAAGATTCGCTATGAACTCAGCATTTAACCGAAGCACAGGATACACATCCGCGTATTTAACATTTGGAAGAGAAATGAGAACACTTTCAGATATAACACATGATTTGAGTGAAATAGTACAATCAGAAAACTTTGTGCAAGAAATCACTCCACAATTAACAAATCTGGCAACTGTATTATCAAAAGCGAAAGAAAATATAGAGAACACCCAAGATAGCAATAGGGCAAGAGCTAACTGTAACAGACGCACTGATCCAGGGTATGAGATCGGAGACCTAGTACTAATAGAAACTCACCCGATAAGCCGTCAAGAGAGCAATTTTTCTGCCAAATTTGCACCAAAACGGGATGGCCCATACAAAATTATTAAGAAGCTTGGTAGCGCTATCTATGAAATTGGTAAAATAAGTGAACCACATGAATCAGTGGGTAAATACCATACATCTGCTATAACCAAATTTGAAGCTCGAGAAGATAATCCAACTCCAGCACCAATTAATCCGATTCGACGACGAGGCAGACCTAAGAAAATAAACACAAATTAGAAAATCCTGCTACTCTTACGGGACGTTCAAGAGTAGCAGAGGGGGAGAATGTAGAATGAATATTTTATCATCTACACTAAGACGCAGTAAAGCGCGCGGGCTCGAATACTTTCTCGCTCGCACAGTTCGCATTGCCACCTCTCCTTTGCACCGGTCCCCACCAACACGCCGAGCAGCAGTACTACAAATATTGTAATCTGTAACACCTCTATATAAGGCGACCACTCGCCGATTTAAATCAGTTCAGCTAGGAACGGACAACCTCTCGGTAATGACTATACTAGTCGTAGCCTCTGGAAGTCCAGTCCCCTGGTTTAGCGCAGCCGGATGGTCCTAATACTTAGGTTCTCAGCCACTGCCTATGCCTTGGGATAAGTATTTATATATATAGCTAGGCTCGACCAGTAAGGATCGTACTAAGTACATATTGTAAAAGTCATCCTACCTACGTACCTACGTACGCTCTACGGACCATTGTAACCATAGCTACTAAGTGCTCTGAGAGTTGTATATTGAGTCAAATACCAATAAAACGAACTTATTGACCATTGTGCATTTTTCATCCTTCACCTACCCTTCAGAACCTATTTACTACTTAAGAAGGTAGGTAGGTAGGTACCTTGCATAATTTACATGGTGTTATATGATCATGGGAACCATTTTTTCTTTATTTATCGCTAAACAATATCAAAAACGGAAGTTCCACGTCAGCAATAAAACCAGTGTGGATGTGACGACGTCGTCTAGCAGGGCGGGCGGCGGCGCTAGCCGGAAGTGGGCGCGGGTGCCTCACTTCCGGCTTCCGCCTTGCTTTTATCATAAGGTTATTGGAAGAGCTGATTTATGTTTACGGAACTTTTATTGTTTAAACAAACTGTAACAAGGACAGAAGTGTCAAACACACTCTGTTTGACACTTGTGCACTTGTTACGAACGTAGTAATGCTAGAATCTTTGTTGTTACAGATGAAAGTGGCGCAGGACTGGAGAAAGGAACAATAGAGACGTGATCTCATTTCAGCAAAATACAATCAGTAAAAAATATACTCACGTGGGAATAGAAAGTTCAATGTTATGTAACCTCATTTGCTCAATAACTTAAGGGTAAAAAGCACGCACGATTAACATCAACATTCAACAATACCAAGCATAAACCAGTGTAACTACCTAGTAAAGGGAAAGGTAATGAAATGTGAGTTAGCAGAAAACATGAATACATTAATTTTCATAATTAATTAGCTTGCAGAGCGTATGAAATCACGGCTACAGTGATATGTTAATGTGAGTGCGAGTGCGTGGAAACCGAGAGTTCACGCGAGAACAGCACGCACCGCGCCGCGCCCTCCGCGGATATTTTACTTACCTAATACAATTACAGAAGGCTGTAAAATGTTTAATAATAACTGAGTGACATGATGGTTATAGTAATTAACACGAATTGTGTTATAGCTCGAGCTTTATGAGTGGAGTAACTGTCTATTTATTACAACTGCGCCCCGCGGCTTCAACTGCGTGAAACTTTATGAAAAGTTCCTAAGTTTTATTCCAGGCCTAGAACTACGTCTATTTAAAATTTCAGCCCGATCTGCTCTGTAGTTTTGGCGTGAAGAGGTAACAAACAACGCATCTATAATAGTGATTCTTTTCACCCGCGACCTCGCACTCATTTTACTGGTACTCGTGAGCTGTTCATTTCTTTAGCCCAAGCGTCTCAATTTATCTTATCTTCATATACTTTCGCTTTTACATTGTGTCGGATTTTATTCAAGGCAACACAAGTTCTGCTGAAATCGGGCGTAGATGAGGCTGCGTGAAATGTGTCCAGCATTATTTATCGATACCTCACGGCTACCCAGTTATCGGTAACGAACCGAAATTTCCAATATCTGAACAATGATATCTGAACCTGAATTTCACAATTCGCAGAAATTATATTACAGAGGATATTAACTCCTAGCACATTGTTTGAACTATTTCAATAAAGATACATTATTATTACCGAAGTTATCACTTATTAATATTATCACTTAAATAATTATTAATAATTAACGATACGATTGTTACCAGGCTTCCCGCGACACAGGCTTGCCTCGTGCGGGGGCCACCAGAAAAGTGTTACTAAAGAATATTATGGCAAATAAATGATTTTGTATTTTTTGTATTTTTGTATTTCCCGTTATCACACTCCACCAAAAACAGGCTAATTGTATTGCAAATCGTAACATTTGCATATCAGTAGTAGGTACCTATTTTTGATTATTTTCTTTTAATTATAGCGAAACGTAATGACATGTATTTTTATCTACAAGTTTTGATTATTCCTATCGAACTCAAGCTATATGAGCTTTGGAAAACAAAAAGTTTAAGAGTTAAAGTTTAAAGTTTAAGGAGAGAAAAGTTAAAGTTTAAGGAGAGATGGCGCTGCTATCCATGTAAACATTAGCTCTACAGTAAAATATTATAAAAAAATATATAAAGCGTACAAAAACAACCAAAAAAGTGTTTAAAATACAAGTACCTGTGTAATTTGCCGTAGTAAGTGTTTGTGATGTGATATAACGCGTAATTACAAAGTGATACAAGTAAACAAAACTGACCTTGTGATTATCAATAAAATCCCAAACAAGTCCACAAAACACAACATAAATCACAGAAGACTATTATTTACTACTAGTATTTCTCGCTAATAACGAACTACAATACAAAACAGTGAAGATAAAACAGCAAAACAATATTTAGCTTCAATAAACACCGTTGATGCTACTACCGTCATTTTATTTTCAACAATTGGACTCCTGTGTTTGAACTCAATAATTACCAAACTACCACCTAACAACTGAACCAGTACGCTAATTTCGACGCTTTAGTTATCTTGAACGGTGGCCGAGCGGTTAAGACACCCGACTGAGAAGCTGAATACGTTGGTTCGAAACCTTACGGATTAATATTCTTTTTGGACTTGAAATTCATTTTTGTACTCTAATTGCTGTTTTTATTGGTTCAATTTTGGAAAAACAATGAATTTTCTTGAAAATATTACATTTCGGCGAAACCGGACACAATCGGAAATGCAAAACGATGACGAAGATGACGAAATTTCTCAGGCTGCACATGTCACTGTCAGCAGTATAGGCGAGGATAGCGAAGACATTCTAAGCCTTAGACAGAAGATAGAAGGACTGGAGGCTAAACTAAAAAGCGCACTTGAAGAAATAGAACTCCTGTCTTTGCAAAACAATAAATATAAGGGCGAGAATGATGAACTCAAGAAATCAAATGAACTATTAAAAAATATTACAAGTGGAAAGAAAGCTAAACCTTCACCTAAAAAGAGGACAGATACAAAAAATAACGCACAAAAATCACCAAAAATTACCACTAAACATACAAAAAATACTTCAAGCCTTAACTTAGAGAACACAGACAAACAGAACGCGTACAAAGAACAACGAACGAATAACAAAAAAACTGCAAAAGAACCAAAAAGACATAATAAAATCTGTACACTTAGCACCAACAAACATAATAACATTATATCAATGGCAGAAGAATGTTTCGACAGACAAACAGAGCTATGCCATTACCTAAAGACAAACACAAATACAAATGAACTGATAAAGGACATTGAAAAGAAAGTGGAAGACTTCACTATGGATGACTTTTGTATACTTTTAATAGGTGAGGAAGAATTTAAAAGTACCCACAATTATATCAATTTAATTATAGAGATGAGAGACATATTAATGAAAGTAAAGAACACAAACATTGTTATTTGTCTACCAACTTATAAAATTAGTTCTACTACAGATATGTTTAATTGGAGAGTGGAAAATTTCAATAACTTACTTTACTTAGACGCCATCACCCATGAACACGCTTACATACTAGATTCGAACGAAGACCTTACCTATAACTACACGATGTTTGATAGAAATACAGGGAAAGTAAATAGGAAGGGTATGAAAGTAATTTTTACAAACCTTAGACACTATACTGATGAAATTCGAGAATACCACAACAACAACAACAGCAGCACAACACAACATTTAGAAGACCTGGACGTAAAAGAAGAAGAATCAATGTTTTTTCGAGATTAAGCATATAAATATACTCCATCAAAATATTGCTGGATTACTCAATAAAGCTGACGCTCTTATGATAAACCTAGATGAATTAAAAGATAAAAACATTGATATTGACGTAGTATGTATAACTGAACATTTTATGCAAACTGGATATGAACAGCACCTGGACCTTGAAAATTATATTCTAGCAGCATGTTACAGTAGAAGCGACAGTAAAAGAGGCGGAGCATGCATATTAATTAAAAGAAATTATAATTGGAGAGAAGTACAAGAAATTAGAACGTTATCACTAGCAAATGTCTTTGAATGCTGTGCCATTGAATTAATTGACTTTAAAATTATTATTGTTTGTATATATAGAGTTCCTAAGACAAATAATTTGAATACATTTCTTAATAAACTAGATAAAACGTTGACATACATTACGAAAATAAGCTCTAATAATATTGTATTGACAGGTGATTTTAATATAGATATCTTAAAAACTAATAATGTTACACTAGATTTTGAATGCTTACTACTTAATTACAACCTAAAATTAGCTATAAGACAACCAACACGCTTGATCAGCCAATCCTGTTTAGACAATTATGCACATAACTACAACAAAACCTGTAAAACAGAAGTGATTGACTTTGGATTGTCCGACCACACAGCACAAATTATCAAACTACCTGTTAAGAAAGTTTTAAAGTTTACATATTGGCGAAAAGTAACACACGACTATAGCTCAGAAAATATAAAAAAGTTTATAATGTGCATAAAAAATTATACCTTCTCTGACATGTACAACATTGAAGATGCCTCTGCGGCGTATTGTTACTTTATAGAACATTTCAAAATGTTCTACGACCTTTGTTTTCCGAAAAAAATTACGACTATACACATTCTTGCGAGACAGAAATGGATTTCCCGAGGCATTAAGATTTGCAGCAAACGAAAAAGATGTCTACTCCAAACTTTGCGAAAAACACCAGATACAGAAAACAAAACAAAATACAAAACATATACTAAGCGTTTCAGAAAAATAATACTATTAACTAAAAAAGCACAAAACAACTACAAAATAAAAACGTCCACAAACAAAACTAAAACTACATGGGAGATGATAAATAAAGCTAAACTAAATGTGCCGAGAGATCATATACTTAAAATAAACCACAATAATGACTATATTACCAATCCAATTGACATTGCTAATTTGTTTAATGACTATTTCGTTGACAAGGTTGTACCAATACAAGGAGCTGGAAAAATGGTAGCAGCTAATATATGCCAACGTAAAAAATCAATGTTCATGGCACCCTGTCTACCCCAACACGTCAGCAAAATAATTAAAAAGTTAAAAAATACTAAAAGCACGGGTCATGACGAAGTTAACACAAAAATAATAAAAGCTGTTAGCGAATATATTTGTCCACATTTAAGTTATTTAATAAATCTAACTATAGTTACCGGTGACTTTCCCGAAGCCCTAAAGATGACTATAATCAAACCAATTTTTAAGAAACAAAACAAGGAACGCATAGAATTCTATAGACCTATAGCACTCATATCAATATTCTCAAAGATATATGAAAAATACTATTACGGGGAAATATATGACTATATAGAGAAAAACAACATTCTGTGCAATGAACAAAAAGGCTTTCGACAAAAGAGAACTATCAATATGGCTATATATGATTTTTATAAATATGTTACATGCCACGTAGATAAAAAAATACCAATTTGTGCTATTTTTTGCGACATGACCCAGGCATTCGACTACGTAAATCATAAAATCCTAATCCACAAACTTGAAGCGTATGGGATTCGAGGCAATATATCAAAATTAATTGAATCTTATTTAACGGGACGTAAACAAATAACTGAAATAACTAGACTAAACCTTAAAACTAAACATGAAATCACTTATAAATCAAAAGTAAGAAGCACTACATATGGTGTCCCCCAAGGCAGTGTGTTAGGTCCACTCCTGTTTATATTGTATATAAACGACTTACCCTCTGCTATAAATCAACCAATCACTTTATTTGCGGATGACAGTACAGTGACGATAAAATGTAAAGACAAAGAAACCTATGAATCGGATATCAACGAATCACTAAACTCAATTATTTGCTGGCTTAATAATAATAACTTAAAAATTAATTTAGACAAAACTACTATAATACATTTCAACCAAAGACTACATAATCCCTTAAACATTAAATTGACATTCCAAAACTAATACTATTCAAGCAATTGACTCTACAAGATTTCTAGGATTACAAATTGACGAAAGGCTAAACTGGAAAAAACATATAGAGATTCTGAGTAAACGGATTAGCAGCTTAGCTTATGCTCTTTATAAGCTCTCCCCAACTGTTAGTCAAAATACACTATTAACAGCTTATTATGGTACAGTCGAATCGGTTATCAGATACGGAATTATCTTCTACGGTAATTCTACTGATAAAGAAATAATTTTCAAAATGCAAAAGCGCTGCTTAAGAGCCATGTTTAAAATCCAACCAACAGAAAGTTGTAAACCCCTGTTTAAAAAATATAAAATACTAACACTCACAAGCTTGTACATTCTGGAAATTGCGCTGTTTGTTAGGAACAATCCAATTCTGTTTCCCCGAATGTGTGATATTGTAGTTAGAAATAGAAGGGACAACAATAGATTAGCCAGACATGAATCAAAAACTACTATGTTGAGAAAGAGTGTAGTGTGCATGGCACCTATAATCTACCTATAACAAAATACCTAAGAGCTACAAAGACTTAAATTTAAACTTATTTAAGACAAAATTTAAAAAACTTTTATGTGACAAATGTTACTATAATATTGACGAATTTCTAAATGATGTAATCTAATTATATACTAAATTTAAATTAATATGTGAATACTCCTATCTTATAAAAGGCTGTTACTGTTAAGACTTGCATGCCATACTCTCTCTTCTTATTTTGCACACCAAGGTATATTGGTCAAACATGTTGTTTCAAAAAAAAAATTATTTGTCACCTTTTATACACGTGTTTTTGCAAATAAATTACTTTTACTTTACTTTACTTTACTTTAAGGAAATGACTTGTTAGAGACTATATATAAATGCTAAAAAGAATTAGGATTACGAGCAACCCAAAAGCATTAACGTGTTTCTCAGAGAGAGCGACAGATACAGCTAAATCTGTATTTACATAGAAGGACACAATAGGTATTCATCGCGAAGCCCGCGTCTTTGAGATAACACGCCGCTATAGAAAATGCGAAAATAAAGATGGAGCTATTTACAAACAAAAATCTCCTCAAAGCCTTTGAAACCCGAACCTAGTATCTAGTATCTTAATTTACTTTTGATTTTAGTGTCGTACTTTCACAAAAGCATTTTGGTATGGCTGGTGTCTGTTTTCGGCAATTATACGTGTTCCAAAACACACAGCATTGTTGGAAGAATGGTTTGTACTATTTGCCTTTAGATAGTAGGTTTTAGGTATACTTTACCGACCTCCAGTCTGTTTCGAGCCCATACTCTTTGCAGGAAGTAGCCGATCCAGAATGTCATCTTGAGCGGCTGTCAATATCTTTTCATAGCGTTTGTGTAATTTGCCGATAAAACAACAAAAAATTTTCGTATGACGATTTTTTAGTAAAAAACACTGTTATAAAAGTGAAATAAAAGCTTTTTAAGTGCATTATTTTTGATCAAGCCGCTGCTTCGGAAGAAGAGCGATCTGATTATGAAAAAATAAAAAAAAGCGACGCTTTCTCATCCTCGGAGGATGAGGATGGCCTAGCCTTTCAACTACCTAATAAAAGGCACCGAGTTGTTGGTAAGTCTTATAAAGGTAAAGAGCACGATCAGAAAATAAACTCTGTTGATTACCGAAGTGGGGTAGGTACATCACAGGTTATCTGTTGCAATATAATATTCCATTGGCCGCTTCTAGTACTCATCTTTTTCCAATCCCCGCGCCAAGTTCACCTAATAAATCCATGTTCCGTTTCTAATAAGTTGCAGCTAGGTGAATTGTCGACGAATTTTGATGAAAGAAAGATCACTCCATCATCTGATTTAAAAAGACTAGAACAATTAAACTATCTTCAACATGTTGAGTGAGACACAAACTTGGAAAGGCATGAGATAAAAGGCCACACTGCAGGGATTTTAAGCAACCCCTGGGTTTGTCGCACTCAAAGTTAATGATGAATTGTGTCACTTTAACAAGAGTAAAGATTAATTAGCTGCTGCTGATAACAATGGGCGGGACAGTGCAGAGCTAGAACGACAAAATTTATTGTAAATAGAGTCTACAGAATCTTTTTAAGTGGGCAGCTAGGAATCTTGGTGAATTGAACTCAATGTCCTTGTTTGAAAAGGTATCTTCCTTATTGACTGCCGCGCTACATGCATTGAAATAAGAAGAGGTAGAATTTTGAAAGAGATAAATAATCCAAGTGCAGAGTATTTGTTTTGTTGCTTTGCAGCCAGTCATTCAAACACTGGGTGGCACACAAGTTAGGCTTAATAAGCCAGAGTATATTAAGGAAAAGAAGCAGAGTCATTCTAGGCCTTCTTCAAACTTCAGACAAAACAAGCAGGACTAGAGACCTTACACTCGCGTGAATACCAGAGTTGATTTTCTTGTCTGACACAACTTGACACAAGAGACAAACAGAAAGGTGATCAAGGTCAGCAAAAACAAAACTTTCAAGATAACTGACCATTAATAACCAACTAAAAATAAATAACCAAGAAAGTAAACAAAATTTACTATATGACTAACAAAGCCTTTCAGGAGGGGATGCTTAAACTAAAGCATCACATACAAGCATGGGCAGAATTTGGTGCCAACAAATACATTTTAGTAATCCAATCCATACCCAGAGCCCACATACCCTTCATAAACCGACATCCACTGATACATTGTTCATCATTTGACACAGTTGAGAAAGTTCAACACCCTAGTTTCACCAGAGATAACCATAATTATTCAGGAGTTAATAGCAAATGGAGTTTAGGAGAAACCATAGATTTTGAACTCCGGATTCCTGTCAAAAATGTTTTATGGTTATGAAATCAAATGGGGAGCAAATGTAATGGTACTCATATTTGAGAGAGGACTAAACAGACAAATACAAAACAAACACTTCAACTGGTGTCAAAAGCCGATGTTGTAACATTTTTACAAAGGTCCAGTCGCATGGTGAAAATAGACCTGACCAGCCTACTTTCACGTACCTATTGCAGAGTGACATCGGTGCTTTCTAAGAGCTTATTACAACCTTCAACAGTCGGATCTACCCTTAGAGCTTTCTGCAGCTCCTCGAATGTTTGCTTGTTTGCTACCCTTAGGGCTTTCAACAGCTCCTCGAATGTTTGCTTGTTTGCTACACTAACAAACTGGATCGCGGAGATCTTACGAGGCAAGGGTATGCGACTTTGGTCTTTTAAGACGACTTCCTTCTGGTAAGTCAGGACTAAGTCCAACTTCTGGATCAGGTCTCGGAGACCTCGAGTATCCTAGAAAGCTGTGCTTGGCATGTCACTTCCTAAAGTCAGTACTGGAACTGTCTGAGATACTTTAGTACTCACTTTTTAAAAAGAATAAAAAGTAGAATAGCAAAGTTCTAGAAAGAGGTTGCTGCAACTTACAACAGATTCAAATCTTATTTGGGGTACTAAATTTGGCAAACCTGACCACTTGAAGAGGGCGCTTACGCTGTCGCCTAACTCAAAGGTTCACAAGAGCTTTTTATCAAGGCAGAAATAGCTGAGAAGAGTACACCTCCGCAGTTTATAAGGGAACTGGTTTAGTGGCAAAGTGCCATAAATCACAGCATAATTCCTCTACAGAACAAGGAAGTAACTCACTTCCTGACCACAGACGCATCGGATGCGGGCTGGGATGCTCACCTCAACAAGAGGCACCTGTCGGGCAGGTGGAGAGCAGAAATCCCAGCGTTCAAACATAAAAGAACTGTTTGCAGTATACAGTGCAATAATCTAAATGAGATGTCTACACAATGCTCATGTCCTCATATAGACGGACTACAGGACACTAGTAACGTGCATAAGAAACGAAGGGGAATCCCGACCCCTTGTACTACTCAAGCTGACAATGAGGCTCCTAAGCGTGTCGGATCGGAACGCTTGAGCTGGCACTCTCAGCGGCGTATCTCTCGGGGAGATACAACGGCATAGCCGACCGCCTATCAAGAAATCGCTCTGTGCCGGAATGGCACTCACTGCCCCCGGCCTCGGAGGCCGTATTCGGAACTTGGGGCATACCAGACATCGATCTGTTTGCATCAAAAGAATCTGCCGTAGTAGACCACTACGTTACTTGGGACTTAGCTAGCTAGGATAATAGCACCTTTATGGACACATTGCTTTTGGCTAACATATCCAAAAGGCACGAGCTCTGACCAAACGTCTCCCAATAAAAAACCTGCACAAGAATCTGATAGATCTCACAACTGGCAGGAGACCTCCAATGCTCGAGAAGCTGAATCTCCTAGCTTGGAGGCTTGGGAGTGGGACAGTAAAGTAGGTCTGAAAAAGTAAGTTTGTGACTGTACACAGCACAAAACAAGGCTGGCGAAAATCGACATTAACTAAATATATTGTAATATAATGTATTGTATTAAGTATATCAGTCATCTAGTTAGTACCCATAACATAAGCTCTGCTTAGCTTGCGGCTTAATGATGCTGTGTGGACTGTCCGGAAATATTTATTTATTTTATTCCCCGATCAAACGATGGATTGCATGCATGGTGTTAAGTTTTATTAAGTTTCATTGACTCTATTCCACAGAGAAATCATGTAGCCAGATGTACAGCTAAATTATTTCTTGAAGATCACCTAGCTTACCTAACCATACTTTTATACAAATTTGATGGCTCCATCTACTCAGCAACTAGTTCCGATGAGATTACAGCGAACTTCTTAGGGCGTCAAATATTAAGAGATCGAACCCGAAAAGAAAACAGTCATTTGGGATACAGGTATTAAACTGGCTGAAGAACAATCCATCTACAGAATCACTGTTTGATACAGCATAAAGAACAGCTATTGTTCTACTATTAGCATCTGGACGTCGAATACATGACCTTTCTCTTTTCGATTACCGAATTCGAATCCAATTACTTACTGATGATGAAAAACACGAAGTACTGTTTTGGCCAAGATATGGCGTTAAGACAAATAGTGTTGATAATAGACGGTCTGGTTGGCTATTAAAATCTCATCCAGAAGAACACTTATGTCCTGTAAAGCATACAAATATATAAAGCCACTGAAAACAGACTGAAAACTAAAGAACCTGGATGAACACATTTGTTTATTTCAATAACAGGAGTAATGAACCCAGCTCAGACTAAAATAGCTGGTTGGACAAAATCAATATTAAAAGATTCTGGAATAAATTCATCTCCTGGTAGTGTAAGATCTGCAGTAGCTTCTTGAAGTATTTTTTTTTTGAGGAGATTCTACGCAGAGGCAATTGGTAAGCTCTCAAACCTTTACAAATTCTACTGTCGTGCTATTATCAGGAGCACTACTGAGATACAAAATAATAATATTGGCCTTGACCAGTTGTTAAATAATTTCTTAACACATTAAATGTTTGAAGTTAAAAAAAAAAAAAAGTTACCTTTAAGTCATGTTTTGAATGAGAGAGATCTCATGATTTATATTCAAATTTATTCAGAAACGTTTACGTTTACGTTTAAAGTTTACGTTGCTTTACTTATTACGTAATAAGTGTTGGTTTACGTTTTTTGATAGTAAATAGAGCTTTCAGCTTCAGCAACGTAAAGCTTGAATTCAGAGAATTTAATAATTTAGAAACTAGTTAATAATGCCCGACTGAACATTTGCTTGTTTTCTATAAGGGTCGTGTACTTAGGTTTATAATTTAATGCTTACTTTTGCAATAGATTTTAATTTGGAGATCACATAGCGTTTGTGCCTACTCTTTCCCCAGCAGATAACAAACAGGTCTTCCAACAATGCTGTGTGTTTTGGAACACATATAATATTACCGTTTTGCATACAAACAAAACGGATATTATGTGTGTGGAGAAACACACAGCATGAACAAGGTGCTTGCTGGTGTTGGGAGACACTATGAAAAGATATTGACAGCCGCTCAAGATGACATTCTGGATCGGCTACTTCCTGCAAAGAGTATGGGCTCGAAACAGACTGGAGGTCGGTAAAGTATACCTAAAACCTACTATCTAAAGGCAAATAGTACAAACCATTCTTCCAACAATGCTGTGTGTTTCTCCACACACATAATATCCGTTTTGTTTGTATGCAAAACGGTAATATTATATCACAATTAGCACTGTCCGCGTGGAATAGTGACTTTCACCAGTCACATTAGACATTATATACCTATTATGTTTATATAAACTTTCATCGCCTATTATTATTTTACCCCCTAAGAGTAAGTTTTTTACAAACTTTTAATGTCATGTTTCTTCTGTAACTTGTGTGCTTCTGGCTTAAAAAATAACGAAACTTCCATACAAACGTTCATCCCCTATCTCGACACTTTACAACCTTTTTTCGCATCTAAAAGTAGCCTATGGGCTCTAGATCTGTCTACTAAAGTTCAGTAGTTTATGTGTGAAAGCGTAACAGACAGACAGTTACTTTCATATTTATAATTTTAGTAGGATTAGTTTTATGCGGACCTAGAGAGTACTGCCCATACATTTACAAATTAAAATCAAATGTCACGCACATGCTGGATACGCTTTCAGTTTTTTAATTTCACTCGCGATTTGTTGCTTTAAGCAAAATTATACAATTGAACAGTTACCGTACTTATCTGAAAACGTTGACTAGTTAGTAATACTTTAAACGTAGAGAAGTCTAAACCTAAAATCACAACACAGTAAAACGAAATATCCATTACTTTCCAAAAAGTGCACTGTCGGATTTTTTAAATTTTAGCTTTGATTATACCTAATTTCACGTAAATCGTACTCAAACAAACATTTTGTTTGTACAAAAATGGAGGCTACATTTCCTGTGAAAAGCTAGCCGCATCCCCGCCGCGCCGTCCTGAATGTCAGCGAGGGGCGGCCGTGTTGGACGACATTTTTATTATACGTTTAAATGCCATACTTTTATGGGAAACTTTCGCTAAACTTGCCTTGTTCTATTTCATTTTATTACGTACGGTGTCTAGGTACTAAAGAAAATGACTCAGTTTTATCACAGCTAAATCTGTCAATTTTACAAGGGGTGATGGCTTAAAGCTCCGGCAGAAGAGCTGCCTTCACGTCAAGAGTGATGGGGATCAGCCAGAACCTTGTTGGCTTCCGGAAATAAAATGGGTTGAGGCCTGGAAATTAGGGTTGCTAGATAGCTGGGATTTCCGAGAATGTCCCGGAATTCTGCGTCTTGTCCCATGTCCAGTAATAAGGCCTAATTGCCCCAGATTCCGAAAATCCTTCGGCTCATAAAACCTGGATATTAGACCACTCACATTTGGCTGGCGACTTTTTTCTTTTTAGCTATAATGTGTGGATGTGGTAGGTAAGTTTCGATCTGGCAACCCTACTGGGAATACATGAGAAGAAGAGAGCTCACTAAAAGTGGTATTTACACTACACGGTAGTCAGGGACCCTAACCCTAACTAAGAATGGTGTAATAAGATTTAGGGTCCCTAAGGGACGGACCCGGACCCGGACGATATTCAGGGCCCGGTAGTCAGGGTCCCTGAATAAGTGTAGTGTAATACCCCTTTAACTAGATCTGATCTGTGCCCACAATCGCAGATCGCCTAACAATATCAGTTGTGGTAGTCTGATCTGTGACTACATTTCAAGTAGGTAGATGACGTACGTGCCTGCAGTAATGCTATAATCGCCCCTGGACAGGCGCATTAATTAATAGTGATCCCTCGTTCGGCTACACGCGAACACTCGCCGCTGACATGGTTTAGGCGAGCCGCAACGATGTCCCTAATGACTCCACATAGAGGTACATACGATGGATTACATTAAGTACCAATTTAGCTAGAATAATTATCTAGATACTCTTATTAGAGAGATATTACACTAGAGGTGCCTAATAAATCAAGCGACCCCATAGCTTGGAGTTTAGTCTTAAAACATTTTGCCGCTTTGGTTACGTAGCACACTAGCACATAATATCAATATGTGTAAAGCTCCCTTACAGTTCAAGTAACCTCTGGTCCTAACTAAAAAGTAAAAACAGGCGGGACTTTTAAAAAAAGAACCAGCTTCAATTTTCAAATAAAATCGGAAGCGTGTCCCATAGTGCGCGAAACCGATGGGTGGAGCGGACAGTTCACCGGTACTACGGTAACAGTGTTGAATTGAAAGCCTTTACTTCAGGTTTGTCCAGGAAGGCGCGCTACGGTCGCTGAACGTGTGTGCTCGAAGCTTAAAACTAGGCGTTGTTGTTATAGATCACTAGTACTGTAGGTATCTACTCTTAAACTGAGGATATTCATTCAAAAAAGATTGAATAGGTACTTCTATCGTGTGTTTAAATATTTACAGAAGATGTGAGACGATTGTATTGTACTTACATATAACGTACATCATATTATAAAATTATTTACATTAAACACTGATAAAATAGTTCACCACATAGCATAATATTCAGGCAGATCATGCCATACAGCTTTATAGAAGGTTACTGTCTAACTACAGGCACTCCTGAACCGATGTTCACACAATGTGTCTAGTATATACTTGGTATACACTGCTTTGTATCGGCCCTTATATAGTAGGTACTTCGCAGGAGGTCAGCCCTTCATAGCGTTGAAAGACCTCCCTTGATTAATGAACACTGAATGATGGTTCATTTCGACGTGACGCGCCCTATTTTCGTGAGGAATTAATATTGAACGAAACGAACTGTCATAGGTATTTCTTTTCATTTAAAAAACGATCTTAAGTAGAGAATGTTTATGTAGACAAGCATGAGGTTGTGGAACATATTTAATTGTCTTATCTTCATCAGCCTATATCAGTCCATTGCTGGACATAGGGCTCCCCTTATGAGCGCCATAGCGCCCTGTCTTCAGCTTGACGCATCCAGCATCTGCAAGTAGTCTTTCGCAGATCGTCACCCAACCTGGCCGGAGGGCGTCCTACACTACGTTTGCCAAGTCTACTATCCAATATGGCAGACAAGACCAATAAATACGAACCCTAAAAAGCAGTAGCTGGTACCCCTATCTACTCTAGATCTTCATACCTACTTTCAGCGGGACATGGACAGGACACCCTCCTCCCTAGCACTAATGAGTGACTCACCGAGCCCTCGAGCCAGCCCCCGGCGCAGCCAGCGCTCGGCCGCAGACCCGATGCGCCGCACCCAGCGCAGGGCCGCCGCTTCCACCCGACGAGGACCTGCCCACACATTATTTCCTAATAAAGCTGTAAATAAAACGGCACTGGTCTTCTCTAGCTCGCTTTTACTATTCCTGTGTTTATATCTTTTTGGTGTGCAATAAAGGGTTGTTGTAGGTAAATATACTTTTAGTTGTTTAGGAACAAATTTGTGCACGATCTGCAGAAATTTGTTTCGTTGGTCTGGGTGTTTAATATGTATAATAAAAAAAAAAAATATCTATCTATGTAGTATATTGTATTAAGTATATCAGTCATCTAGTACCCATAACACAAGCTCTGCTTAGCTTGGGGCTAGATGATGCTGTGTAGACTGTCCGGAATTATTTATTTTATTTATTTTTTATTTTAGCTCAATTGTAGACACGAGTTTTCATTTGTTTCTATTCCTTGATTGCAATTTTCATCGAAGGTATTTACCGTAATATTTCGGAGGACCAGTGAGGGCTACTTATTTTTAAGATATAATTTGTTATTGTATCTAGTAGTACTTTATCTGTTGGTCTTTAAATAATATAAATATTTATCATAAAAACAATATTTATCCCAAAACTTGCAGATGCTACTGGCATTTGTCCCGAGGCGGGAATCGAACCCGCAACCTCCGGCATCGCATGCGAACCGCACCCGGCGGCGCGGCCCATGAATGTCGAAGTAAAACAGTAATCAGTCATACTAGCTCCGATACGGCTGGACACAGGGGACACATAGGTCATTGAACGCTATAGACTTTTAACTTACTATATTGAAAGGCAAAAACTACTCTATCAATCTAAAGAAGACAATGACCTGTAGATAATCTCCATGAATATACTTTAACAACAAAAGCAAAAAACAAAATGAAGATACGTGTCTACGCATAACATCGACAGCCGTTTTATCATTGAAACCGTTATAACGTACCTGTGGCTCCAAGGTCCTCGTAGTCCCCGCGGCACAGTCCCCAGGGAGCCATGGCTCTACCACTGATACTTTTGTTCCACTTCGTTCACATAACATTGGCATTTTGTGAGCGCGTCATTCTCCGCGCTCGAAATGACTAAATAAATAACTGATGCGCGACGGAAACATCGCTTCGTAGAGACGTGTACTGTGCTGTGAGTTGTTCTGTTTGCTCTGATAAGGTATTGATAGGTACGTATTTACTAGTTATCGCGCATTTATACAGGGTGTAACAAACTAACGTTACCTGGAGGACGAGCTCCTAAAATATTCAAGACTAACGTCCCGTCCCGGCTTCGCACGGGTGGACATCTTTCATCAGTATTTTAAACATTTTGGCACAATTCGTCGCAATCGTAGAAAAGAGGCGGATCTGATTTTTGGCTATTTTCGTTTTATTCTATTAATCGGCTAAGAATTACCTAGAAAATCTATCACTTTGATTTTTTTTCAATATTTGTTTTATTTGCGAAGATATTCAGTAGAATAAAGACGGTTTTGAAACTTGGATCGCAGTAAAATGACGTATGAATTGATGCGCCACTATAAGGCGGTGACTTCTTCCCCCGCTACCCTCCCTCGCGCGACGGATCGTACGTACCGGCAGTGTTCTATGCAGAGCTAGGGCAGTTGGTAGAATAACAGCACTATTCTTTCCTAACTTTGTTACTAAAGCTTAATTTTTAATTGACGATAAAATAACGTAGTTATTTCGTCAAAACAAATATTTGTTTCGCTGAAAAGAAAAAAATCTAGTGAAACTGCTAAAGAAACAGAAATATAAAATAATTTTATGTTTACTAGTAAGTGCGACCAGCATAAAAAATCGGAAGAGCCCGCAAGCACTGCACCAGAAATGAATTTACTATTTATTATTCACTTTTAGGTGCCTTGTATTAATTTATAGCTAACTTTTGAAGTAAACTATAGTTTTATTAGCCCATCCGCGGAACAATAGCGGTACGCCACTTCCAACGTTCTACTTGGGAGTTCGAATAAGTAATTTTTATGTACCCTGAAAAATAGTTTTATTGTTATTGTGATCAAGTTTATAAGTTCATACAATGAAGATACATTTTTTTTAATCGTTGCAATTTTTGGTGTCGTAAAATACAGTGCGGCATTTTTTCACGGACTCTAGATGGCAAATAGTAGGCGTTTGGTACAATCCGCCTTTTTATTACGGATAAGGGCCAGTCGTATATACATTACCGTCTATATACTTGGGAGAGATTTTTAAAACCGTCGTTTTAATTACAATTTTTCCTTATTATTTTCGCAGTTGAGCTTAAAATCTTTTTAAATTAAACTGTAATACATTTTCTTTTAATAGTTGGTACACTTTCTTATAAATAACCTATGAATTTATTAAAAAAAGTTGCAGAGGAACGTTGTTCGTCACCCAAACCACCAGGAGCCGAATCAATTTAACCTGAGAAACACACGCATACTTTGATGCGTGATGTATGAGTGGTGTTTCTTTTCAGAAAATAAATGACAATGACGATGATGTATTGGCGCGACTACAGAATTAGACTATCAAAACAAATCATATGCAGCAGCTCCCGTGATAAGCCATTTTGCCCCGAAAACTAAAATATTTGAAATTTTAACTTCCGTCGCATCTGCTGAAAATCCCCGAATTATGCCGCTGAACACCAATGTCTGCCAAACAGGAACAGGTATTACCCCTGTAACGAGTTTATTAAAGATAATTTTATGCCTACCATTTTCTATTACTCGATTCACCGATGCGATTGACTCCAATTTATAATGAATTAACTGACTGTTTTATTTTTTATACTCCAGAAGAGTGGAAGTTACTAATTCAATGGGCTAAAACTTACAATCTGTATGAAGGTAGAGAAGTTCTTTAAGATTAGTGTTTAAAGAGACTCAGACTTTAAAGAGCTGCTGCAGAACAAAATTGGACATAAATCACGGTGACTGAAACACTCGCATTGAATAAAATAGTAGAATGAAAAATTTATAAAAGAATGTGATAATGTTTGAGAAAATCGAGCCTATCAAAACACGGTACAAATACATTATAACCCACTTTTGACAGTAGTCCCATGATAGTTGGGGAGGCTCATTGTGTGGAATGATACATGCGTCGACAAACATGCACCTTCCCATCTTCCAAGGACATCCACGAGGGCTGGTGTGGCGGCAGATTTGGCTGAGGACCTCAATATGCAGGTCTCGACAGAACCTACGCATTTGTTGCCTTTGGAATCGATTCCCTAGGTCCGTGGGGTACCGAGGCTCTCCGGGTTTTTTAAATTATCTGAGCGTCTGATTGATGACGCGTGACCCGAGAGCTGGTAAATATCTGTCGTAGCGCATCAGCATTGCCATACAGCGTGGTATTGCAGCCAGTGTCTTGGGGACGCTTCAGACTGGTATTGACGAGAGATCGATTGAGTTACCATTAGATTGTTTGCAACCGTCTGCTGAATTTTTTCAATTGTACATACTATTTATAATGTTTTCTATTTATTGATTGTAATTATCGTCGTTAAAGGTGATTTAGTAATTCAAATATTACTTGTGATTGTATGACTTTACTTTGAAACTGGAGTAATACCTGCCATGTTTTTTTTTTAACAAAATAAACATTACTTGAATGGTTGCTAATTAAATGCCTACTACCTAATGTCCTACTTTGTTAAGAAAGGCTCTTAAAATAGGTAGATAAATAAGTAGGCAGGTGCCTATTTTGATACCAATTTTAACTTTCAAGACTGCCTTAAACTTTTAGCATTTATGACATTTACATTCATTCATTTTATATTTCAGACATTCCTAATAAAACTGGCTGTAGGTAGAGTTGAAACCACTTTGGATGCTTCGTTGATAATTTAACACTATTAAAAAAAAAAATATCCGTGAGTATCTCCTGTTTTTATATTTAGGTGTAAAACACTTAAATATAATACTTTTATAATATAAAAAGTTGTTGTCTTATTCCATGTCATCACATACGCCAAATTATTCGATTGCAATTCCCCAAAACAACGACGGATAATACACTGCGCCTTAATTATGGAATCATAGCTCCGTATTAAAACGTTGCAATAATACATTCGTCACTTGAGTGTCCGCAGAATAATGACGCATGTGACTTTTTACAAAAATTAGACATAATAAAGATTAAATACGTAGATCATATTGTAAAAGAGTATACAAAAAGCAATTGGTGAAAATTGTACGCTGATCGGACAAGCCGTTTCCAAAATATGACAAAAAATCCAATTTAAACTCTTTAAAATGCTCTCCTGTAAAGTTGGTAAAATGCACATCCGTCTCTTTGCTACGATTGCGACGAATTTTGCACTAAGCGTAAAGTAACAGAATAAAGAGTAAATAGAGTCACACACAGTAAATATTAATTTAGGTAAGACTTAATGCTCTCCCAGAAACTGAGATCTTTGAAAGAATCAGCTCTGGAATCTCCTATCCTGAACATGACAACTGATGTCATGCTGCCACGAAATGTGTTTGAGAAACACTTTATAGAGGAACTGCCTTCCAGGGAAAACTGGTTGAACAGCCAACTACTCATTCAGTACGGATGCCTAAACTGGTAGTTACACAGATAGTTCCAAGTGGAGCTGGATGTGGGTTGTGTTGTGGAGTGAATGAAGAGTGACCCAGGTTTGGCAGTAGCATTTAAACCTTGATAAATACGTTTGTTCGTATGTAGAGATTGTAAAGAAATTACCCACATAGTGAGGATCAGCCAAAAGTGAAAAGGTTAAGACGTTCTAGCTAGCTTGCTCGCGATATATGTATGTAGGTATTTCTAGTTTTTATGTCAGCTAAAACTTTGCACTACCAAAATCATCGAATCGATAATTAAATATTTAAATAATTTTTTCAGCAATAATTTCAACAATTCTATTATAGTTACCTACTAGCAAAGTACTAGAAGTATTTAAGTACCTACCTACCAATGAGTAAATTAGGGTTGCTGTTTACTTGGAGATACTAACCTACCTGAATGAAAAGCTCTTTAATTCAAAGGTTCGAATAAAACACAGTCAACTTGAGTATTCCCGATTTTATTAAATACTAAAATAATTTACTCACACAGTTAGCCTATTCTAGCGACTTAGCCCAGGGAAATCTAATCCAAATCATTTGAATTTAGCACCACACCTAACATTACACTACTAACAGCCGCCGTTCGTAACCGAAACGGACTTGTATCAAGACTTTTTATTTACTTAACTAGACATTCGATTTTACAATGCAAAAAGCCTTTGATTAACATGTAAGGTGTTTTGTAAGTATAGGTACCTTATATACCGGTGTACTTAAATAGTTAATACTGAAGTACACCAAAGCTCATAGTGACGCACATATAGCGTTACCCATAAGAAAAAAACTAAGACCAAACGAAACAATCTATCTCCCTCTGTCTCACACGATGTTATACTCTTATTTATCAGTTGAGAGCGAGAAAAAGAGATATATACAAGAATTTTAACATAAAAAAGCTTTGCGTAGCATCAAAAAATTAAGCTATTTATGGTATTTAAGCTTTACTCAGGTCCAATTCGACTCTACCTATAAATGAATGTGGTCAAATGTAATACAAACTATTTGTTTCAGTGATAGAACTACAATGAATGGTTGGAGGAATTAACGGCGAAATTATAAAACTATTTATATATTAAACATTAGCTGATGGTGTTGTTGTTGAGGAGTGGCGCGGAGTCTTCAGAGTCCTCACTGTCACTCGACACTGTGAACAAATTAACTCTCTTATAGCGCTTTATAAACTCTAGAAAGTATTGACGATTCAATATGAAATATTTGAAATAAACAATTTCACGACATAAATTAAAAATAAAGTTAAAGTACCTAAAAGTTACAGGAAAATGTTTTTCAGATATTTCATTTTGAATTGTGACTGAACTTTTATGTTACATACAAACAAATCTCAACTAATATTTATTTTACTACTATTTAAAGAAAACTGTAGTAATTTGCGTAACACCTAATATGTTATGGTAATTAATGTTTTAGAAAAATATTATACAGAAAGCTCAATGTAGCATCAAATGTAGGTACTGAAGGTATTAACGTCTGTATAGTAAATATAAGGGTTAATAAGCACACAATCAAAGCAATGAGGCAAGTTAGTTACTCTAGAGAGCAAGCGAAGAGTACAGGGAGCATATAAAATAGCTTTTACTTATCTGAGAACATCCATATAGTTCCTAGCTTTACTAACTCCAGCACCATCTTAAGAAACCGAGACCACTGATAGCTGACACGATGGTTCTTAGTAACATTGTTTCAGAGTTCAAATTCAGTTATCCTAAATGCCTAGCAATGTGATGTGTTTGAAGCACTATTTGGGATATAATAAAACAAAAAGGGAAAATTTACATTAGCTTATATTGACATACAAAATACACGCAACAGCTATGACAATATCAAACATATATTTACATCATTTACAGTGAGCGCCAGCTAAAATGGCACACCGTAATAGAGAAAGCTAAACTTTTTGAATTTGAGCGCTTACATTCAACGCTTCACGCGATCGAATGACAGAGACGGCGCTTTGCTAAACTGAATATAATTTTCGTACTCTTTCTAATTGTCGAAGTGCCAATTTATTAGGCACTGGCTTCTACGCTACGGTAGATTGAGCTGATCTGATAACTTCTAAGTATTTTGAACCGTTTTGAGTTTGCAATACAATAGTATATCGAGTAGCAAGCATCCTAGCGCTTATATTTACATGGAAGAGAGATAGAGCGGGCAGGCAGCGTTGGTTAGTGGCAGCCAACACCGAGACCATTATACACCCTATGTTTTAAACGATAGGGTTCATAGTGATTAGTTAGTACAAAAGAGTCGCATTCAATGCATATTATAACTAGAGAATTTAGACAATTTGTTTGAATAAATTAAATAATTTTAACAATTCCTGCTCCGTCCTTATACAACCAACATTTTATAAGGATAAGCTCTAGCAAGCGAGATGTGGCTGTTGTTGGTAAATAATAACATACATATATATTAACAAATGTATGTACACATTTGTATTTTGATACTTTATTGTGAAGCCTCCGCTAGCTAGCAACTTGGCACTAATTACAACGTTACAAAGTTAACTAATTACAGAAAAGGAATTTATTTCCTCACCTCGCTTACTGAGCCTGCCATGCCACAGTTATAATAAATAAATAAAACTGGACTAAAACACAAAGTGACGTCCCAAGCTAGGCAGAGCTATATGGGTAGGGACTACATAATTTGATATAACTTCAACACATTACAAAGATATTTCACTATACATAGAAAACGCCCCAGAACAATTATCTGCAGATCGTACAAATATATGTCCCGTCGCGTCGCGGGAATAGAAGCCGCCACCTACTGCGTCGCAGGCGGACATTCGCCCTCCGCACTACTGAGGTCGACGGTGTTATAATAAAAAAATAGCTCCAAATTAGCCACACTCTAGCTGTTAAACCGAATCCAATTCAATTGACAATGCTAATACATGTATATCTATACTGACATATTTTTTATTTTTCTTAACCAAAAACTACAAAAACCGTCCAGCGGCTAGCTCGTAACAATCAATAATTTAGTAACAAATGAACACTTGATTTGGCAAACGAAAACTACGATTTCTTAAAATTAGCAAATCTAAAAATCCCAAAACATTATATTATCGCCATTCACTCACGTCCACTCACTTATCAGAATCTATGCAAATCCAACTTTCTGGATTCTGATCTACAACAAAAACATTCATTATACTTTTATAACAAGAGTGAATTTAGAATAAGTGCTCTAAGTATCAACATAACAACGTTCTCAAGATCATCGAGTTTTGTCTTTCGATGACCCGAGACCAAGTTACAAGGATTGTTCACGATTAACCGGTGTAATGGTAAGAAAATGTATTAGTTTTAGTTTTTGTTTTTTTTTTTTAATTTTTCAGCTTAGTTTAGTTTAATAGCCATCACCCCATGCGAGACCGTCGACCGAACCGGACCAGTATTTATCACCAAAGCCGCTTCTGATACACGCCGACCATACTTATAAAATCACACATAGTAAAACTTTTAAAATTCTTGCGAACTCACTATATTTATTATTTAATTCGGATTGCCAACAGCTTAATTACAATAGAATTTAAAATAGACACAGAAAGCTAATAATAGGCAGTAACTAATAAAATCATAGTAGTGAAGTATTGTATAAATAAACATTATAAATAATAAAGTAATAGATTTAGTAAGTAGGTCGGCGTGTGTGAGTAAAGCATCAATAAATAAGTATTACTTATAGAGTCAGTAAGCGGCCCCTGCGGACGGGCGGCGGCGGCGCGCGCGCACATTGCGTACTCTTTATAATCTGAAAGGTACAGCTACGTTCAACCATACTCCTTCACATATCTCTGTTAGAAACTGTTCCTCGACATGTCTAAATAACAATAATACATTTGTATCTAGCTACATTTTTAGCTACAGTTATTCAGTTGTCTCGTGATACGAACAACTGCATCAGAATAACCGCTCCTACACATTTGTTCCAACTCTATAAATAACGATCTCTCGAGTTCTAATGCTAACTAACAAAGGGCTAGATTCAACAAAAGTTATGTGCAATGTAACCTTAACCTTGCAAACGTCTCATCGGTTCACTGTTCACTTCAATCGTCGCAAAAGACAATTCACAAACTCTATAACAATGAATAACACGTCAATTAACAAATCCTAACAATTAATATATTTTACAATAATATAATATGAAAATAGTTATGGCTCATAATTGTATCTCTAAGGGAACCACGATTCATTATTGCTTTACATTGTAGAGAAGAAAGCTATTCTAAACATGATACATGAAATATATGATACATAACGATCCAGCTTTGGCTAGAATTGTAAATTGTGTCAGTTTTACTTTGCTATCTTGTAACTACAAGACTAAATCAACTAGAAAAATGACTAACATAATCGTCAAATTGTTCCCCCGTAAACTTTAACCAACTTTATTCCGTTTGCTTATAAACTCCAACTGTAAGTCAACTATCTTAAACTGTTTCACACTGAAAAATATACAACGCATTAACATCACGTGAAGCCTCGCTAATACAATTTATAGCTCAAATGTATATTTGTCGCATATACATTTGTGCTATAAAAACCTTCAAACCTATTCAGAAGACATTAACATCTACCTTGTAAAGGTTCCGCTGCTGTGGATATTAGATCGAATCAGATAATATGACTCGGTCTAATGAGATGATTACTTTTCATCAACCTTTATATATTGAAACACAAGACTCACTAGGGGGAGGATCATTAGGGGGTGTGCAACCCCGAGCGCCATCTGGCGTCGACTAGCTCGGCAAGACCACCACAAACTAAGTGATCAGATTCTTTACTGCTTTTGTATTAATAATTGATTCGTTCGTAAGAGATGGTAAGAGAGGTTCACGCTGAGATATAATTTAAAATTTTCTAATAATTTTCTAAAAAGTTCGCATTGCACCCTCATAAGGTGTCATGGCGACAGAGCAATATTAATTTATATTATTAAATTAAGATAGAACTGCATTTTATCCGTTTCCCTCTAGTGAATCCCGTTGAGCAGTCGCCTAGTGTACGAGTGGCGCGGTGGGAGGCGGAGCCCTAGGCCTGCGAGTGCTGCCTCTTGGCCTGGCGCAGCGCGGCGCGGCGCGCGTTCGTACCGTTCCTCTCGGGCGCCTTGAGGCCCGGGGCGGCGGCGCCGGCGCCGGCACCGGGCGGCGAGGCGGGCGGGTAGGGGATCCGGAACAGGCGGATCTTGAGGTGTGCGCAGATCTCCAGGCAGATCTGCCCGCAGTAGCGGATCAGGTCGCAGCACACCCATATCTGAAAGGTATTTACACTTTACATGTATAGCTGTACGGTTGCTGAATAAGACACTCTTAGCACAATATTCAGCTTCTGAGTCGGAGGTTAGGGTCATGTAAGGTCTAAAAAGGGATTCTAAATTCTTTCTGATTCAAAAATGTGTTAAGCAGCACAGCAAATAGTCTATTGATTGTCGGGCAAGCTTGGCTTTGTCCTGGAGGTCAAAGGTCTCTCACTTAGGTGCAGCTACGGTATTCAGTACAAACATAATCTACAAGTTCAGATGACCACTAACCAAGATAACTATTGGTGGTACAAATTATTAAACTCACTTGTGTTAAAGTGAAATCAATCTATACCGTAACGTAATGGTTTGTTTGGTAAGTGTTTTATTGTTTTTTTTATATATTTATTTTTTGAGACGCACAAACATAAAATAATGACATAATATATAGAACTTTAAAAAATAAGGGTTGCGGACTTGATTATTTTACAAGTCTATTTAATTTTTGGAATAAATGATCTTTATCTTTCAATTATGTGCATACAGAGAGTAGGTATTGCGAGCGAATCGGAAAAAAAGAAAATGGTAATCTATGTATAAAAATAAACAAATAGATGAAAGATAGTATCTTATCTTTGATATAGCACAAGCATTCAATATAACACAAGCTCTGCTTAGCTTGGGGCTAGATAATGCTGTGTGGACTGTCCGGAATTATTTATATATTTAAAAATATAAGTTAGTTGTGTTACCGTGCAGAGCCACAGCACGATGTACTCGGGCAGCGCGTTGTTGAAGTACTGGTTGAGGAACAGCATGGCCGGCCCCAGCAGCGACCAGTCGTAGTACTCCATCTCGCTCTTCGTCATGTGAGCCACCTGAAACAGCGATATCGTGTCACATACCTACCCATTACACAAGCATTGAGTCGCTTCCTGTAGGGCTAGATAGCACTTTGCGCAGGACAAAAAAGTGAGGCAAACTGAAAATCAATTATCACTTTATTTCTTATATTATTTTGATAATTATGTACCTATAGTATTAAATTTGACTTGTCTAAGTGCTTATTTTGTAAGCCTAAAGAAATAAAGATATTGATTTCTGATTTCTTTGTGGATTGTCTAGCATTTTTAATTTTTTGGTTAGCTCTGTATTAGGTGAGGCTTTTTGTAATACCCATTGTATCCTCTTTATTCGGGTGGGACGCAGCAAGCAGAAGGTACTTAAACGTTTTTAACTTGGGGAATTTTTTTACATGACGTGTCGTGTCGAGGGAACTGCTAATCAGCCACGTTGTGACCAAATCACGGGTTATAAACATTCTCAAAAATGCGAAAGTTAGTACATTTTTAAGCTTGAACAGTTGACAAATATTAGAAAAAAATGGTAATAAGATAGATAGATAGATAATACTTTTATTGCATCACTTATAAAAAAGGAAATACTTATTTAAATATTCTAACTGAGATAAGCAATGGAATTGGCGGCCTTATCGCTTAAAGCGATTTCTTCCAGGCAACCAAAAACGTGAGAAGAATAATGATGGATGGCGGTAAAATAAAAAAAAATATTAAAACAAATCAATACTAATACCCAAATAACAAATTAAAACTAATACTTTAAACTAATACATACAACAAATTAATTAAATTACTATAAGGGACATGCTCAATAACCTAGATAAGATAAGATAGGTTATATTTTGGGTAAGAACATGGGCTCCTTTTGATCCTGGACTAAGTCACCCGCGAAGCCGCAATAGAAGTCAGCACGTGCTATTTCGCCTCTTCCACTAGTGGACAAAAAAGTGAGGCAAACTGAAAATCAATTATCACTTTATTTTTTAAGTATATTATTTTGATAATTATGTACTTACCTATAGTATTAAATTAGACTTGTCTAAGTACTTATTTTGTAAGCCTAAAGAAATAAAGATTATGATTTACTGATTTGCTATAAGTAAAAAGGTGAGGCAGTAGAACTCACCACGAGCCGGTTGGTGACCTTGGCGGCCACCATGCCGAAGGCCAGGATGTAGAGCGCCGGGTGGTTCTCGTAGACGTGAGACTCGCTCTTCTGGAAGATGATGAAGGCGGGCACCACGACCAGCGAGAACGGGATCACCGGGGACAGGATACTCGTGCCCTGCGGAGGAGAGCGGTGTACCGGGGGCTTGCGGGGGGGGGGAGGGAGACATTCTACATGTCTCATACACTAAATTGTCTCAGTTCTTTGAAATTTACCATTTAGAATTTACGGGAGTAAGCAAAAGTTTATCTCAAGAGTATGTAATTTAACACAAAATTTTAAGTTTATTTCAGAATTCAGGGAGTCGTTAATATGAGTAAGGTTTAGTTACCAAAATGTAAGTATTTAGAAGTTTTTATGGGAAAGATAACATTGTTAACTGTAGTTATTGCACAAGATTAGAAATAGAAAAACTAAGCTCGTTAAAAAATGCAAACAAAAAGCTCAAGATAAATACTGCTACCCAACAGTTTACATCTACCATGCAATGATAAGCCAAACGGCACAAGACAACATGCAATGCTTAAGCTAATGAGTATGGGTGCAGATATGACATGCAGTTATACTTCTCGAAGCCACGACCAAAATAAAAACCCTTCACGAATTTGTAGAGTTCTTTTCGCGAGGGCGAAAGGTTACTGATAACTGGTATTTTTTGTGAGAAGGGTCTGTTCAAGTTGGTCGCGGCTCGCGGGTTACACACAGCACAACACTACAGAGGGACAGATGTCACATCGAGCAGCCAGCCTGCCCCGGAGGCATGCGTGCGAGCTTAGCGCCACGCCGTTAGTTGTGCAGCTGTTTAATCGTGTTATTCATTGTGTTAAAACACAAAAATGTCCTTACTGCTACCGTGGAGCCGTTTTTCCCCACTCCGCCCCTCATTATCACGGCTACGTATCCAGCTATTAGGTAGAGAGTGAACACCACTACCAGATAGTTGGACATTAGATTCAAACTGATGTTTATCGACGGCAGCTGTAGTGTTAGGCCGTGTGGTGACCGAGTGACGTCATGCGGTTAGTCCGATCACCGGGGCCCGACCGTCGACGATCACAGAGAAAAGAAACACATTACATGCCATTAATATCGATCAACGACCTGCTTCTAGGGCGGGGAAATTCATTTATTGTGCTGTCTTCACTCATCCACCGGAACACCATTTATACAGGTATACAACATTGTGAGCCTTTACTTCAATTCTGTGATGTATGACATTTGATGAGACCAATCACCTGGTTGATTTGAAATGAACGACACGGTTCTCTGCGTCTTTATTTACACGATGAAAGACTCACGTCGGTATCATGCGGATCCAATTTATACAAATTATGAAAGAGACGAATCAGTCATGTATACTATCCCCGACAAACCCTTTTAGATCTTTGTGTTTTCATCAAAACGAGATAATCCTGAAGTGTGGCGCACCCCTAGGTTATTGACTAGCCAACGTACCGTAGAAGCCGCAACCAATATACCCTCCAATGAGTGTAGAAGCATGACTGAGACGTCTCTAAGCCCAACCCCGGTGTAAGAGTAGTCTTACTGCGACTGTGGATCCGTTTTTGCCACATCCCCTATACCGGAACGTGGTGGCGAAGTTCAGGATAAAGAAACATTGCAGGCCATTGCACATCGAGGAGACGAGCAGGCTGCCAGGGACGCCTAGGATCTGTACCACCCGCACATTGTTACTACAGCTCCACAAAACACACGACATATTTAGTTTACTCATCCTCTATGATACACAATACGCAAGGAAATGACATTTGTTTCAGTAACTATATCTGTTCCTTCCGTTAAAGCATAAAAACAGATACTTATAGGTATTTTTAATGCTACTGTTTGTTCGTTCAAAGCCTATATTAAAAGAGGACTCTTATATTTTGGTATAGTTTCGTCCTTTTCTGAAGTATTTTAATGTTATTTGTTAGAAAATCCAGTTTGTAATCTCTAAACGGGTGAAATAAGAACACAGAGTTAATCCTAGATTCCTCAGATTAAAATTTAACAAGAAAATAAGCCCAAGTTCGTAATTATTTTCTACAAATCACGATCAAAGTGTAAAAAAAACCACAGTGTTTGATGATTAGTATAGTTATTGGTTGATATATAATTTTCCAGTGTCTTCATAGATAACCAGGAAATAGCGACTGGTTGTGCGATGTTAATGAGTGAAGACCCACGCTCCTGACAGAATAAAAGATCAGCCACATTTATAAACTTAACGTACTAGGAACATGTCAATACTGGCCATTTACACAAGTGGCTGAACATTTATTATCTGAACATTGCTGGGTAAACATGAGCTATTTACATTATCTAAAAATTTAGTTAGGTTCCGACATTCAGTCACTTTTTAGATGAAATGGGCTTCGTTTGCACCATGAGAGTAAGGCTAAAGTTGGATATCAAACTCCAAAAATAACCATAATACAAGATAAAATGTCGAAGTCACGCCGACATATACATATATTTATGGTAACTGTCGTCATGATGTTTTCACAGCAATAGTTCAGTGGTCGACCACTCGCGCAGGGACGTCCCTAAAGTGACTGGAGCTCTAGGCCATGCTCCTCGTTAACAAATAAAAGAAATAAAACAGTGAGCATAATCCAATGTGTCGAAGGACGTACTGTGGTATTTTAAATACATGCTATTAAAAAAACCCACATGATAAGCGATGGAACCAACTGTATCTCAGTCAATAAAAGCGAGAGGAGAAATACGCATTTACACACGGAGCCTTTTAAAGCTCTTGTTAAATTGGTTTGATCAGTATTGATTTTACTACGGGTAGGTTGATGACTCGACAGAAAAATGTTTTAGGGATAATCACTTAAGTAGGTTACATGACTACTTGGGCAGTTCATACTTTTAGTGATTTAATTAGTTATACTAAAATAAACATAAATACTATTATTAAATATACTCATTTGCATAAATACAATAAAAATAAGTTTGAAATCAATACTAATCAAAGGAAACATTTTAGTAAAATTCCCTCCATTGGGTTTTCATTGAGTTATTAGTATAAAATCGTGTGTGAATGTAACTAAGAGATGCCAATATAAACTATCGCTACGTTAAATCAACCGATGAACTGATAAGGATTCAACCCAATTCGAAGACCTGAACATTTAGAAGCACCTCAGACGGCATGGGACGGTATGCGCGAGATACACTTTAATTTACAAATGATTAAACTTTACAAACATTTTACGTTTAAATTGCTAGCATTGAAATGTATTGAAGGGCATTATCGCTTGTTTATTCAATTCACTCGTTGTGTCAACGAAAGTATCTACAGACACTTCGTATTACACGCTCGTGAGTTGCTTTTGTCGCTTAATTTACCGTGTCACTTGCTTTGAAGATAAGCTTTACAATAGCTTTCATATTTATATTTTTTTACTTTTAGGAAGATACAGACAAAAATGGTTTTATATTTTATTAAGTGATAATCAATGGATTTGGCAGTGGGTACAAAACTCGAAAATTAACAACTAACATCATAGCGATCATTTTTATAAATTTTGATTTGATCATAAATTAAAAAGCTGTATTCTAGTATTCTAAAATTAAATTCCCTCGTATTGTTCAGCACGGTTTTAGATGAAAGTATTTCAACTTCAACTTCTTGATTATGGCTCTGCGTCTGGTTTGGCGCAATTTTGCCAGATGAAAGTTTTTAGAGTTATGTTGTATGAGTAGTGCCGTCCCTTGCCGCCGGGGCTGTAAGCTCACAGCGACGGTGGAGCCGTTCTTGCCGACGCCGCCGCAGCCGATGGCGGAGGCCAGCGCCGCGCCCGACAGCACCGCGCCGCCCGCCGCGCACGCCGCCAGCGAGTGACGGTACTCGATGCCGCCAGATACCTACCACACCTCTCTCTTTTACACACACGTCTGCGGATACCTTCTAACTCTTCGCTGCGGATTCCACTCAGGTACGCTATGGTATGGTCAGGTATTCTATGATGTGCAAGAATACTTGGAATTACCGCCTATTTAATTTAATTTTAATTGTATATTTTAATTTAATTTAAATTGTATACTTTAATTTTTATAACTTATTATTATTACAAATTATACCTACATAACTATTTTAAATTGACGTGTTACTAGGAGTAATTAATAAAATCTGTATTTCTGTACTATCGCATAATATAGCATTTGTGTTATTCTAGACTATAATCTATCTTTGTGCCAAATTAGATCCATATCCGTTCAGTAGTTTTTGCGTGACAAACATCCATCCATCCCTACTTACAAACGTTCGCGTTTATAATATTAGTAGTCTCTACTCTACTACTCATTTCTAAGAGCTTTAAATTTTTTTGTCTTCTTCAATGGTTCTTAGTTGATGCACCATAATATGCTGAATATACCTATTATATTCGATAAGTACAGAATTACTTTTATAAATCTTCATTTTTGATGCTTTAGTTAAGTTCGGTCGAATCTGCTTAGCTCTAGTTTTAAGGAAGGGTGACAACTATTTCGACTCATCCGTAGAACAAAGTCCTATCTGCAGAGTGAATGGTTTTCAGTAGACGTTAGAGAAGTTGTTGACATGTGTAACTCTTAAACGGTGAGACTTCTCATTCAGACTTTTTGGTATGTTGTTACAATGCCCTAGCCTAGTTAAACGCTTTTTAGTGTATATTTATTTTCCTTTTATTTCCGGAGATAGTGAGTCCTATATTAACGTAGGACGTTTTACGGCGGAACAGCGGCGGTCTGTTGTGAAGATAGAACGTTGTTCTACGGAAACCTCTTAGCAAAATGACGTTTTATATTAACATGGGTCGTTTTTTGTTGGAGTTATCTATTCCGTAAGAGTCCTATGTGGATAACTACCTTAAAATATTGTAATTAAATTATAACTTCTAAGTACTAAAATCGTTTACTAAGTTAAAAAAATATCAAAATAAGTAATAAAGCCAATATATGGCATGATTTAGAACAAAAAACACGTCATTTAAAATTCAGCTCATAGAATATTTGCAGGGCTATTATCATCTCCTTATTAGAAACATGCTGAAGATGCGCATGAATAAATTTTAGACTAAGGTGCGAGATGTAAATATCTTCATGTGGTGATAAATATTTACGTGGATTTATCATTTTAGCTAAGACTACGTACGACGATAAGTTTATGACGAACTCTGTGGGGCAGCTGGCGAAGGTCACCCTGCGACGCTCGAGGTTGCTGGTTCGATTTCCACCTTGGGTCATATATGATACTTGTTCAGGATGTTTAGGCTATTCTCTATATATAATATAGACAAAATAAAAAAATATACCTACGTAAGTAGTATAATTCTTTGAGTATCACATTTATCAAGTACCCATAATACAAGCAATGCTTGGGGCTAGATGATTTTGTGTGAATAATTGTCCATTTATATTTATTTTTTAGACATGTTACCTGTTTCGGACCTGGTTACCATTTTGTCATACGATAAAGTATTTTAAGTTTTAACTATTACGCCAACAAGTCAGTTTTCGGTTAACGTGCAGTTTAATTGTCAAGTTTCAAAACTCACCTAGGGCAAAACGATACTGATTCGAAATATTATAAATAATCTAAGTAAATTTTTAACAAAACATGCAGATAGTTGTGTAAACTTCGCACTTTAGTTACCTCATTCAAAACACATACAAAATAACAAAACTTGTATTATATTATTTAATCACTTATTTATACTGAAATATAATTTAGAAAAACAATTAAAAACCAAATTAAGCACTTATTACAATAATTAAACATTGTTTCGCTCAATCAGTGCGCAGAATTTAGGTCATAAATTGATCAGCAAAACATAATATTGCTTGTTTAGGCTTGGTTAGGTCATCATCCCAGTCTTCTTTTCCTTATCTTAATGAAATTCCGCTCCATGGATCGGTCTCATAGTTGCCAAAAAAAATTATAAAGCTAACCGCTGTTTGCTTTCAACACAGGGCATTTTTCAGCGACATTTGCATGTTGGCCTGATGGTTTTTTCATCTACGGCTTTTTTTTTCTCCTAACAAATTTTTACCTTAATTCAAGGCATTCATTCATTAGCATTCAACGTCTGTCTGTTTTTAGAAGCCACGTTGCGATCAGGATGTCATTGTGAAGATGCAGGCGACAAGTACATAGGTTAAAATAACTATTGGAATTCGATGATGCCCGCAGAAGTTTTTAGTAAAACTGTACCGCAAATGCTGGTGAAGTAATCAGTGATTACTTCACCAGTATTTAATCACATTAATTGTCCACATGATTAGGACGGAATACGCAGGTAGCAGACCGAATGGACATTTATTAATGTCCAATATAAGACGGCATAGATATGTTGTTGGCAATGCCTTCCAGTTAAGAAAATTCGTAATTAATACAGCTTGTTGAGTTAAAATTTTATCACCACAGATCTACCCTGGTTAATTTAGAACTGTATAAAATTTACTGGGTGAGTAAAATTTATCTGTGGTGAGAAACTTGTAACTCTTAATGCTATATTAATGGTGAATTTTTGTAACTAGAATGAATTTTCAAAGAAAATATACTAGCTTCATTGGTTTAAACGTTCATGGCTGAGGTATTAGACACAACATTCGGTATTGAGCTATCGCAGGTAATTTTATCGGTCCACTATCTCATGCAGAATTTAATCCTGATCATATTAGCTAGTTTTTCCTGCACCTGGGAGCAAAGGCGACGTTTTTATGGTATCATGCGGCTGTTATCAACATTCACAACTGGAATTGAACAAAAAACTTAGTATTTTTGTAGTTATGTATAAAATACTTTCATATATTATGTGTACTGAAAAATAATGTACTTAGCAATATATAACACTAATTTGAAATTAAAAAAAATCAATATTTAAAGATGTTTTTTTATGAACAACGTCCTAAATGATTTCATTATCCCAGAAACAACGTTCTATCTTAACATCGAACCGACAAATCGTCTAACAGATTCCGAAAAACAACGTCCTATAGTCATATGAAACCCTAAGAAGCTCAATAGTGTTCGCATAAAATGGTCCTAACGTATCATGTGACTTAAATTTTTTACTGTTAATTATTGAAGAAAAAATGATTATTCCTTTGAATATGCACTACGCCAAAGAATTTCTGTACAAAAAATGCGTTGCACGAGCTCTCCATCAAAAAACGTCCTATTTAAACATTGAACGTCTGCTACCTAAAACCGAGATAAAAAATCAATTTTAATATTTAAATTTAATGTGTATTAAACCTATAAAAAACACATCGCAACACTTTCTCTTTTCCTATCTCCAACGAACAACGTCCGGACTGACGAAAGGACCGAACGCTTGCGCCGCGCGCCGCACCCGCGTGCCGTTGCATGATCACTTAGAACGTTGTTTTGCGGATATGATGTCAGTTAGGACGTTGTTCGATTTTATATGATTTTAACTGGCAAAAGGAGCAGGAATCTCTCAAACATGATACGAGTGCTATCTAACATAAGTGTGCAAAACTATTCTTTTAATTTATTTTATGTTTATTGTTTATATAATAAGTGAATTCTAGAATTAGATATTTAGTTTAAGTTATTAATTCTTGTAATTTAATATTGTTAACACTTCGCTTTATTGTATTTATTCTTGTGATAACTCGGTCCCATAGGTCACAACAGAAAACCAGCGCCGGTTTTAAATTTATAAAACCTGCAAATGCTGAGTTGGGACCTTTTTGTAACTATATTCTAAGGTTAAAACCGAAATTGCTGTAAGTTTTCTAACATAATCTTAACATAGTCTTTAATTTCCTTTAACTAATAATTAATATGTATTGTAAGTTACAAATAAACTTATTTGATTTGATTTGATTTGATTTGATTTATATCTCGGAAACTAATTAAGATACAAAAATTTTAAAAACGTACTTCTGTAGAGCTTGTTCTTCTTATCTCGTTTCGCCATTAAAATCATTTTTGGTCTATGATCACATAGAACTATGTTCTACGGATAAGTCGATTTATTTGTAAATGAGTATTGAATAAGTTGGGGACACGAGTTAATCTCTCCGGTTTTAAGATAATACTACTTCGAGTCTACTTTCTAGCTAGCAGACATTTTTGTACCTGCATACTTCTGACTTTTAGTCACGCCTAAGATACTTTGCCATTTGATAAAAGTATATTGATAGTAGGTACTAACATTATGGCATATTGTTTTTTTTATTTATTTCACCGTTCAAGGCACTTAAGCTACGGACGCGTAGCAATGGCGAGTTTAAACCGCTGCTTATTCGCCTACGGAGTATAACGTCGACAGTTCATTTCTATATTTTCGTAAGTATACGTTTTATGGTAAGTATTTATAAATGGAATGTAATTGTTTTGTATGGGTCCATTACAGCGACTATGAACAAGTAAGGAGGGAAATCAAAGTTTATATTGGATACTACATAACAGAGCATAATAAACTATGTTGTTAGTTAATTACAAGGTATATATATCATTTATAGTCATGTGGGTATTTTTAAACAGTTTTGTAAAGTTTGTTATTAATTGAATCGTGTAACACATTGTGGAGCCGCTACTAACACACATCGTGGTCCGTGAAACATATGTGCTTGGCCACATTTACCTAGCACTATCTACCATAAGAGAGAGTGGTCTACTGCGAAATATTAATCGACAGTTACAGATTTAGCTCAAATGTCTCTTATTTAGACTTAGGCTGTGTCCCCAGTAGGCAAACAGTGAGCGGCCGACTGAGTGAGCTGCAAATTTGTGGCGAACAGCTACAAAACTCAGATCAGTTTGCGTGCGTATCGCAAGCACTGGAACCTGCGAGTCGACCGCTTACTGAGACAGTCGGCGCACGTAACGCTGCAAACTGCGTACAGTGAGCGCAAACTAGCAAACTGTTGACACTCAATTTAAAATATATGAAGGGCGTACTGAACTGATACGCCGATAACTCAGTCGGCTGCTCACAGTTTGCCTACTGGGGACACAGCTTTATTTCGCAGTACACTTTAATTTACCTAACATTAAAATTTTTAATGGTAACTCAGCAGTCAAAATTTAGCCGTCACCTATAATTAGTCAGTGATGTCATTCGAAAAACTCTTCTGAATACCTTTAGTTTTTTTAATACTATAGCTATGTACTACATAGTTTAGATTCAAATGGCTTCATATTTCGGCTGCTGTGTTACCGTACACAACGCATATAACAACCGAACCCAATAATAATCAATTCACGGATCGGCTTGCTTATCGCCAGTTGAACATTGACTCTGCGAAACATTTTGATACACAAAACCGATACGCAACTTATCATTGAAATCGGCTGCAACTCTGCATTTCACAAACTCTATAATCTAGTAATGTATTCCACATTTCTGTGCAGACAGCATTACCTGAGTGGCCCAGAAGTTGGGTCCGAGGATGGCGGAGAGCATGTGGATGAGGATTATGGAGTACTGCGCCTCCGTGACGTCGATGCGGCCCATCTTGAGGGTGCCTGTCACGTAGGCCTGCCAGTGCGCGCAATAGAACAGTGTCATTGCGCAGAAACACTGGAAAATACGACAAGATTGTGATGTTAGATGACAAAGATACATGCAACTTAGTACTGGAGTTAAATTTTAACACCTTTCTATACAGATTTTATTAAGAGTTTTGAATATAAAGGCTTTGAAGAACAGTAATTTGTGTGTGGGATAACCAAGACCTTGATTATGGAGAGGTTACAAGTTGCCTTTGGCCTTAAACTTGGCGCTGCGCCATCGAATGGAACGTGATCTCGCGTAAAGCAAATACTTAATGCAGAAACAAAACGCTTCAGTCCTTCTTGTGATCAATGGTTTTAAGTGTGAAGGCTTCTTTCCTTCGTTTGAGGACGACGATGAAAACCATTAATTAGGGACGTACGTTACTTTTTTGATACGAACGATTCATGTCATCGTGACTATAAGATTTTTCACAGAAGCGTAAGGTCGTAAAGGGCAAGTCAATTGACTGTAATTAGATGATGCCTGGGGTACTTTCCCGACAAGCGGAGTTTTACTGGTTTTTTCATGCACTAAATACGCGATTGAAATATAGATATAAAACAGATAGATTTTCATTTGTGACATTAGTTACAATAGAAAGAAACTGAAATTTGAATCACAATTTCAATGCCAACTTTGTTAACCTTACACAACAAATGTTGCCAATATTTTTGTAGAAGTCAATGCGTACATTGACTTCTACTAAAATCGTATGTTTATTTTGTTCTTGGCTGTTATCTATTAGTTAAGGTGATTAGTAAATGATTAGGAATTTGTTGTTTACATTTGCACCAGGATATATCGATTGGCCCTTGTCTGTATTTTTTTATTTTCCATGGACCTTGTCCTGTCTAGTAATAAAGGTTTTTGATTGATATATCTAATGTTTGTTGAAAATGACGCACAGATCAAATATAATATAGAGTTCCAAGCAAAAGTTAGCGATCATCAATGGACGAATCGATCTTAAATTGTCATACTTAGATGTAATTCTAGATTTCGAACTACATTATACCCTGGGCAAAAGTTAGAAACTAATATTCATAAATCGTATTTATTCTGAAACTAAATCAAAGCAATATCAAAGTTTGACTTTTGTAACATATCTACCAAGTGCCGCAATCGACCCTGAGATGTCATTATGCGATTCAATAAGTCGGCGCGAGATAAAATTCATGAGTCATGATGCTTCATCATTTTCCTTATGCCTACCTGTCAAGTTAGTTCAATCCAATGTTCAATGCTGCAATCGTCACTATTTTTTTTTCAATGATTTTAAAACCTTATACTCCTTTTTGCATTATGTGCTCTTGGTAAACTATTACATAATATTCTTACATAACAAGGTTTGTGTGCAAATATGATGAAATTTGGAGTTAAATAATACTTTTAATACTTTTAATGCAAGGCTATTTTTAACTACCTTAGATTTATAGACCGGAATGGCAGTAAGAGGAATCAGGTCTACAGATGACGATGATGACAGAATCATAAACTATTGTAGATTTAGGAAAATACTAAACACACAATAGTGTGGTTGGCTCGCCTCCATAATGTGAGCAGCGTCTCGGCAGCCCGAGGGTTGGCAGCCTTCCCAAATGAAATACTCTTATATAGACTATCTTGGAGTTAATTACCTAAAGATTTGCGAGAGATTACAGACAGTTGGCTGAAGTTTTGTTTGGCTTGGTCGCTACACGCTCGCTGGAGGAAACTTGCAGTTAAATTGTTTTGCTGATTAAATAACTACGAAGGTCAGGAAATTTGGCGAAATCAAATGCGTTATTTAAGGATCGTAAAACAATGAACATTAAACGTTGTGGTAGTGAGGATGTTGGCGTAAATTTGGCTGATAACTAGGTCGGTATCCGGAGGAGTTCAATTTGTAACTGATATGATAAACTAATCAGTTACATACAGCCAGTACGTTTTCGCAAATCAATGACAATAACACATCAATCAAAATGCAACCAATTGTACCTGTGCGGAAGTTTGGAGTTACGTAACTTTGTCGTGCCATGAAGACAACTTGAGATAAAATCCAACGTCTTATTACGAAAATCTACCAAGTCCTTATCGGCCGCGCTTATTGATTTCTTATCTCCCCAAATCTGGGCACGATTTTCTTATTTTATTGAATCAAAGGTTGATAATAGAAATATTTGTTAAAGAAAACACATTGTATTATTACACATTACATTAGTACATTAGTATACAGATGAATATTGTAACACAGGATCGCCGTAACCTGCCATCACGGGAACCCATGTTTGAACGTCAGCGAGGAAGCCTTACGTCAATTATCCTAGAAAGTTGATGTCGTTGTGCTCCAATCCAATTGTGACCCAAATACATTCTCTAATGACCTAATTTCGATTGGTAGTAGAGGTAACAGTGCTAAGGGACCGCTGGCTAGCAATGACGACATGAGCGTGCGGATACTAGGTCGATATGCCTCGTTTACTACAGACACTGTAATCGTGACACGCCTCGTACGACTATATCTATACCTCCTAATATGTCTGCTGCAACCTGTAACACATCGTTCAGGTCAGAAATAGGTACCTAAACAGAAGAACGGTTGTAGACTTTCGTACAGAAGAGCGAAATGTGTGTCTGTCATCAAAAACATTGAGCATGGCTAGCGGCCAATCAGAAGTCAAAAGTCGTGAATCATAGTTTCTTAAAGGAAACGCAATAAAGAGGCCAATCGTGGCTTTAATTATGGCAGTTCCCGGTGAAAAAGACTTTAATGATTTGATATGTAGGTACGGTCTCTGACGCAAATCCGAAAAGGACGAGTGCCGAACAACCAGGTATTATCTCGACGTAACCAGTTTTATAACGCGTGAGTCACAACAGCCCCGTTGCAAAGATTTCGGAGATATTACGGCATTTGTAGCTCAAGCTCAAGGTGAGTAGGTATTGCGTAGGTCATTGCACCGAGGCGTATTACAACAAAACTAACAATTTTATTTGCAAGGCGATATTTTTTTTGTAGGCTGTAGTTGCAATCCAGTAACCACCAGAGAGAGTGAACCTGTTGAAACGTCGTCGTCGGGAAGAATAGGTAAAACACGCGAGAAATAACCGTGAATATTTATGTAATGTAATGAAAGAGCGATATTTTGCGATAGAGATCAATGATCTTTGTGAGATTAGAAGCTTTTGGTTTTCTGTAATACTAATAGGTAAGTATTATAATTATTAAGTTTGTTTGTGACGTGTTAAAACTAGGAACTGGTCGGATTCTAAAACTTATTTAACCGTGTGTGTTATTATTATTAGGTATTTTATGCAAGCGAAAGCCGCCATAAGAGACAAGTAATAGACTATCGCCAGAAAACTCAAATAGAAATTAGATTTAAGCATGTCTCTTTTGACACTTTCAAATGATAAATATTGTCAAAATTAGTCCTTATAGACCTGAATAAATTTGAATTTCATTTGAGATTTCGGTACTTAAGACTACCAACATGGAAATATCCTACTGAATACTAGAGCACACAACGTGAAGGACAATTGCCCATCAATAATAGCCCAGCCGCTAAATAGCTGACTGCGGCCTTGTCCATTTCGCAATAAGGCTAGTTAAGGCCCCTATTACGAAAAAAGGCGAAAATGCACTTATTCGTCGTCCAAATTCTATAGCTTTCGTTCGTTGCTTGAAATAACAATTTCTTGTTAATAGTAGACTGTTTCCTCAACTTCAGTAATAATTAACCAGATTTTAGATAACTTATTTGTTTATTTAGTTATAATCATTCTCCCGATGCTAGTTTAGGCAAAAACGCTCGGAGACCTGTTTTGGGAGCTCTAATTTGAAGATTCCATTGAATATAGACCATAAAACTATTTTTTTTAAGGTAACAAATATCCCATTCTTCGATAATAATTAAATACATTTTCGTTATTTGCCTTTATATGAAGGGAAAAAAATCTGAACCGAGGTTAACTATCGATCAAAAAGGCTTCGAAACAAACCCTAATATCTCCAAAGTTCTACATCATTTTGACATAAAATTTATACCAAAATAATCTTCATTGTTTTCTTAAACTACAATATTAATTTTACGTTTTAAATCCCAACTCATTTTTTTTAATGAATTTATTAAAAAAGGTATATATTTCATTGTGCTGGCAATCTGCCCTCAGTACCGCGCGAGCGCTTGTCGAAGGTGGACCTATGTCACTTTTGCTCGCACTCTCCGTCGGACGAAACGCCCAAAAAATGCAGCGTTTATGAGCGAGTTGGAACGTTTTGATCGTTGTAAATATTTACATTCGCATTTCAATAATTTTTAAATTCGTAACATGATTATTACATATTTTACCACATAGTTATTTTTATTATAACTGAGGTTTATCACAAGCCGAAATGGGGAAAAATAAATACAAATGCGTTACTAAACAAAAAAAAAACTAAATATTCTATCGTTGAAGAAAGCAAGGTATGGTATTATTTTATTACCCTTTATATAAAATTGGTTTACCACTCACTGACTCACTCACTCACTGACTGACATGATTGTTCTCCCTGTTGGTGGAGGGGGAGGTATGGTTTTTTTTGGGAAATGTGTAGGGGGGGTGGGGGTGAGTTTGGGAAATTTCCACTTTTTTAAATTTCGAACCCCCTTTAGGACCCCCCGGGGGTTCTTCGGCCGTGTGGGGGGGTGGGTCAGATTTTTTTGTGGGGTCGTATGGAGGGTTAGAAATCGTTTTGGGGGGTGAAATTTTTTTGACCCCCAAGACCCCCAACAACCCCCCCTTTTGACTTGCTACCGGATAGCGTACCGATAGAGGATTTCGGATGGTGGGATCGTATAGAGGGTTAAGTCCTTAATAGGAAGGAAAAAAAAATCGACCCCCCCTCATGACCCCTTTTTAGAACCCCCCTTCGTATCTCCCGAACGGCTCGCGATGGAAAAAAAGTCTTTTCGCAGTCGCGTAGAGGAGGTCGAATAGTTGCGGAAGCCAAAAAAAGTTTGACACCTTTGCACCCCCAGACCCTCTTTTTTTTTAAAAAACCGTTTTTTGGCCAATTTTAAGGGTTTTTTTAGGGTGGAGCATCGAGGCGAGCGAAGCGAGCCGAGATGCGACACTGGGAACCAGCACGGCGAGCGAAGCGAGCCGTGCTGCATTCCCCCCACTACCCCCAGGACAACCCCCTCGACCCCCCCGGGGTTCTTCGGCAGTGTAGGGGGGTGGGTCAAATTTTTGTGGGGTCGTGTGGAAGGTTCCAAATCGTTGTGGGGGGTGAAATTTTTTTGACCCCCAAGACCCCACGCTTTTGAATTGCTACCGGATAGCGTACCGATAGATAATTTCGGATGGCGGGATCGTATAGAGGGTATAATCTTTAATAGGAAGAAAAAAAATCGAGCCCCTCCTCGACATTTTTTATCGCAAAATATTGTCATGGGTTTCGATTTCGACCAATTCTGGAGTGTAGGTTACGAAAAGGGGTTCTAAATAAAAAAAAACAGCCTACACAACCGACGCGAGCTGCTTGCAGCTAAAAATTAGTTTTTTATTATAAAACACCCAGACAAATTTCAATCACGTGATCGTTTCCGACTAAACCCAGGGTATGTTGCTACGAATTTGAGGTGTTTTTAATTTTTCCAAGTTTATTTTTCATTTAAGGCGTTTTTTTTTATTTTCGTATAAACTGAGGATATAAATTACTTAATTATTTTTAATCCAATACGCCTTATTTATGTCCCTAAAATTAATCTTTGGTATCGTTTCACTTATTTTATTAATAACAATATTTAAATTAAAACAAGTTTATTGTTTGGAATCAATTAATCAATTCAACATGTATTTCATTCAATACATTTTTTAAAAAATAATAATTAGTCGCATACGTTTTTTATTGAAATAAAAAAAATCTATCCATATACATATTGTATTACCTATATAATTATAATAGTTTTCTAGTTCCCATAAAACAAGCTTTGACTAGCTAATTTTGGGACTAGATGGTGCTGTGTGGATTGTCCTGCATTATTATTATTATTATTATACCAGGGTACAAATAAAGAGCCTTTTCTTGCGACGACGGCGTTAATGATGGCGTTTTTTAAATGAATATTTATTATGACGTCACTGTAATAGTTAGACATATATTGTAGCGATATTTTTTGTAGATAATAATGTGTTCTGCAAAGTCGTAGTACATTGTTTTGTTCTATCATCAATAGTTTTCGTAGCGCACGCGCCGAAAGACATTTTGTGACTAACTATTTTACACCTTGTTCTAGATAATTTAAGTTTTAGTAGGGATCCTTTTTTTACTTATAAATATAGTCTATGTTGCTGAAGGATAAGTAGCATTCTAATGGTGAAAGAGTCTTCGAAATCGGTCACTTTGTGAGTTTATTCGTTACATACATACAAATCTTTCACATTATAATATTACTAGTTGCGCCCCACGGCTTCGCCCGCTTGTAAATTTATTTGTCAAATTGAGAACTATATCGATGTCCAAGGCTGAGAATAATCACTACGTTTTATTCTTTGGTGGGTAGGCCACGTTTTGGAATTTAGAGCCGACGCGGAGAGCGGATGCGCTTATCTATTATTTACATACGTAATGGTTTTCAGGTAATGGTATCATGTTTTGAGTGAATGAGAGAAAAAGGAAAAGTTATTTTTCTTTTCCTAAAAATTTATTGCAAAAGCCCTAGGGGTTATATTGTAAAACATAGAAATACGTATTTAATTATTCACTTCAAAATTTATTTGCACTGTGTACAAAATTTACCACCCTATTTAACCCCTTCAAAGGTTAATTTTCAAAATAATACTTCACATGTGTTATTCTAGGTAAAATAAATTAGTAGTTACTGCAATAATTATAACAAACATTCACACAGACTTTCACTTTTAATGTAATAGTAACATAGTAAGTATAATAAAATTACCTACATAAAAACTATAAGACGAACAGATACTATTAAATTATTTATAAATCTATGGAAGCGATATTTGATTCACATAAAAAAATCATCTACCGAAATCAATCAGAAAACTTTGTAAAAATTACTGGTGGATCAAGATTTTATAGCAATACTCGCTTGCGTAGCACGATGCCCCGCCCACTCGGTGTCGAAATACCTAAATCAGCATAACGTAGATTTGTGAACCGCCTCTTAAAGGGTAATCAATGTACTCATGTATATTGCCTTTTCAAGTTTTCAACTTGTTAATTGATAATAATAAATAGAATGACTGGCGAATAAGCCCGATAGTACTGATTAATCGGTTAGAAAGAATTTATTTTAACCTCCTCGTTAAAACTGAGAAAGTTAACTTTACTACAACTAACTATTACTATAATATTAAAGGTCAGCTGTGATCATCTGTAACCAGTAATGTACCTGTAATCCCCCAGTATCCTGACCATCTATCTACATGGTTAAATAGTCACGCACTTGTATCTTCAAAACTTATTAGATCTAAGTGAATTCTTAAAAACACAGGCCCCTACGTGATAATTCAGAGTAATAAACATAATTAATGGCAGAACTATGTATGTCAATATACTAATTTGTGAAATCTTGTAGTTAAATCTCTATGTGGTCCAATAGGCGTTGATTTTGTCAGCATAGACAGCCTAACTCCAAAAGCGCATAATCATCCTGGGATGGTAGAGGTAACTAATACTGGATATTTTCTATAAAAATTACAACAAATATCTATCAATTTAATGTATTAAGAATATCAGTCAACTAGTATCCATAAGTCAAGTTCTGCTTAACTTGGAGCTAGAATATGCTTTGTGGATTGACCAGCATTTTATTTATTTATTCAATACCCTCCCAAATATTCAAAAATCCAAACTTTCGCATTCGTAAACGTATGTGATGATTAAGATAAAACTGAAAAACATAGGGCCTGTATTCTTATCATATAGGGTACTGTGAAATAATAAGTCAATCTTGATTTTGTTTCAGTGATTATTGACGCAGTAAACGTGTAAATCTCTGGTGAATCCATTGAATCCATTAGCGTTATGTTCGATAAAGGATAATAAAGATAATGATACCACCGGTGTGTCGCGTATTGAATATCGATACGACACACCGCCGCCGCGCCGCGCTACCGTCCCGCCCCGCCGCGGATACAGGGCCGTTTGCGATTCCTTGCCGCTTCATTTGCGCAGTTTCGTATTACCATGTAGGTTTATATGGCATAACAGACAGTACTAATGTTACAAATAAATGTATCTAATGTAATAAGGGAAGAAGACTTCCACATATATCTTACTATTATAATAAATGGTAAAGTCTGTGTGAATGTTTGTTATAGGTACTTTCCGTAACTACTTAAGTTATTTCAATAAAATTAAAAATTAAAATAAAAAATATGTTAATAGATTAGGACCTAGAACATCATATAGAATTAAATTTAGGAAAAATTAACCTCTGAATGGGTTAAATGGGGTGGTAAAGTTTGTATGGAAAATAATTATTCCTTGGTTCGATTCACTCCTTCACAAATCATAGCTTAGACTTCAACTATCAAACTGAGGAATAATGCAGACTCATGTGAAATGTCAGTGCATATTGCAATTCCACAACTAAGAATTGTGTCGGATCATAGATACTCTTGAAGAAAACTAAATATCTGCAGACCGTACAAACATTTTTCTCCAGGCGACCATCGAACTCACTCAGAGTTTGGATGGGTAGCGGGAAACAGTTTTTATGCAGTGTTTTTTCTCAGTCTTACTTAGAGGGCTAGTCAACTATAAAAATACGCCAATAATTTATAGCCATTTAATGGCCATTATGTTGGGGCCACACTAACGGAAAATGCCATTAATTATCGCGATAATGGACGTTTACCATAGGTGTAGCCACAATTTAACGGGATAATTTGACAATGGCATTAACAAAGCCATTGCTAAATTAGAAAATAATTATATTATTATGCGGTAGCTAAGAACAACAAACCTGGAAGAACATCCACGTCGGGTACTCGCCCAGCTTGACAGCCGTGCACGCTCCGAGAGCTATGAAGACGGTGGATATGCTGTCGCAGCCGTGGTCGAAGAGCTCTCCCAGCGGGGACTGTGAGCCCGTGCGGCGCGCCTGCTTGCCGTCGATGGCGTCCAGGCTCTGGTAGATGAACACCCCCAGGGCGCACAGCGCGCACGCCCAGCGCGGAGGCTCCTGCCGCGCGTCTGGACTATACCTGCAATACAACACTACAGTGAGATCAGGGTGGAACTAACTATACACTAACGGTGAACAAGTATACACGCACAGTACTTAGTGTTCAGCTGGGCTTGAAAAAGTTCCGTTTCAAATCTCATTTTAAATTTTACATCAAAAAATGACTTTGCTGAAGTGTTGTAATGAAGTTAAGCGTTAAACTCTTCATAATTATAATATTTGTATTTAGATTGTCAAACAATTTATGTAGTTAATATATTTTCAACTTTTTTATACATATACCTACATCTCTGTTCATTGAGCTCTACATGTGTAATGGAGGAAATTATTCGGTTTATTTAATGATTTGAAATTTTAAGTATTCTATACTGTTTATTTCAAAATTAAATTAAATAATTTACTTAAATGAATTAAGTATTATATGAAAAGCATTCTAAAAATCCCAACTGTGCTGATGAGATACAAACAACAGCCAAGGTGTACCAGGAAAGACTCTAAACTACCCCAACAAACTGGCTCAGAAGCTATCAAAACCCCTATATCAGAGGAGGCTGAAAAGAAAGGACATAATTGTAGGTCCACAAGACCCACGAGTGATAGTGCAGGAGTGTGCTTCACCCGCAATAAAATAGAAATCTTATAAAATCTGATCATAGTTAAACTGATAGCAGACGAAATAAGATAAAAAAAAGAAAATATGAAAAATACTTCTTTTTGACAGAGAAACCTTTTAACCTGCGCAGGGTAGCCCCTCATTGTTATTCTGTAGCTAATCATTGAGTTACAGTTACAGTATGTGTAATAGACAAAAAACGAATTTCTGTGAAGTGTTTACACTGGCCAGCTGATAGCATTTTTTTCTAAAGTCATATAGACCTATGTACTAAGGTACTTTCCAAAAGTATTTATTGCATCCTTATTAGCTTTCCTAGTTGAATAATTAATATACTTTTATTTTCCTTGAGAATAATAAGAGTAGGTTACTTGACTTTGATCACTTGGGGCTCATAAAAAAACAATTGTGAAAAATTAATTACATGCAATTCTAATACACAGAAACTACTGTATTTCTCTGTTTAAACCTGTGTCTATCCTCCAAACTAAGGATAACTTAAGGCCGATTTCACCAAAAGGAAAAAAATTACAACAACATTTAAAAAAACTTTACACATCTAATAAAAAAAATCGTTTTAAATCCCTAGTTTTGGATAATTTGCATCACATTGGCATCAGTTCTCTGTGTAAACCACACCATAGTTTTATAACAGGTCTCGTTAACCAACCACAAACAAGTCTGTAGACACAATAATGCCAAGTACGTATTTATTTATGTTATGTTACTTCCAGTGTCAGTATATTTGTTAGTGAATGGATCATTGTTGAGGCTAATAACTTATCTTCAGAAAACAAGAATGGAGTGTGGTCATGTAATGTAATGTTGTTATTATTTTACAAGCACTAGTTGACAATACCCATATTACCCCTGTCTGTGGATCAAGTAACAAATTTGTTTCTTCTGTTCCAAGTTTATTATAGTCCTTTTCACTTAGGAAAAATTCCCTGACAGATGGAATGTGTTTCATTTCAATTGACTAGGATTTTGGAAAATTAAAATATATCATTTACATTAATTTATCATTTCAAACCAATTAATTTAGCTACAGAAGTATAGTATGACATAAAAATTATCCAAAAATAAATTTAATTTAACCTCCATGCATATTAAGAAATAATAACAAATATTTTAAGAAATCCGAAACCATTTGTTTTGCGTAGAACGGTACATAATAGAGTTGAGGCAAACAAATATTATTCCGAGAAATCAATTAGGTATAGCAAATTAAAATCGTAACTTTCTAATCATCATTTTAAAATTTGACTATGGAAGTACCTATGATTTTGTTATTCATTTTCAATTACCTACCTATCTGCTGATATTATTATTGCCCTATTTCTAGGTTATGACGTATTAACTATGGGAAATGCAGATGTTTCCAATTGTTTTTATTTATATAGACCTAATTTAATGTTTTACTTTGTTAAAATAAATTAAAATTAATGAAAATATTTTACGAATACCTAATCGATTTCCATTACTAATCAAGTCAACAAACAAATCAACTTTTTACGATTACACTTAGCTCATTTCTATACTGAAATGTCACCGAAAGCTTCCTTAGTGAAATAGACTATAATTACACAATGAGAATAAATTTGTTAATAAAGTTGGGATGATTCACGTTGATTTTATACAAATTGATCTTAACTTTTAACATCAGGCTATAACTAGACTGAACGGCCAGTTGTAACTAAAACATTTTGAGTTGTAGGTAGTTGGGCAGTTTCACTGTCATGTAAGTTAACAATATCTCACTGTGTCCCCAATGAACCAACTGATTTAAGCATTAGGAAATACAGGGTTATATGAGCAGTATTACTATACATAGATAGCTATTCCTAGCTTTCCTTCATACTCCTCAGTTAAATCCAGGAACAAGACGCAGCACACTATTAATCTCTTGGATACCTACTTATCAAGAGACAGTGGCGCGATTTCGACGGCCAATGACAAGATAGCGTTACAACGTAAACAATGAGCTCTTAGTTAATGAAGTACTTTCCATGCAGGAAGATACATCCATCTATATTTACAAAAATTAAAGCCGTTACCTTACTGACTGGCACATTTTACTCAAAGATACTTAGCCAACTTGAATGAGTACTCACCATACTAAAATAAGTGTGGTTATTATATTTATTATTAGACCTAAGATTGTGATGAGATTCGGCGCGAGCCATAGTGGCGTTTTAGACACTAGCCAGCACCACCAAGGTTGGAGCCATGCATCCAGGAGGCTGGCACTGGTGCACGAATATTTATGTTCACCAAGTCTTTTCAACTGAGCAGCGTTGAGTATTCTTTCTTTCAAAAACTGCATTTTCACTGTCACGACATAACTTCACACATGAACATTCACTATTATTTTATTGAATTTTAGCTTAAAATTTGCAAAAACCACTTCATCACATCACACCACTTTTCTAGCGTGTCATAGACAAACTGGTTTTTTTCGTTTTTACTTCCAACACAATGACAGTGACTTTTATAGAAAAATCTGACATTTCAATCATAGACTATAGACAGGAAACCCATCAAAGTCTTCTTCTTCCTGACCTTATCCAACGCCAAGTACAGTTTTGCCAAATTAGCCCTTTGCGGGGCTAGATCTAGCCTTTTTTTGGCTTATTCAGCCCTTAAAATGTTTATTTAGCCCCTAGCCCTATTTCTAGCCCCGAAACCGTGTAAGAAAACTTTATATGGCACAGCACAAATATTAAAAATTCTATATTACAAATATGATTTGGTCTTATAAAATTCGGTCAAACTTGCTACACTTAAGATATCCTAATAGATGCCATAAAAAAGATTGAATCTAAAGAAAAATATAAGTTTAGAACAAGGCTCCTGCTAGAACTGATAATCAATCTCTTCAACCATCAACTTCGCCAAGTACAAGTGAATTGTACGGCGAAAAATCATCCTCCGATGAGGAGATTGAGTTATATGTGTATTTTTAATTAAAAAAGTTGATTTTTTAAGTTTTTTGGTTGATATTATGTAAACGATTGTTAAAAAATCACTTATTTTATTTGAAATCAATAAAAAAAACGAACTTTTCCTATTTTAATTTATTTGGCTAAATCTAGCCCCCATCTAGCCCTTTTTAGAAGTCCATTTAGCCCCTAAACCAGCCTTGCCACTTTACACACACCTTTAGCCTCTGGATAAGTGGGGTCGGTACAATATTATTTATTCTTCTTCCATTCTGCCACTGACCTCTATCTATACAAGTACGCCATTCTGCTCTGTTAATCGTCATCTCCGTATTCACACCTTCTTTAGCATATCCTCTTTCACACAATCCATCCATCTTTAGGAAACCCATCAAAGTGTTACCACAATAACTAGGTACCCTATGTGGAAATTAATTTTCTTATAAGGGCTCCTATGGGAAAAATATTTTTTCTCATATTCTTTATTTCTATCCTATCTATTATTTATAGATAAAAACTGCCTCTCCGCTTGTCTGTCCAAAGCTAAATACCAAGGAAAATTACCTAACATCCATCTATCCAAACTTTCACATTTATTATATTACCAGCTGCGTCCCGCTGCTTCACTCGCGTAAAAATTGATGAACGGTAGCCTGTTTTATTCCATGGCTTAAAAAACTTTTGTTTAAAATTTTAGCCAGATCCGTCCGTTCATTACTTACCTACTTTTGGCGTGAAGAGGTAACCAAAAACATGCAAACTTTATAACAATAAGGATGAAGTAACAACACAACTTTTATTTTAACAAGTTTATTTTAACATTAATTACAAAGTCCGTACCTACTTTTAAATACAATTTATGTGTTTTAATTTGTAGAAAAACTTTAAAAATAAGTTATGTGTTTTTAAACACCACTTATAGGTAAGTGTATAAAGACAATACAATTTTATGAGATAAGTATCATTCATTTCTTAATTTACCTATATTAATTTTAAAATGCTATCTCATTAAATATGAACAAAGTATTAAACAAAAATATTTTTATTCCTATGTAGGTATATAATAATATTATAGTATACCTTGGGTAAGTACCTATGGTTGTTTCAGATTCATATTTAATCACGGTAGACTTGAAACTTACGTAATAAAATTATTGTTTAGTATTCATTTTGTACTTTGCTATATTATTATAATACACGCAGGCACCATTTAAATAAATGTACAAATAACAGTCGATTTAAATAAAACGGGTAAATATAATTTATTTTCTCCTGCTACCTAGGTTTTGCTTGGTTCTTGCGAGCTTCAATTCTTTTTTGTAGAGTGGACAGAAGAGCCCCTAGCACGTTGTGGCCCGGCAGCCGCTTGCCGAAGAGCAGTCGTTTCACCGAATCGTCATAAGTGAGCAATGCCACCATGTTCTGCAGTAGAAACCCTTGGCAGTACTCCAAAAGTTGCGTAGCACCATACACCTAAACATTTAAATATTATAAGTAAACCAAATCAAGTTTGGAGATTTTAGAAAAAAGTAGTCCTAAAATTGAAAGGTTACCAACGAACCTTTGCATGAATGTAAACGGAGACGAGATTGTGGAGGTCCACCGACTTGGCGGCGCGCGCTTCGCAGTGTCTCTGCAAGGGCAGGAGTTGGAAGAAAGACGCCGCAGCCAGAACTTCCAGAACATCTGTTTCAGGAATATCTAGACCGGTGCAGCCGCCCGAGTATAAATACTTCATGACTTGCTGTAAACAACATATGACATTTGAGCGAAATTCATATTTAGCTTTGAATAAGGGTCTTCGCACATTATAACAACTCCACGCCAAAGCGGCAGCAACTCTACTCACACTCTCGATGCGAAATCAACTAGTTGATCCACCCCATGGTCACTAGTGGGCAATGCGTTGTCAACGAGTGGGTAATGCCTATTCAACTGACAACTCGTCTTCGGTTGAATTTTGTCCGTCACGCGTCAGTCGCAAACGCATAGTCGTTGCGTGGACAACGTGTGGTCGTTGCGTGGACAACGTGTGGTCGTTGCGTGGACAACGTGTGGTCATTGCGTGACAAACGTGTCGGGATTGACCTTTAGTGTACGATGCGTAGGCCACTCGTCGTACACTACTTTATTATCATTTTTTTATTGAAATTTAACCTTGAACATATGACACAGGGTTTAAATTTCAATATTTGGCAAAGAGTCGAGTCGCCGTTGAGTTGTTTTAATGTGCGAAGACCTTAAGATGTTGAATCAGTTGGTACTAACCTCGAATATGTGGTATCGAATGTCGTTGATCTGCACTAGCGGCGGCGCGGCGCCGGGCGCCCCCGCCTCGCTCCGCGGCGGGGCCAGCATCGCGCGCAGCCGCGCCGACTCCGACACCAGCACTATTTTGTGGCCGTAAAATAAACGGCCTTCCACCCTGCAACGATTCCTTGATCTTTAGCATTTTTCAACATTGCTTGATATTTTTTACACATAACTACTAAAATATAATTATATTAGTCTGGGTGTTTAATAAGTGTAATAAAAAATATCTATCAGAAATCAGAAATCAAAATCTTTATTTCTTTAGGCTTACAAAATAAGCACTTAGAGAAGTCAAATTTAATTTAATCTTATCTATTATCTATGTATATAATGTATTAAATATATCAGTTATCTAGTACCCATAACAAAAGCTTTGAGTAGCTTACTTTGGGGCTAGATGGTACTGTGTGGATTATTTATTTATTCGATAGCAGACGGCAGGCTGAGACTGATAGGTCTAATATCACGGTGTATGAAGGTAGTTTATGGTCTTAGTTTATAGTAATTAAAATAAAATATATTCTCAAGTTTATGATAATTAATTGAAAGAATTTGGATACCGGCTGACGCAATCATTAGAGGAGGCCTTTGTCCATCAGTGGACTAATATAGGCATATAGGCTGATGATTAGTATACCTGAAGGTGACATCAGCGAGCGAGGGGTTGTTGACGTAGGAGAGGTCGACGCGGGCGGGCGCGGGCGCGGCGGGGGGCGGCGGCTGCGCCACGGCCGGCACCGCCTCGCGCCCGTAGCACGCGCACAGGATGTCCGCCAGTAGCAACACCGTGCCCTCCTTCTGAAACGTTTCACATCATTTATTCGCAAAAGATTTTTTTTTCATTTAACACTATGCTTAAACAACCTAGTAAGTATATAGTTATAATATAAATAGATAGTAATATAATAACTCTACCTATCCGATAAATATTTACATTATAGCAGCACGTACATATGTTTATGTTGCAATTATTATTATTAACTCATTTATTCTCAGATCATACATAATCCATAAGTCAAGTGCTTACAACTAAAATCAAATATCACAATAATTAAGAGTAAAATTAGATAACACGATTACATACAAAATAGAATTGATTTAAAATAAATAGAATAATATTAATACTTAAATACTAACTAACCTAACCTAATTATAATTCAATTTAAATAGACTTAGACCCCATTAATATTTTCATCCAATCAAGTTCTGATTTAGCTTTATATAACCTCATAAATGTAAGTGATTGTGATGTGTTTTGTACGCTAAATAAATAATAAAAAAAAGGACAAATATATAACACTAGCGACCCGCTCCGGCTTCGCACGGTTTTGAGGTTTGAGGTTGTAGATACTTTATTCTCAAAAGAATTTACAAAATTCACTTACAGAGAACATAAAAATTAAAATTAGACTAAATATTGTACCCTAATGCGTAAACTAAAGATAAGTACCTATGTTAAATTACAAGTATTACACGTAAGTTGACAACAAAAGATAACTAAGTAGATTATTTTTATCCTCTTTTAAATTTAAGTTTTATTACAAGTATATAAACCTTCCTCTTGAATCACTCTATCTATTAAAAAAAACCGCATGAAAATCCGTTGCGTAGTTTTAAAGATTTAAGCATTCAAAGGGATATAAGGATATAGGGACAGAGAAAGCGACTTTGTTTTATACTATGTAGTGATGTCACTTACTTGAGAACAGGGTTTTTACTTAAAATTAGGTTTACATAGAAAATGGTCGTTCAAAATTAACTCGTTCAATGTGCTTATTTTTAGAGAAGTGAATCCTCATTAATTATATGCTCGGTTAGTTTGTTGTTGTACAACAATCACTTCATGCTTTTACTAAAGCTAACACTACGTGTTCAGATCTTAATCAATTTGTTTATTTAAATTGGACATGAAAAGACTTTAAAATAAAAAAATAATCATTAAAATCGGTCCACACAGAAAAGAAGTTGTGGTATTAATTCATATTTAAGTAAATTACATCGAATTTAGAGCTTCCTCCTATCTCGAAGTCGGTTAAAAACATTAAATTTGTAAATCATAATTGCTTATAAAAATTATAATGGAAGAGTTTAACATGAAATTACCTTGCTGTATCGTAGTATGTTGAACAGCAGAGGAAGGCACTCGTAAAGAAACTGCTTACTGTAGTGGCTGTCGTCTGACGGACATACCTGGAACAAAACACGACGAATTTTAGTAGTAGTAGTAGTATTTTTGTCCATATACAGGTGTATTGCGTTTAGTTAGGATTTCCTCATTCGATATTTACTTTTAGGCGAATTGCCAATTAGGTACATTAAAACATGCAAAATTGAAATAAAATTGAATTAAAAATCCAAACAGCACCATCCAGCCCCAAAGTAAGCTTGTGTTTTATAACTCTTTATTAACAACGAAAATAACAAGCAAGGAATAGAAAAATTAAAACTAGTATTTACAATTGAAACCATTGAGCTAACTGCAGACGGTTACAAACAGTCTAAAGGTAGCTCAATTGATCCATGTCCAGCTTGTGTTATGATAGCGTTTAAATAACAGTAACATATCAAATTGATACATGTATATCATACATTGCTGAACTGTGGTGACAGTATACCTGAAGAAAGTCTTGTAAGAGTTGGTCTATAACGTGGTCCAAGGCCGCGTCCGCCGCCGCCGCGAGGGACAGCGTCCACGCGTGGAGGGACCACGGCACTCCCAGAGCTCGCAATTCTAAAGTTATATCTGAAAACAGTGACCGTTACAGTTGTAATGAATTATTAATGACACGGAGCTTCAAGTAGCTAAATGGCATACAATGACCACGGTAGTAAAAAGGTTCCAATTTGAATTATTTTTTGAGTGATGAATCTTTAATCATAGTTGATTTGATGATATTGTACTATTTGGGGCTAATCGCAAGCCAATTGAAAACCCCTAAAGCAAAAGGCCCCTAAGCAAGGGTTATTCAAAAAGGTTATGTGAAGGTTATTAGTTCCAGATGATATCCGAAATGCAGCTTCCACCGCAGTGTTTAAGGCTCGTTTGAAGATATGGTTGCTGGAGATGGTCTTCTACAGCATGGGTGAATTCCTTAAATTACCCGAATTGTTAGTAGAGCTCCCCAGTCAACTTATTAGCTAGTTCGAAGACGGTCAATATTTTAATATTATTTTATCCAATTTTAGCCAATATTATTAATTTATTAAGTACAAAATTATAATTTATCAAAGTTATGATTTACAATGGACGTGTAAAATGATATTTTTACCAATAAAATCTTATTTTATTTTATTTTTTATTTTTTAAATATTTGCAAAAAACATGTGTAAAAAAAAAGATGTACAAAAATATATGTGAAACAACATGCTTGACCGATAAAGGTATGCAAATTGGGTGGAGAGATGGCATGCACACATAGTCTAATCATGCAAAAACTTAACAGCTAATTATTATAATTCATCATTAAAAAAATCGTCAAGACTATAATAACATTTTGTAATTAATTTTTTTTTAGATTTATTTTAAACATTTGTAAATTCATGTCTCTATATTGTCTAGGTAATTTATTATAGATTTTGGTAGCAACACCAACAATACTTTTCTGCATCAGTGTTGTTTTTACAGGGTGTGTTCTTAGCCTAGTATTATCTCGTCTGTTTCGACTTACAATATCCGATAGCCGGGGGAACAGATGGGGATTGTTTTTTACAAAGAGAGCTACTTCTAATATGTAAAGGGACGGAAGTGTCAGAATTTTGTGTTTTAAAAATAATGGTCTACAGCTATCAGTGATTTTAATTTTAAACATGGCTCTCAAACATCTTTTTTGTAGCCTAAATATAATGTCTTTGTTGGTAGAGTTGCCCCAAAATATCAGTCCATATCGTAGAACAGACTCTACCATACCGTAATATGCTGTCAATAAGGCACGTGTATTAACTGTTGATGACAATTTATACAGGGCATATGCTAGGCTGCTAACACGCTTACTTAGTCCTTCTAAATGCGCTTTCCAATTGAGTCTTTTGTCGATGATGAGTCCTAAGAATCGTGTAGTTTCTACTTGATTAATTATATAGTCATTAAATTTTATATTTATGTCAGATGGGTTTTGGGATCTTTGGTCAAAATGCATAATCATGGTCTTACTTAGATTGATTTTTAAATTATTATTGTCAAGCCAGTTTATGATTGATTTAATTGAATCATTTATGTCGGATTTATAAGAATTAATGTCATTGCAAGAAATTGTTATTGTGCTATCATCAGCAAATAATGTCATGGGATTAGTTGTTGCTCTTGGCAGGTCATTAATATATATAATAAATAGCAGCGGTCCCAGCACACTACCTTGAGGTACGCCGTATTTAGTATGTCTTATTTTAGACTGGTGTACAACTTCAAGTTTAGTTTTAGCATCTATTCTTGATATCTCTGTGATTTGCTTTCTGTCACTAAGATAGGATTTTATTAAGTCTAAGACGTTTCCTCTAATTCCATAACTTTCGAGTTTTGTTAGTAGGATATTATGATCCACATAGTCAAACGCCTGTGTCATGTCACAAAATATGCTACAGATAGGAGTTTTCTTGTCAACTTTAGAAATTACGTTATAGAAGAAGTCATAGATTGCCATGTTTATTGTTTTCTTTTCACGAAAACCTTTTTGCTCTTCACACAGAATATTGTTTTTTTCAAGGTACGTGTTTATTTCGGCGTAGTAATACTTTTCAAATATTTTTGAAAATATGGAAATGAGAGCAATGGGCCTATAGAATTCCATCATTTCTCTATTTTCTTTTTTAAAAACTGGTTTGACTATAGTTGTTTTTAGGTCATCTGGGTATTGTCCGGTTTCTATACTAAGATTTAGTAGGTAACTTAAATGCGGACTTATAGCTTCATTGACTGCTTTAATTATTTTAGTGTTAACACCATCGAATCCTGAGCTATTTGTATTCTTCAGAGATTTTATTATTTTATAGACATGTTGTGGCAGACAGGGTGCTAAGAACATGGATTTTTCTTGTGTGTTTATGTTTGCTGTCAGTGTCAGTGTTTACGTTCTTACCTATTCCTGGTATCGGTTTTACCCTATCTATAAAATAATCGTTAAAAATATTTGCAATATCTTGTGGGTTTGTTATGTCTTTGTTATTATGTTTTATTTTAGTTATTGGTTCTTTCGGTAAATTTGGTCGACATTTATTGATAAGTTGCCATCTTGTTTTAGATTTGTTATTTGATGTCAATATTCTGTGGTTATTTTGAGCTTGTTTTGTAAGTGAAATAATTTTTTTAAATCTTTTAGTATAAGAAATATATATTAATTTATTGGTTTTTGTGGGCTTAGACCTGTAATTCCAAAGGAGATCCCTTTTTCGTTTACTGCAACTTCGAATACCACGTGATACCCATTTCGGTTGTCTAAGTACTTTAATTAAAATATACTTTTTCGGGAAGCATAACTCATAAAATAACATAAATGTGTCGAAAAACTCCCGGTATGCTACAGAGGCGCTTTCGACGTTGTAAATATCAGAAAAAGAGAGACCTTCTAAACATAATTTAAACTTTTTTATATTATCTGTATTATAATCTCGAAGTTCTTTACGCCAATATGTAAGTTTAAGTACTTTTTTAGCTGGGAGTTTAATAATTTGTGCTGTATGATCAGATAGGCCAAATTCTAACACTTCAGTCTTACAAGTCGTTTTATAGTTATGTGCGATGTTATCAATGCAAGATTTGCTGATCAGACGAGTTGGCTGTTTTAAAGCTAGATTCAGGTTATAGTTTAATAATAAGCATTCAAACTCCCGTGTTATATTGTTGCATTTAAGAACATCTATGTTAAAATCGCCTGTTATTATAATATTATTAATATTTAAGTTTGTTACATATATTAGCAATTTTTCTAATTTATTGAAGAAAATATTTAAATTACTTTGCTTAGGAACTCTATAAATACATATTATTAAAATTTTATACGCAATTAACTGAACAGCACAACATTCAAATACATTGCTTAAAGATAACTTTTTAATCTCTAAAACTTCTTTCCAATTGTGTTTTTTACTTACTAATATACATGCCCCACCTCTTTTACTATCACATCTACAAAAGCATGTAGCTAGGGAGTAGTTATCTATATCTAGGAATAGTTCGGATCCTTGCTTCATAAAATGCTCAGTGATGCATAAAACATCAATGGGAATTTTTTGATCAATGAGTTCTTGTAAATTTATAATTAGCGCGTCGCTCTTACTGAGCAGACCTGCTATATTTTGGTGCATTATATGTAGATGTTTAGTCTCGAAAAAATGTGGAAAATTCCGTGTCTTCAGGGGTGTGTTCCAGTTCATTTAGATCAGTTGCATGGAGTTTCTGAAAAGTATTCATGAAATTTCCCAAGCTATTGAAAATCGATCGCATTCCTAAGTTGTTTATTTTTCCTGTGCGCCGGTTAAACATAGTATAATCGTATCTTAAATTTTCATTCGAGTCGAGTAGATATGCATACTCATTCGTAATAATGTCGAAATAGAGCAGGTTGTTGAAGTTCTCTATCCTCCAGTTGTACATATCTCTCAGCTCACCATATTTATATGTAGGGAGACATATAATTAAGTTGGTATGTTTAATCTTATTAAGTGTTTCCCTCATGAGAGTTATTGTACTAAAGTAGTCATGGGTCGTTCTGAACTCTTCTTCTCCGATTAAGATTATGCAGAAATCACTCATCGTGAAGTCTGCCAGTTTCATAGTGATACCATCCAGTAGTCCGCCTATTGTGCTGCCAGGCTTCAAAAAATGGCATATTTTTGAGTTTTGGCCAAGACAGTTGTCAGCGAGAGCTAGGGTATTATTCGCTTTATTTGTGCTAAGAAGGCATATTTTTCTATATTGTTTTGATTTATTTTCTTCTGGTTTTTGTGTCGACGCTGTTATATTTTTTTGTTTAAGATTCTGCCTATTAGGCGGGTCTAAAATTGTATTTCTCAAATATAATATTTCTCTTTCAGCATTTTGGAGTTTGTTACTCAATTCAGTTATCCTTGATTGTAGGGATTGGAAAACCGAATATTCGTCAGGATTTGGGCCATTTTTCGTCACAGATTGAGGTCCAGGGGAGGCGAACAGCGCTCTTTTGATCTCTGGAAATTGTGATGAGCACCTTCTTTTTTTCTTCGTCGTATTGTTGTCAAGTTTTATGTCAGGAAGAGGTCTCTGACATAGTGTTTTTAAAAGTTCATTTTCTTTAGTCAATTTATTGTTTTGTCTATGTAAATTATTATTTTTAAGTATTGTGTTTTCCAGCTCTATTTGTGTGCTTGCCAGTTGAGATGTTAGCATATTAATATTCTCTTTCATTTCCTGAACAGAGATAGTATCGGACAGGGTATTATCTACGCTTCTAGAGAGGGGTAGCGGTGAATCGCAGGACGTATTTAATGTTGAGAAAATGTGTGAGTCGTTCATTTGCGAAAGTTCACTAGCAGGAGTAGAAAATCGAATAGAGTCACTGCTGTCGTTCCCATTAGGGGAGATAATTTTTTTCCTGCTCGTGATATTATTGGCATCTTTACTAGTAATCTTCACATTAGCTTTTTGTACACAAACCTTGCATCTCCATTTTTCCCTTGATTCTGGTTGCATTAAACGATATACCTTTTCAAGTATTCCACCGCAATCAAAATCAAATTTATGATCGCATTCTGAGCAAAGAATCGTATTTTGTGCATTGACAGATTTTTTGCATTTATAGCAAGTTACGAGTACTGCCATCTTGCGGCCAGTAGTGGCAACTTTAGCTGATCCTTTAGACATCTTGGGCTCTACAGCGCGGGCGCCGCTACCGTTGTCTATATTTGCGTGTGATCAGAGTTGTGTAGGTGTTAATCGATTTAGTTCGTGGCGTTTTCGCTAGATGGTGTAGTCGAGTAACTGCTTTAAGCAGCTGATTGGTCAGCTGATGTGATGTGATGTGTTTGAAATGTAGTATGAGTCACAGTGAAGTGTAATGTAACGGGTTTGTTTTTACAAAGATGTGAGGTCCTTTTTATTGAGAATAACTTATTTTAGTGGTTGTCTGTGATGTGTAGTTTTATCTTTTTATTCTACTACTCACATTCATTCAGCCAGTCTTTGGTTTTTTCTCAGATTTTTTCGAAACACTACTGCAACATTCACTTTTAATTTCTGAACACAGTTCTCAACAGATCGCCAGGATAACGTTTGTGGTGGAAATTCACAGGTTTATCACACTGATTAGCTATGTTTTTCTCTTAAAATCACTTTGTTTATATTTTTCGTAATAAAATTTCGCGGAACCGATGTATACAAGGACGCAGTAGCGCCATCTCTTGTATTCTTATTCAAGTCTTACCCAAATGGTCAGTCTCAGAGGCATAGTACATAGCGTCCTGCAGCGCCCTCTGCTGCTGCTTGGTAAATGAGGGCGCGCGCGCGCCGGACGGGGCTGCGCCTGGCGGGGCTGCGCCCTCGGCCAGCACCTCCTCCAGCGACAGCACGGCGCCGGCGCCGGAGCCCCGGGCTCCGCCGCGCACCGCCGCGCGCAGGCACGCGCGGCGCCCGTGCGAACAACACACTGCTACCGCACTGGAATTAACACAAATATACTAAAAAGAGAGGAAAAAATATCGCAAAAAAGGTTTTATACTAAAGTAGCGACCCGCCCCGGCTTCGCACGGTTTTATTATCTACGTATAAACGTTCAAAGTTTGAAAGTAGCGCCAGTGACGGAAAAGATGAGGAGTAATAGCGATGATGCTAGCGTGGTATGGGCATGTTATAAGGAGAGAGGAAGATCATGTTACGAAAAGAGTGACTGATTTGAAAGTGGAGGGATATAAGGGGAGAGGAAGAGCGAAGAAAAGATGGAAGGAGATGACGAATAACAGAGCAGAATGGAAGAAGAATTCATGTTGTGCCGACCCCACTTAGCGTCGGATAAGGTCCGGAAGAAGAAGAAACGTTCCTCTTGAATCACTCTATCCATAAAAATAACCGCATCAAAATCCGTTGCGTAGTTTTAAAGATTTAAGCATACAAAGGGACATAGGGATATAAGGACATACGGACAGAGAAAGGGACTTTGTTTTATACTATGTAGTGATGTTAAAAAATACCTGTAACAGCCGTACTGAGCCGCTGCTGAGTAGCAAAGTGCATCGTTTAGCTGCGTGGAGAGGAACGGATCGGCTCCTTTTGACAATAAAAGTTGCACTAGTTCCAAGTTACCGACACCACACGCCATCTGTGAATAAAGGCGACAAACTACAGTTATTGGGTGTTTTTAATGGGAATGTTGTAACATTTATTCGTAACAGTTTTTGGCGGTTACAATTTTGAATTTGGTACGGTCAAACTGGACGCGGAACCATTCTACAAGAAGTTGAAGTTGACTTTTATTTTGTTTTGGGAATTAGGGCGCCAAATCCATAACTTATTTGACTCTTTCAAAAGATAGAGATTTCCCATTTAAATGTAGTCCCATCTAAATGGGGGAATAGAGACTCAAGTGTGGATAAAATGGACGAAATACGGGAGCAAAACATCATTTTTCAAAGATCAGATTCACTGACGCTCGAGGTGAACAATCGCGGACACTTCCATTTCTAACAGCCAAGTAGTGACTCCAGTATTTGGTCCATTAGTATTGACCCCGGAGTCTACTGCCCTTGTGGTACTGTACCTGCAGCGGTGTGATGGTGCAGACGTGGTCCCCCCGCGCGGGGGCCCCCTCCACCCGCGCGCCCCCCGCCAGCAGCCTGCGTGCGCACTCCACGCCTCCCGCGCCCCCCGCCGCGCCACACGCGTAAACTAACGCCGTCCAACCTGTCGCACAAACATACGGAATATCATCGTTTCAGCTCAATTAAGTCTACTCGTACAAAATGAGACCTTTCAAACAAGTGCCTAGCGATTCTCAGCCGCCTCCACGTGACTCCCGCGTTCTAAGGTTGTCGCTCCAAGTGAGAGGTCATAGCTATATGCTATATATAACCCTAACTTGCTGACTACCAAACGAAACATTGTTTCGTTTAGTAGTCAGCAAGTTAGGGTTAGGTAAGGATCCACTTTGTTTTACTTCTAAACACGCTTCGCTCTCGCACCGTTGATTTTCTGGTAGCTACTTGTTCAAGTCTCTAGCTAGTACTGGGTACTCCAGCACCAGTAGAAGGGAAAGGTAAGAGTCCTCACCAGCCGTGGGCGGCGTGTAGACCGGCTGAGCGCTGGGCGCGGCGGGCGCGCGCGGGCTGAGCGGCTGCGCGCAGTGCGCCGCCGCCGCGCCGCCCGTCTCCACGTTCAACTCTCTAGCTAGTACCGGGTACTCCAGCACCACTATAAGGTAAGAGTCCTCACCAGCCGTGGGCGGCGTGTAGACCGGCTGAGCGCTGGGCGCGGCGGGCGCGCGCGGGCTGAGCGGCTGCGCGCAGTGCGCCGCCGCCGCGCCGCCCGTCTCCACGTTCAACTCTCTAGCTAGTACCGGGTACTCCAGCACCACTATAAGGTAAGAGTCCTCACCAGCCGTGGGCGGCGTGTAGACCGGCTGAGCGCTGGGCGCGGCGGGCGCGCGCGGGCTGAGCGGCTGCGCGCAGTGCGCCGCCGCCGCGCCGCCCGTCTCCACGTTCAACTCTCTAGCTAGTACCGGGTACTCCAGCACCACTATAAGGTAAGAGTCCTCACCAGCCGTGGGCGGCGTGTAGACCGGCTGAGCGCTGGGCGCGGCGGGCGCGCGCGGGCTGAGCGGCTGCGCGCAGTGCGCCGCCGCCGCGCCGCCCGTCTCCACGTTCGGGTCCGCGCCCGCTTCCAACAACATCTGGAAAACACACACTGCGTCACTTCTTATATCTTGTTTTAGTTGACTTACATACGATTTACTCGATTTCTTGAAACAAATGACTGAAGAGAATAGATATGTCAGACAACTATTTCACGTCAGCCATAAGAGCTACTGTTTAATGTTAAGAGTAGTACAAAAAGTAGATAAGAGGCTACCTACATTAGTTTCATCATCATCATCATCCTATATTAGACCACAGCTGGACATAGGCCTCCCCTAATGAGTAATATGGCGCTCATTAGGGGAGGCCTACGTAGCGCCATTAGCGCCCATACAGGAGTTTGGCACTATGTTGTTCAATATCTGTCAAAATGTTCAATGTCCGCCACCAAGAGAGCTACGTCCGTGCTAGGTCCCAGTGGTGTGGTACTCACGGCCACGATCTGCTCGTCTCCGTTGGCGGCGGCCTTCATGAGCGCGGTGAGTCCGGCGGCGTCGGGCGCGTCGAGCGCGGGCGCGGGCAGCAGCGCGCGCAGCCCGCCCAGCAGCTCGGCGCGCCCGCTCAGCAGCGCGCGGTGCGCCAGCCCCAATGCCGGGTCCCCACCCGCGCGACCGCTCCGCGACCACGCCGGCTCGATGCCCTCCTCCACTCTGCAAACATTATACATGCTTCATGCTTGCTCACAGAACACTTGAATATTGCTAGAGTCCAACTTACTAAGACAAAATACTCAACGAGAGACAATTTAGTTATCAGCATAGCGTAAGCACCGGAAATCCAATAGATGCGCTACTGAATGATGTACTCGTAGTTGGATTAGTGAATGGTAAAATGAAAGTAGGCTTGTTTCTAGATTTAAGTTCAGCGTTTGACACAATAGATAATATATAACAATAGATAAATAGCTAGATAATATAAATTTGTTGAATACATTAGAACTAAGTTTTCTAAATTATTCAACAAGCATAGCAACTTTTTAATACCTTTTTGACAAACAGGCAACAGAACAAAGAAATATGAAAAATAGTACATAAATAAATAATGACAAAATCACAAGAGGAGTTCCCCAAGGATCCATTCGTGGTCCTATAATGTTCATTATATTAACAAATGGCTTAATTTCGTTCATGGAAAACTATCACCTAGGTATCAGGCTTGTTCTATTTGCTGATGACGAAAATGCCATCATCTCAAAATCAAGACGACCAATGTGGCGCGATGGGCGAAGGTCCGCCTGCGACGCAGGAGGTTGCGGGTTCGATTCCCGCCTCGGAACAAATTTGTGTACGATCTGCAGAAATTTGTTCCGTTGGTCTCTGTGTTTAATATGTATAATAAAAAAATATCTATCTATGTATATAATGTATTAAATATATCAGTTATCTAGTACCCATAACACAAGCTTTGAGTAGCTTACTTTGGGGCTAGATGATGCTGTGTGGATTGTCCAGCATTATTTATATTTATTTATTTATCTCGGCAAGTTCATTAGCAGAACTATCATATACGTTAAAAACAGAGATAAGAGGTTTTGACAAGAAATTATTAACGAATAAATTATTTTTCAAAAACCGAAGAATAATTTATTTTAGAAAATAATAAAGACAAATGTAATTCAAGTCGACATCCCGGAGCAATGGCAAAATAAATACTGAACCTAATACTGAATAAGTAATCCTGTCTGTTATACTATACATATTATGTATACTAATCCTAAGGGTGCCTGTCCATTGGAGCGGTGCGAGCCGGCGGAGCGGAGAAAGGAGGAAATATTAACCAATAGGATTGCATGAAAAAGCGGAGCGGAGATGTCATGGAATGCTATTGGTTAATATTTCCTCGTTTCTCCGCTCCGCCGGCTCTCTCCGCGTCAATGGACAGGCAGCCTAATACTGAAGAATAATCTAATGTCAACTAAAATCTTTGAGTGTTAGATCGCTAGTATGTAAGTAGTGCTACATACGTGATAGGTCTGGGCGGACAGTCAGCGTGCGGCAGCAGTAAGCGCGCGGCCTGCTGCACGTCGTCTGCGTCGGGCACGGCGGGCGGCGGGCGCAGAGCCGCGTGCGCGCGCGCCACGCGCACCCACTCGCCCAGCGGCGGCAGCGCGCCCGCGCCGCGCTCGCCCCACAGCCCCGCGCCGCCGCACCCCCCCGCCGCGCTACTGTGCTCCAGCTGGGAAGATGTTACTCTATGTAGGACAGAGGTCCACAACCTAAGGCTCGCGACCCACATGCGCTTCTATTCTCCAGTTCAAAACGCAGTATTTAGGTAATAATAAAATTGTATTATTTTACTTTATGTTAACTCTGTAGGTACCTACCATTTGGTGCTGGTTATACATGTTTGATTACAGGTAAAACCTGAGTAAAGTTTGACTACAAGTTATCAAAAAAGTATAGAAACTGGGAAATTTCTGAATTGTTAAGTTTCAAAAAGCAGCACGTCGTCAGCAGCACGGACACTGTGTCAGACTGTACCTGGGAGCACCTCATGAAGTAGTAGAGCGCGCGCTCGGCGGAGGGCGCGAGCGGCGCGTGTCGCGCGTGCACGCGGCGCAGCACGGACACTGTGTCAGACTGTACCTGGGAGCACCTCATGAAGTAGTAGAGCGCGCGCTCGGCGGAGGGCGCGAGCGGCGCGTGTCGCGCGTGCACGCGGCGCAGCACGGACACTGTGTCAGACTGTACCTGGGAGCACCTCATGAAGTAGTAGAGCGCGCGCTCGGCGGAGGGCGCGAGCGGCGCGTGTCGCGCGTGCACGCGGCGCAGCACGGACACTGTGTCAGACTGTACCTGGGAGCACCTCATGAAGTAGTAGAGCGCGCGCTCGGCGGAGGGCGCGAGCGGCGCGTGTCGCGCGTGCACGCGGCGCAGCACGGACACTGTGTCAGACTGTACCTGGGAGCACCTCATGAAGTAGTAGAGCGCGCGCTCGGCGGAGGGCGCGAGCGGCGCGTGTCGCGCGTGCACGCGGCGCAGCACGGACACTGTGTCAGACTGTACCTGGGAGCACCTCATGAAGTAGTAGAGCGCGCGCTCGGCGGAGGGCGCGAGCGGCGCGTGTCGCGCGTGCACGCGGCGCAGCACGGACACTGTGTCAGACTGTACCTGGGAGCACCTCATGAAGTAGTAGAGCGCGCGCTCGGCGGAGGGCGCGAGCGGCGCGTGTCGCGCGTGCACGCGGCGCAGCACGGACACTGTGTCAGACTGTACCTGGGAGCACCTCATGAAGTAGTAGAGCGCGCGCTCGGCGGAGGGCGCGAGCGGCGCGTGTCGCGCGTGCACGCGGCGCAGCACGGACACTGTGTCAGACTGTACCTGGGAGCACCTCATGAAGTAGTAGAGCGCGCGCTCGGCGGAGGGCGCGAGCGGCGCGTGTCGCGCGTGCACGCGGCGCAGCACGGACACTGTGTCAGACTGTACCTGGGAGCACCTCATGAAGTAGTAGAGCGCGCGCTCGGCGGAGGGCGCGAGCGGCGCGTGTCGCGCGTGCACGCGGCGCAGCACGGACACTGTGTCAGACTGTACCTGGGAGCACCTCATGAAGTAGTAGAGCGCGCGCTCGGCGGAGGGCGCGAGCGGCGCGTGTCGCGCGTGCACGCGGCGCAGCACGGACACTGTGTCAGACTGTACCTGGGAGCACCTCATGAAGTAGTAGAGCGCGCGCTCGGCGGAGGGCGCGAGCGGCGCGTGTCGCGCGTGCACGCGGCGCAGCACGGACACTGTGTCAGACTGTACCTGGGAGCACCTCATGAAGTAGTAGAGCGCGCGCTCGGCGGAGGGCGCGAGCGGCGCGTGTCGCGCGTGCACGCGGCGCAGCACGGACACTGTGTCAGACTGTACCTGGGAGCACCTCATGAAGTAGTAGAGCGCGCGCTCGGCGGAGGGCGCGAGCGGCGCGTGTCGCGCGTGCACGCGGCGCAGCACGGACACTGTGTCAGACTGTACCTGGGAGCACCTCATGAAGTAGTAGAGCGCGCGCTCGGCGGAGGGCGCGAGCGGCGCGTGTCGCGCGTGCACGCGGCGCAGCACGGACACTGTGTCAGACTGTACCTGGGAGCACCTCATGAAGTAGTAGAGCGCGCGCTCGGCGGAGGGCGCGAGCGGCGCGTGTCGCGCGTGCACGCGGCGCAGCACGGACACTGTGTCAGACTGTACCTGGGAGCACCTCATGAAGTAGTAGAGCGCGCGCTCGGCGGAGGGCGCGAGCGGCGCGTGTCGCGCGTGCACGCGGCGCAGCACGGACACTGTGTCAGACTGTACCTGGGAGCACCTCATGAAGTAGTAGAGCGCGCGCTCGGCGGAGGGCGCGAGCGGCGCGTGTCGCGCGTGCACGCGGCGCAGCACGGACACTGTGTCAGACTGTACCTGGGAGCACCTCATGAAGTAGTAGAGCGCGCGCTCGGCGGAGGGCGCGAGCGGCGCGTGTCGCGCGTGCACGCGGCGCAGCACGGACACTGTGTCAGACTGTACCTGGGAGCACCTCATGAAGTAGTAGAGCGCGCGCTCGGCGGAGGGCGCGAGCGGCGCGTGTCGCGCGTGCACGCGGCGCAGCACGGACACTGTGTCAGACTGTACCTGGGAGCACCTCATGAAGTAGTAGAGCGCGCGCTCGGCGGAGGGCGCGAGCGGCGCGTGTCGCGCGTGCACGCGGCGCAGCACGGACACTGTGTCAGACTGTACCTGGGAGCACCTCATGAAGTAGTAGAGCGCGCGCTCGGCGGAGGGCGCGAGCGGCGCGTGTCGCGCGTGCACGCGGCGCAGCACGGACACTGTGTCAGACTGTACCTGGGAGCACCTCATGAAGTAGTAGAGCGCGCGCTCGGCGGAGGGCGCGAGCGGCGCGTGTCGCGCGTGCACGCGGCGCAGCACGGACACTGTGTCAGACTGTACCTGGGAGCACCTCATGAAGTAGTAGAGCGCGCGCTCGGCGGAGGGCGCGAGCGGCGCGTGTCGCGCGTGCACGCGGCGCAGCACGGACACTGTGTCAGACTGTACCTGGGAGCACCTCATGAAGTAGTAGAGCGCGCGCTCGGCGGAGGGCGCGAGCGGCGCGTGTCGCGCGTGCACGCGGCGCAGCACGGACACTGTGTCAGACTGTACCTGGGAGCACCTCATGAAGTAGTAGAGCGCGCGCTCGGCGGAGGGCGCGAGCGGCGCGTGTCGCGCGTGCACGCGGCGCAGCACGGACACTGTGTCAGACTGTACCTGGGAGCACCTCATGAAGTAGTAGAGCGCGCGCTCGGCGGAGGGCGCGAGCGGCGCGTGTCGCGCGTGCACGCGGCGCAGCACGGACACTGTGTCAGACTGTACCTGGGAGCACCTCATGAAGTAGTAGAGCGCGCGCTCGGCGGAGGGCGCGAGCGGCGCGTGTCGCGCGTGCACGCGGCGCAGCACGGACACTGTGTCAGACTGTACCTGGGAGCACCTCATGAAGTAGTAGAGCGCGCGCTCGGCGGAGGGCGCGAGCGGCGCGTGTCGCGCGTGCACGCGGCGCAGCACGGACACTGTGTCAGACTGTACCTGGGAGCACCTCATGAAGTAGTAGAGCGCGCGCTCGGCGGAGGGCGCGAGCGGCGCGTGTCGCGCGTGCACGCGGCGCAGCACGGCGCGCAGCTCGCCCGCCGACCCGCAGCACGTCGTCAGCAGCACGGACGCGCCCGAGCCGCAGCTCGACTCCAGCGACGCGCCGGAACCACCTGACGTTCAGAACAACACATACTACACTCGTCGACAAACAACAACAAAAGTGCACAAGTCACTGCTCCCGTTCTTCAAGGAGCACTTCCTGTTTAGAAATAGGTACAGATAGGTAACTGACCAGAGCCGTTAGTGGTGATCCCGGAGTCGTGGCTGAGCCCCAGCTGCCGGCTCTCGAGGCGCGCCGCGCCGCCCCCCGCGCCTGCCCCCGAGCCTGCCCCCGCGCCGCCCCCCGACGAGCTCGAGCCCAGCGAGCTGATCGACTCCCAGCGGGACAGAGACAGAGCACCTGCAATAAAACAAACATTATGTTTTAGCCGTTTTCGTTCGTTCGTGCGCGAGTTCGACTTAGCCGATTTAATTAGATATTTGTGTATGTGATGTGATATCGGAGCTATATGGTTAGTGTTGTTACCTGAGGCCACGCGGCCTGCGTTGAGGTGGCTGTAGGGCTGCAGCAGGCCCCACAGGTCGGCGCAGTGCGCCACGGCCAGGTCCACGGCCGCCGGCGTCACGGGCGCACAGCCCGCGCTCGCGCCCGCCACCAGCGCCACCTCTTCCAGCAGCGTCTCCATGCCCGCGCACAGGTAGATGGCTGCATACCTGCAGTTATATTGTACAGACTGATTCAGACCTTCAGAAAATTATTGTCTATGGAAATCAAAATTATACTACATAGTCTAAAATTGTACTGTACTATTTTTGTACTACTACTACTGTGTGTTTGGTTTTTCGCGCCACTTCATGCAAACTGCCACCACTATTTTATGCTCAAAATTGTCACAAGAAATAACAATCCCTCTAAACACAATACAATAACAAACAGAACCAAAATGCCAACCGCGACCCGTCAAAGTCGAATAGACAGACATTACTTTGGAACTGTCAATGTCAACTCTAAGTTCTGACGCTAATACGCAGACCCATTGCTCCAAGAATGAAGGGCTACAAACTTCAGACAGGGCAATATAGCCATAATGGCTCTCCCCTTTTCACACAAAATTTACCAATAAACTAAACAATCTCTATGGATGTGTCCGACTTGTAAAGGCTGAAGTTGCATACTTTTTGAGACCTGGCTCAGCGGTGGCCCAACAAGGCTGATTCTGACGATAATAAAAGAAGGTATCTAATGAAAAATAAACAATTACATTGATGCTGATTAATAAATAGATTGGTGATGTAGGTAAATTCTGCTCTAGAATACAGCGCTGAGTCTTTACCATCGCTGCAGACGCCTACTTTCCACATTAAACAGTGTCAGTGGCTAATGACAAACATTTGAATAATTACAACTTTTACTTTCTTCAGTCACGGTTAGCTGGCATTAGGGTCAGAGTAGACCTTATAAATGACGAACATTAAGAAAACAACTCAATTAGGATTAAGTATTCTATTTATTACGTTTTGGATGGTGCCATAAAGCTAAATCAATCAATTAATCTACTTGTCCACTGCGATCAAAACTTGAGATTCCCACACTGTATTTCTGCCATTTTGTATGACTCTCTTTTTTCTCTCTCTCTCATTCTCTCTCAGCGAGCTAGGGGAAGTTTTAGGTTCCCCTGCTTATTGATCTCAGTTCAGATATAATTCTAAAACTAAAGTTATCGACATATCTCAAAGCACCGACAGCCGATTTTTGAAACGTGAGTGGAGACTGGATGCAGAGACACGGCCAACGTAGTGTGGCCGGCTGATGATGAGGAGCACCAACAGGGTTGTTACTCATCATGATATCCACGTTTATCCTTGTCGGCACGTAGATAAGTCGGCAGCTTATCAACACTGCGGCCACATTTGTCGCTTCCGTACGGGTATAGTCACCTGTGATAGCAGACGTAGCAGACAGCACAAGCGTCGACTGCAGAATAACTATCCAACCGAAGGGGTTACCACCGCGATTGGCAGCTTGCTTATTGCAGTAGTTCAAAATACACAGAAGATGGTGTTGCCATTTCCTCTGAGAGGTAGAGCTAGACTCACGAGCCCAGCCGCCGCGCCGCGCCGCCGGACGTCGCGTACATACAAGGAAGTGTTCCTCTGAGAGTAGAGCTAGACTCACTCGTGCACGAGGGGCGCGACGCGCACGTCCAGCATCCAGCGCTGGAAGCGGCCCGGCGCGAGGCAGGTGCGCGCGCGCGCCGCCGAGCCCAGCCGCCGCGCCGCGCCGCCGGACGTCGCGTACATACAAGGAAGTGTTCCTCTGAGAGTAGAGCTAGACTCACTCGTGCACGAGGGGCGCGACGCGCACGTCCAGCATCCAGCGCTGGAAGCGGCCCGGCGCGAGGCAGGTGCGCGCGCGCGCCGCCGAGCCCAGCCGCCGCGCCGCGCCGCCGGACGTCGCGTACATACAAGGAAGTGTTCCTCTGAGAGTAGAGCTAGACTCACTCGTGCACGAGGGGCGCGACGCGCACGTCCAGCATCCAGCGCTGGAAGCGGCCCGGCGCGAGGCAGGTGCGCGCGCGCGCCGCCGAGCCCAGCCGCCGCGCCGCGCCGCCGGACGTCGCGTACATACAAGGAAGTGTTCCTCTGAGAGTAGAGCTAGACTCACTCGTGCACGAGGGGCGCGACGCGCACGTCCAGCATCCAGCGCTGGAAGCGGCCCGGCGCGAGGCAGGTGCGCGCGCGCGCCGCCGAGCCCAGCCGCCGCGCCGCGCCGCCGGACGTCGCGTACATACAAGGAAGTGTTCCTCTGAGAGTAGAGCTAGACTCACTCGTGCACGAGGGGCGCGACGCGCACGTCCAGCATCCAGCGCTGGAAGCGGCCCGGCGCGAGGCAGGTGCGCGCGCGCGCCGCCGAGCCCAGCCGCCGCGCCGCGCCGCCGGACGTCGCGTACATCGTCGCGGCGCGCTGGCAACCCTGACAACAATCATAACAATCAATATGATGATGATAATGTTACTTATTTTACTAATTATTCTACTTAAAAATAAATGTTACTTTTTTATTATTTTACTTTGCCTAAAAAAGGAGCATCCTATAGCTGCAAAGCGTAGCGTTGTCATTATCACTCATTGGCCGGTCGCATGCGCGTGATTGGTCGCCTTGTACAACTATCCCTACCGGCTACGCCACGCAGAGCGCTACACGTACACAGGGTGGTGATGACACCGCTGTGTTTGAATGCAACACTGCACTATGCGTGTTACGCTACCATAGGTACCTAGTTTTAGAGAACCCTAGTATCTAGATAAACCTAACATAGGATTTAAGATAATACTAACCAAAATATGTATTTTTCTTGAATCAATAAATGCTATCTATCTATCTAAATAAATAAATAATTCCAGACAGTCCACACAGCATCATCTAGCCCCAAGCTAAGCAGAGCTTGTGTTATGGGTACTAGATGACTGATATACCTAATACAATACATTACATAGATTATTTTTTATTATACACAGAAAACACCCAGACCAACGGAACAAATTTCTGCAGATCGTACACAAATTTGTTCCGAGGCGGGAATCGAACCCGCAACCTCCTGCGTCGCAGGCGGACCTTCGCCCACCGCGCCACATCGGTCGTCATAACCATAAAGTTAGGATGTACAAGAGGAACAGTGACAGATGAAAGGCATTACCAAAAATGAAATGTAAATGTGTGCGTAAAATAGTGTTGTCAACATTCTAGCATAATGTTACCTATCGATAGTTGTACTGGCGCAATCACTAACGATTTGATGTATCGAAGTTAAATACAAATAAAGAGTACCTACCTACCGTACAAAAAACACTGTTAATTGTTATTGAAAATAAATAAAAGACCAATGCATTTATTGAAAATAGATATATTACAGCACTTACATAGAAAAAACAACGTAAGAATATCATCCTGGACGCTCTCCGTCATCCTGGACACCTCTTGGATGCTCTCCGTCATCCTGGACACCTCCTGGATGCTCTCCGTCATCCTCTGGACACCTCCTGGATGCTCTCCGTCATCCTCTGGACACCTCCTGAATGCTCTCCGTCATCCTCTGGACACCTCCTGGATGCTCTCCGTCATCCTCTGGACACCTCCTGGATGCTGTCCGTCATCCTCTGGACACCTCTTGGATGCTGTCCGTCATCCTCTGGACACCTCTTGGATGCTGTCCATCATCCTCTGGACACCTCCTGGATGCTGTCCATCATCCTCTGGACACCTCCTGGATGCTCTCCATCATCCTCTGGACACCTCCTGGATGCTCTCTATCATCCTCTGGACACCTCCTGGATGCTCTCCATCATCCTCTGGACACCTCCTGGATGCTCTCCATCATCCTCTGGACACCTCCTGGATGATCTCCATCATCCTCTGGATGCTCTCCATCATCCTCTGGATGCTCTCCATAATCCCCTGGATGCTCTCCATCATCCCCTGGATGCTCTCCATCATCCCCTGGATGCTCTCCATCATCCTCTGGATGCTCTCCATCATCCTCTGGATGCTCTCCATCATCCTCTGGATGCTCTCCATCATCCTCTGGATGCTCTCCATCATCCTCTGGATGCTCTCCATCATCCTCTGGATGCTCTCCATCATCCTCTGGATGCTCTCCATCATCCTCTGGATGCTCCATCATCCTGGACACCCTCCATCATCCTGGACACCCTCCATCATCCTGGACACCTCCTGGATGCTCTCCATCATCCTGGACACCTCCTGGACGCTCTCCATCATCCTGGACACCTCCTGGATGCTCTCCATCATCCTGGACACCTCCTGGACACCTCTTGGACACCTCCTGGACACCTCCTGGACACCTCCTGGATGCTCTCCATCATCCTCTGGACACCTCCTGGATGCTCTCCATCATCCTCTGGACACCTCCTGGATGCTCTCCATCATCCTCTGGACACCTCCTGGATGATCTCCATCATCCTCTGGATGCTCTCCATCATCCCCTGGATAATCTCCATCATCCCCTGGATGCTCTCCATCATCCTCTGGATGCTCTCCATCATCCCCTGGATAATCTCCATCATCCCCTGGATGCTCTCCATCATCCCCTGGATGCTCTCCATCATCCCCTGGATGCTCTCCATCATCCCCTGGATGCTCTCCATCATCCCCTGGATGCTCTCCATCATCCCCTGGATGCTCTCCATCATCCTCTGGATGCTCTCCATCATCCTCTGGATGCTCTCCATCATCCTCTGGATGCTCTCCATCATCCTCTGGATGCTCTCCATCATCCTCTGGATGCTCCATCATCCTGGACACCCTCCATCATCCTGGACACCCTCCATCATCCTGGACACCTCCTGGATGCTCTCCATCATCCTGGACACCTCCTGGACGCTCTCCATCATCCTGGACACCTCCTGGATGCTCTCCATCATCCTGGACACCTCCTGGACACCTCTTGGACACCTCCTGGACACCTCCTGGACACCTCCTGGATGCTCTCCATCATCCTCTGGACACCTCCTGGATGCTCTCCATCATCCTCTGGACACCTCCTGGATGCTCTCCATCATCCTCTGGACACCTCCTGGATGCTCTCCATCATCCTCTGGACACCTCCTGGATGCTCTCCATCATCCTCTGGATGCTCTCCATCATCCTCTGGATGCTCTCCGTCATCCTCTGGACACCTCTTGGATGCTCTCCATCATCCTCTGGACACCTCTTGGATGCTGTCCATCATCCTCTGGACACCTCTTGGATGCTGTCCATCATCCTCTGGACACCGGGATGCTCTCCATCATCCTCTGGACACCTCCTGGATGATCTCCATCATCCTCTGGATGCTCTCCATCATCCCCTGGATGCTCTCCATCATCCCCTGGATGCTCTCCATCATCCCCTGGATGCTCTCCATCATCCTCTGGATGCTCTCCATCATCCTCTGGATGCTCTCCATCATCCTCTGGATGCTCTCCATCATCCTCTGGATGCTCTCCATCATCCTCTGGATGCTCTCCATCATCCTCTGGATGCTCTCCATCATCCTCTGGACACCTCCTGGATGCTCTCCGTCATCCTGGACGCTCTCCGTCATCCTGGACGCTCTCCGTCATCCTGGACGCTCTCCGTCATCCTGGACACCTCCTGGATGCTCTCCGTCATTGGATTCATACTTATTTTGGAAAGTAGTTTTTTGTACTAGGTATGGTATACGCCCTTTAGAACCAGAAATAACGATATGAGCAATCACGTCGAACCTTCACGTCAATAACGAATTGTCGACTTTATCGATACTTATGACGTCAGCACTTTATCAAGCCCTATCGTAATCAAAGGTTTTTACATTTTGTACAATATATCTGTGAATTCTCCATTTAGCAGTCTAATTTGATGATACGTCCAAAGGGAAACATATTATTTAACATTACAATAGGACTTTTCTATCATTTTCAAACAAAAAATAACGAAATTATGATAATGAACAATGCTATAAAATAGTCTATTTACCGGTGAAACGGGTAATTATGAGGGTTGTTTCCTTGTGTAACATCACATTCCGCCACTGAACATGTCACCATCGTTGCACATTAAGATTTATTGTTTTATTCGTTAGTTATTTCACAAAATTTACATATATAAATTTTTCTTTCAATTTGCCGGAACGATATGCGATGATATTCTTTCAAATTATGTCTCCTGAAAAAATAGTTTCACTATCTCTTTTTCTCTCGCGGAGATGGGGTTTTGACAAATACCTCTCGCTCTCACGCTTTGTTGGTCTTTTGAACGTAGTGAAAAAATTTTAAGTCTATGGTCATAACAATGTTTTTATTTCCAAAACAAGGTAGCCTTTAAATTAATAACTTATAGCTATTTATACTACTAAAGAAACGAAATTAGTTTATAGATAACTATGGTTAAGTGTAGTGTACCTTAAAGTCATTTAACACGGGATGTTTACTATGATTTAATTTGAGTTTTTCGTTATTTCAAAAGTAATGTAGTGTACCTTGATGACAGCATCAGCGAGCGGCGTGCTGAGCACGATGCGGAAGGCGCCGGCCACCTCGTGCTTGGAGCAGAAGCTGAAGTTATGCGCCAGGCGCTGCGCCTCGCGCGACACACGTACCAGCGCTCTGCAACACAACACATTAGAACACCTCAACGAGCAACGGCAACACAACCTACACTGTATGAACCTTCTCTTAACAGAAGAGCTCCATGGCGTTCAGATACAGTGAGAAACTATGCTCCACTTTTGTTGTTGGACTGCGCAAGAACCTGTTTCCAATTACGAACTAAAATCCCAATTACGATTATTTTGACGCCTTTGTAGCTTTTTAGTAGGTAGTATTTAAGTGGGTATTTAGTTTATATGGTCTTGGTTTTTCTTATTTTTTTATATATTGTATGAAATGCTACAAATAAAGATGTATGGTGTTGGTTTTTCGTATTATTTATATATTGTATGAGATGCAAATAAAGAATATTTTAATCCAGCATAATCCTGAGATTCTCTATTAGTCGCACGATTAGTAATAACAGTTCTCTTCTACGAGTTACTTAGCATCTGCAGGATGTAAGATAGGAGGAAACACAATCACAAATGAGAGCAATGGATATGATCAATGAAACTCGCTTTTAAAGTGTTATTCTCTAGCAAAATTGAGTGAACTGTTATGTTCGGATAAGCCATAATTATCTGTTGGAGCTACTATACTTCTTACTAGTTGACCGTAATCTTTTATGTACTTAAGCTACACTACTTTGCTTGTTCACACTTTTTATATTTCTACTCCTACTATTCATTCTATTCGTGAAAACCTTTAAGAATAAGGATAATTTATTTGCTTAAAACATGAGTATTAACATGGTGAGAGCATGCAATTATGTTATTTTAAATATATTACGTTCTACATGTTTTGCCACTGCTGGCGTGCACATAGGAGAGAGCACTCTGCGGATTTGTCACTAATGTGATATGTCTTTACATAATAATATCTCTCTATATCGTCTATACATATTAATCATAGCTTTAAATAGCCTTCTGTTTCTATTTTACTTATTGTACGAAGTACAATATAATGTTGATTATCGGGAAGAATCTTAGTCGTGTCTAGATTATTGTGTATACAATTCGTATTCTAACACATTATATTGTCTCCCTTTTTCTAGTGGCCAAGATGTACAAAGTACAATGTTATTCAGGGAGAAGCAACATGCAAAAACTATATCATTTAAATTCCTATAATTTTAGCTTAGCAATGCCGTACGTGTAATGCGTGATGTTTATTGTTTTACGTGCCTTTTCATGTTCCGTATTTTATCTATATGTTAAATCAATCTAATTAATAAACCAGTTGCGATCTAAACACCGTTGTTGGAGTTATCCTTTCTATCCCGGTACCTCTAACACTTATTTTAATGTATTTGCTGCTGGTTTTCCTTAAGTAAATGTACCTCTGCAGTAGATAGGCGAGCCTCGGCGGCGTGTCGGGCGCCAGCCGCGGCGCCAGCTCGCGACAGCGGCCCGTATGCAGCGCGCGACTCACCTCGCTCGCCGTCCACGGCACGCACCGCAGTTCCACCAGTCTACACAAACACACAAATATTCTTAAGTGGAAGCTTCCAGAAAGCTGTGCGGGTGCGAAGATCGTCGATTCGTAGTTTCCTTGCACATAAATAAATTAAAAGCGTTGTCGGACAATTATCAGTGACAACAGTTATGTACTCCATAATCATATGATTGGTATGGATGGATGAGAGGTATGAAACTGTGCCTAATTAAAAACAAATTAAAATATCACAAGTAATAGATACGTACTACTAAAAAAAATATTTTTAAATTTATAGATTTAACCTTGCTAAACCAGTTTTAATATAGGCTGAAGATGATGATGAAACCAGTTTTAAAAGTTTACATCATTTATATAAGTAATGAATAAGAAAGGGCCCAACAGCGATCCCTGCGATACACCTACACTAATACTTTACCTGTTATGTGAGTCGACCCAGACGAATTCGTCCGCGCTGGTGACGTTGGTGCAGACGGTGTCGAGGGACGGTTGCCGCACCAGCGGCGCTCGTCTCCGGCGGGCTTCGGCCGCGCTACCGCTCTCTGCAGAAAGATCACACGGTCAGAACACACTTTGTAAAGGCCAGACAGAAGTCTGAAAAAGGACTGTATTGTTTGAAGGCCGTTATGTGTGTTTCGTGTAGAAATATGTACATAACCAATAAAAAATACAAAGAAAACCCTATAATTTGTAATAGATTACGATTTATTTATGAGTTTAAGGAAAGCAATAAAGAGAATGCTGACGCCTGACGATCTAAATCGGTGACATTAACTGTTAAGTTTGGCCTCATCGTTCATTGTTGTTAGATTCTACTTATATTTGGTAATTTATTAAAAATATTTTTTTTTGTAGTTTTTTGAGGCTAATCCTGCCCTTTAAGATCGGTACACCTACTATTTGTTGAGCCTTGCTTGGTCTTAAATCAGTCAGTATACCTGGTGCGCCGTGGTTGCTCCCGCCGCCGGCACTGGAGGCGCCGCTGGTGGCCGTGCTGCTGCTGTCTCTGGAGCGGAGAGTCAGCTGCTTGATGGCGGACCGGATGTCTTCCAGCCCGCCCCCGCCCGGCCACGGGGACTGCAGCTACACGGATTACATTTTGTGATCAAAATATTGGAAGAAGGAAGTGGAAAGATGACACTACTGTGTGGAACTTATAGAAAAGAGATGGAGACAGTCTGAAAATGTAATTAAGAAGTTAGTAAGTGTATTTTTTGTATCATTTTATATTTCATCGTCGCCTTGATCTTAACTGTAATGGCAATGTAAATATGTACTTAACCTTAAAAAAAAAAGAGGAGTTAATTTCGTAAAAATTCCGAGGATATCGACAGAAAAACTACTACTATGACACGCATGATGACAAACTCAAGGTGCATCATGATCATCTAAGTTCTAAGCACCGAAGACCAGAGTAATACCTACAAGAGAAAAAACATTAACAATAAAAGTATCCACACACTGAAGCCGGAGGCGGAGCGGAGGCGAAGGCGTGTCGGTTTTTCCTATGGCACCGCGCCGCCACCGCCTGCGGTGTGTGTGTAGGCTTTGATATGATACAATAGAATACAACTCGCACGCCTTCGCCTCCGCTCCGCCTCCGGCTTCAGTGTGTGGAGAACTTAAGAACTTCTATTTTGACCGATTTTTATTAACCTGATATTTCTAGGAGGGTCTGCTTTTGTTTAGGTTACCTTATTGTGGGGTCTATGTTTGTTCCTGGCGGGTTGCTGCCGGCTGCGGCGCGGCTCGTCGCGCGCCGCCTCGCCGCCGCCGCTGTCAGACATGGAGGCGTGCCCCGACGAGCGGTTCTCGTCTGAACTACTGTTGCATTCGCGGACTCCATTCTGGAATAAGATAAAAGTTTAGGATGAGCACTGACATCTTTAGCTATATCGCAAGAGCAATCATTTTGTAGCTAAAGAAATCTTACTAGATACTTGTTTCTGGAAACCAGTCCAGAAACAAGTAACAAGTAAGATATCTTTAGCTATAAAATAATTGCTCTTGCGATATGAAAAGACACAGTAAGAAGAGATAAAAGTTTACAACGGATCTCTCGTTAGAGAGAATTGTACTGCCTCCCATCAAATAAAATTATCAATTATCATAATCTTGGTATGATTAATCAAAGTCTCAATCTCAATAGTCAAGTAGGTTATCAGAAAAATAAAGTAGTGTTAGTATTTTCAAACCAACGAATGAACTAACAAAAACACGATTCGGATATCTAAATTACGCCATCATTACAAAGTCTCATCATCTGCCCTCAACAAGATAAGACCTTACGGCATAGCAGTCACATCAGAACATGGCCACCATTGTCGCCGACAATTTCGCTTTCAACTTCCCACATATTACGCTTTTCCCTATCAAGAGATCGTGGGACTAAGCTAAGACAATGCTTATTTATTTTTTCTAACACTTTCACTAAACAATTACTAGCATGTGATCGCGACTAATTAGAAGTCTAGCTTGTTACAAGACTGATAAGTTGTCCAGAAATATGGAAGGGGTAAATGTACTGAGCGAAACTGAGACTTTGTTTTAATTAATAAAATTTCAAAAAATTGGTAAGTTACGTTTGCGATTGTATAATCACTGGTGGCACTAGTTTTGCGTAACAACAACAAACATCTTCTGGACAATCTTCATTGGGCACTCGAAATAAGCGCATGAAAAATAACAACGTCTTGTTCATATCAACTCATATAAAAGTAATTCCAGGCTTGCGTGGCAATTCGTAATAATGTTATTTCCAAAATCCCGTAACAGACATTAGCGTCGCGTGCGCGCCCGCTTTAGAACCGATGACCCGATGACATCGATTTGTTATTCGTGCTGCTATTGTTTCAACTATTATTGCTTTTCTCTATTCTTGCTCTATCATCAGCCTATCAGTAGGCTGGTTGTATGATAAACAGCTTTGCTAACGGTTCGATAGTAAACTGAATGAAATCGATGTTTTCTGTATAAAAGCAATAGCCTTTTGATCTAAGCTATTGCTGTGAAAACAAAAGTTTTCCCCAAAGCTCAGCTTGTGATAAAATGTCTAAAAGCTCACATTGAAACAAGAGCCATATGATTTTTATAACGCCACTAAATTTAAAAGCCTATAAAACCGCAGTAAATTACTATGGCTCTTAAAAGTCACAGCAATAAAGAGCTATAAGTAACATAAAATATTAAAGACTTAAGCGCTCTGAAGTCGGTGACATGTGTTTATGAATGGATCAGCTCAAATTACACTTTTAAGGCACTTCTCTCTCGATTGGGTTATAAAGTTAATGGCCTGGGCCGGGCTAGGCGTGACCGTTTAGCGTTAATACCAGCTCCTGCTCCCAATAGCCTGCAGTTTTCATCATATGATAACTAGACACCATAAATAACTACTTCTGCCGAGAAATGGCAGTTATCAGAAATTGCTGGATACATCGGCTAAGGTGGTATTTAAAAATTTAAGGAAATGTGACGATCACAAGGTAAAGTTAGAAGTGGCTACAAGAGAGGAAAGTGAACACAGCTGTTATCTGCCTATGTGCATGTATGCTGGCAAATAAGTGGGTGTATATTATATTACTAGATACATATTTATAAAAACTGCAACTGATAGGGTTAATTCTAATTCACAAACTAGAAGCCGCAAAATAAATATAACTACAGTTAATGGTATAAGGTGGGTAGATAAAACCGCAATTTGCGGTGAGGACCATACAAGAAACAAACAAGCAAGGTGTTTCTTAACCGGCTTCTTATCACGCAATAGACCGCAAGCTGTGAACTGAAGGAATTAATAAAAATTCCGACAGTACATGTTTCTGAGTTTTATTCTAGGAACTGGGCAACTCTATGGCAAGCTTTTTTTACCTATTTTGATCGTGGTGTCGATGTTTGACGGATTCCATAATCTCTTCCTAAAAACGCATCTCTGATATGATATTGATATAGCCCACCGATGTTTAGGCAAAAGCATGACCAACGGAGCCGAGACGTGGACACTCATGGTAGGGTTAGTTCACCCAGAGAGCTATGTGAGGAGTTTTTCTGAAGGTTCGGATTCGTAACGAAAACATTCATCAGATAACCAAATTTTCCCATATAGCTCAAAGAATTAGCAAGCTGTAGGGCCGACCGTATATATATTTCGCAAAGAACCGACAATCGCAGCTGGGGTGAACGTGTTCTCAAGTGGTTACTGCGATCTCCAAACTTAGTGCACGACGCCCCAAAGATAGGTGGGATGACAACCTGCAAAAGACTGCAGGCAGATGCTGGATGTAATAAGGCATTATGGCACTGATTAGGGGAGTCCTATGTCCATTTGTGGACTCATATAGGTGTTACATAGTGATGATGATAACGATAAATATAGAGGGGTTTAGATGTGACTGATGTAATTCAAACTGCAGGAAAAAACCTGGATGAGCCAGACAGTTCTGGATGAAGATAGAGGACCTTCTTGGGTATAGGCCACCCAAGAAGGGATTAAACTATAAGTATTATAACTTCTTTTTGTCATTATAAATATTTAGTAACCCTAATAATAATAATAAAAGCCTTTATTCAGACACTTAAAACTAAGTTTACAGTAGCTTAAAATTTATACATCGGTAACCTATGCGTCTGTTTGCCCGGTTTCGGCAAAGGCCTCTTCCAACTGTTTCCATTCCTCCCTTGCTCGTGCAGTTCTGGACCAAGTCTGTCCTGCCGTCTCTCGTAGTTCATCCTCCCATCTTTTGTATTGTCTCCCTCGTTTCCTCTTTTGGTCTCTCGGATACCAGTTTGTAATGGTTTTGCTCCATTTATCCGAGCCACGTAGAGTGTGTCCCGTCCATCTCCATTTTATTTTCTTTATTGTATAGGTGACATTCTTTATTTTTGTTACATTTCTGATGGTTGTGTTACGTATTTTGTTTAATTTATTTATGCCCAGCATACTTCTTTCCATTGCTCTCTGACAGACTTCTAGTTTCCTGTTGTGCGCCTTCGTGAGGGCCCATGTCTGACATCCGTATGTTAGTACCGGGAGCACACACGTGTTGTAAAGCTTTCTTTTTATTCTTACACTCATTTCTTGGTTCTTCATTATTTCTTTATACGTCCAGTATCTCTTCCACGCATTTCCTATTCTGGTTTCGATTTCTTTTGTAGTTTGATCTATTAGTGAGATTACTTGGCCGAGATATGTGTATTCATGGACGTATTCAATTGTAGTGTTGTGTATTTTTATTGGTTCTTCTTTTCTGTTTGTCATAGCTTTTGTTTTTAGTGTGTTCATAGATAGACCTGCTGTTTGGCTTTCTTTGTCTAGATCAGTAAGCATTTGTGTAAGTTCTTCCTTAGTGGAAGAAAATAGTATAATGTCATCGGCGAATCTTAGATGGGTCAGTTTTTCACCATTTATGTTCAGGCCATACTCTTCCCATGACATTAGGCGAAAAATTTCTTCAAGGACCGCTGAAAAGAGTTTAGGTGATAAAGGGTCACCTTGACGCACACCTCGTTCTATCCGAATTTCTTTTCCTTCCTTTTCAAGTTTTACTTTCGCAGAGCTGTTTTTGTAAATATTTCTTATTATCTTAATATACTTATTTTCTATACCTTGATTTTTTAGTGCTCGCCAAATTTTTCCATGTTCGAGTGAGTCAAACGCCTTACAATAGTCTATGAAGCAACAGTAGAAGGGTATGTCGTATTCTTTACTTTTCTCAATGATCTGTTTAACTACGTGTATATGGTCTATAGTCGAATAGCCACGCCTGAAACCGGCTTGCTCTTTTGGTTGGTTCTCGTCTAGCTTTTTCGTTATTCGATTTAGAATTACTTTGGCAAATATTTTATAAATATTGGACATAAGGCTGATCGGTCTGTAATTACTTATGTCGCTTTTATCGCCTTTCTTGTGTAAGAGAGTTATAATTGATGTTGACCACTGCTCTGGGATATATTCATTTGTTATGACTTCGTTGAATAGGTGTGTTAGTATAGGGACTACGAATTCTTTGCTCGCTATCAAGAACTCATTACTTATTTTATCCGGCCCGGGAGCTTTGTCTCTCTTCTGGGTTTCGAGAGCTTTTTCGACTTCTCTTTGTAATATTTCAGGCACGGTTTCGTCATCGTTTAGATCTGTTTCTTCTGGTGTGCCGTTCTTAGAGTAAAGGTCGCGGTAGAAATTCGTAGCTGCCGTAAGTATATCTGGTCTTCTAGTCATACTTTTACCAGTGTTGTTTTGCAACTTTGGTATCCATTCCTTTTTGTCTCTCAAAACACGCACAGCTTTTTTAATGCCTCCTGTTTTTGTGATGTAGTTTTCAAATGTTTGGAGTCTATGTGTTTGACGATCTTTCCTCATACTTTTCTTTATTTGTTTGCTCAAGTTAGCTATTTCTTTTCTTGTGTCTTTTGTCTTGTCTTTCGTTTCTAATAGCATCGCCCTTCTTTCCAAAAGTTTTGTTGTTGTATTTGAGGTAATTTCGTCTTTTTCTTTGTTTGTCCTGTTTTTCTTGGCTAACTTATTTAGTATTTCGGATAATTTGTCGTATTTGTCTTGCAAATTGTAGGTTTGTACTGTCTCTGTGAAATTTTCAAGCTGTGTTTTTAGTTCTTCAGAGAGTACTACTCCGTGGTTAGCGTTGGGTTGTACCTTGAATGGCCTATGGTTGTTGAAGTGTCCCGTTAGGTTTGCTCTGACCATTCTATGATTACTGTTGAAGTTAATGTTTTTGATGACCCGACAGTCTTGGAACAATCGGCTCTTGTTTGTTAAGATGTAGTCAATTTCGTTTCTATACAGTCCACCTGGAGATATCCATGTCCATCTATTGTGTTTTCGATTTTTATATTGTGTATTGAGTACTGTAAGATGGTTTTCATAGGCAAGTTCAATTAATTTTGAGCCATTTCTTGTTCGTTTTCCATAACAATAGGGACCCAAAATAACGTCTTCTCCTTGTATTCTCTCTCCAATCTGAGCATTGTAGTCGCCCATCACAATCAAGTTTTTATGTGTATGGTCCTTTAGTGCGTTGTTGAGTTTGGAGTAGAATGAGTCGATTTCTGTATTTGTGGATTGTTCTGTAGGAGAGTAAATCTGTACTATCGACCAGTTTTCTTTGCCAACTGTCAGATTTAGTATGGCTATGCGTTCTGATATTCCAATTATTTCCTGTATATGTTCTTGTATTTCTTTTTTGATCAAAAACCCTACGCCGTGCTTTCCTGGTGTTTCACCATTGTGGTATAAAATAAATTGGTCATATTCTTCGATCTTCTCTCCTAATCGACGTACTTCGCTGAGGCCGATGATCGTCCATTTTATGTGTTTCAATGCTAGTATCAGTTCTTTAAGGCTATCATCAGTTCTCAACGAGAGCGTATTGTATGTAGCAACGTAGTATATCTGTTTCTTTTTCTTCTGAGGTATTGTATTGTTATTTTGGATTTTTTTAGCAGTTGGAAGGTAGTAGTCTTCTTCCCCCACGGTGACTAGCCGGCTTGGGGTGGATTTTTCTTGAGTTTGGTTGTTTATTTTGTTTTTAGTTAGTGTTGGTGGTTTCCGGTTATCGATGTCGTTTACTAGTTTTTTGTCTTCTCTGAACCCATAGATGCCGATCTTCCTCGTCCCATATAGTCAAAAAGATTTGTTTTATTGATTTTATTTGGAGCCTGTTTAGTTTCCTGATTTGGTGGCGTAGTTGGGGAATCTAGGTTGTTCCTCTTTCTTTTATCTCGTGTAGCTTCTTCGGGTTCCTTAACAATTAGTTTTTCTCCTTTTAAGTAAGCAATTTTTCCTTTGTCTCTCTCTTCTTTCAGTTTAGGTAAAAGTTCTTTCCTTTTTTCTAAAGTCTCTTTTGTGAAATCTTCTTTAAAGTAGATTCCTGAATCAGTTTTATTTTTATTTTTCAAGATTTCGTTCCTTTTCCAAGAAGTAGTGAAACTCACTAGAATTGGACGTGCGTTTACGCCTTTTGGTCCTAATCTGTAGGCTTTGTTAATTTCATTAAGTTCGATTTTCGACTTCGTTTCAGTTTCTATTACTGTTTGCACGCGTTTAATCACACTTTCATTTTGAATTTCGTTTACTCCGAAAAGTATTAGGTTGTTTCTTCTTCTTTCGCTGTCCATGAACCTGATTTTGTCCTGGAGTTGTTTCACTTCAATTTTTAAATTTTTATTTTCCTCTATGATCTTATCTAGTTTTTGGCCTATATTAGCCGAAACTTTCTCCGTAACAGCTTCCGTAATTTTTTCGGTTTGAATATTCATTTGTTCTTTAATTTTTCCTAATAAAATGTCCATGTCCATTTTTCTCAAGTTTTGTTTCCTTAAAATGTGGTAAAACTAACCTCAGCTGGCAACTTTCGTTATGTCAACTTGAATTTTTTCTTGAACGCACCTTTTCGCTTGACCGGATGTTGAATTGGTTTTATAATAATGTTGGTGTTTGAAAGCTGTCACTGTCGTTTCGATGAAGGCTGAATAAATGACGTAGTTGAATATTCTAACCTTCAAATGTTGTGTTGATTTGATGAATTTTCTTCAAACTTCTTGGATGTTTACGTAGAAGTCCTGCTAATTATTGCCGCGATTCACTGATTCAACTTTGTAGTGTTTTTAGTACGATCTCAGAGTTTTTAGCACAGTTTTCGATTTTTGCTTGCGGGAACGAATGTCAATAGTGTTTACTTGTTGACGGCGAACCGGAAGTCCGTAAGTAGTAACCCTATAAGTAAGTATAAATCACTACATAGTATAAAACAAAGTCGCTTTTTCTGTCCCTATTTCCCTATGTCCCTTTGACTGCCTAAATTCACGGATTTTGATGCGTTTTTTTTAAATAGATAGAGTGATTCAAGAAGGTTTATACTTATAATAAAACCGTGCGAAGCCGGGGCGGGTCGCTAGTATTAGTATAAAGTACTTACTAACAACTTATTACTAAGAAAATACTAATATGGAATTTACTTTAAACTAGCGACCCGCCTCGGCTTCGCACAGTTTTATTATACGTCTAACCTTTCTCTTAAATCACTCTATCTATTAAAAAACCGCATCAAAATACGTTGCGTAGTTTTAAAGATTTAAGTAGTCAAAGGGACATAGGGACAGAAAAAGCGTCTTTGTTTTATACTATGTAGTGAAGAAATAATGTAAAGGAGTTTGAAAATAAAAGGCTATATATGTGACTGACCGGCTCGGTGGTGGAGTCGAGCGGGCGATGGTGGTGGTCGTGCCGGGGCGGGCGGCGCTCCAGCGCGTAGCTGCTCTGCGGCGGCGCGCTGTGCACGGGCGCGCTGGCCGCCGTCAGCGGGGGGACCGCGCCCAGCGCCTTCAGCTGGGCCGGGCTGACCGCGTCCCCGCCCGGCGGGACTGACTCCTGCTGAGCTGCGGGTCAGAGCACTCTTAGAACGACGGCGACTGATAGAGCGGGCTCTTAATCAAGGAACAGAAAAAAATAAAACTTGTATTCGCAATTTAAACCATTGAGCTAATTCGACGATGTGGTGCGGTGGGCGAAGGTCCGCCTGCGACGCAGGAGGTTGCGGGTTCGATTCCCGCCTCGGAACAAATTTGTGCACGATCTGCAGAAATTGGTTTCGTTGGTCTGGGTGTTTAATATGTATAATAAAAAATATCTATCTATGTAGTATATTGTATTAAGTATATCAGTCATCTAGTACTCATAACACAAGCTCTGCTTAGCTTGGGGCTAGATGATGCGGTGTGGACTGTCCGGAATTATTAAAAAAGAATTATTAAAAAAATTGTAGACGGTTGCAAACAGTCTAAAGGTAGCTCGATTAATCCGTGTCAATACCAGTCGGAAGCGCCCCGAAGACACTGGCTGCATTAGATTGAAGTAGTTCCACACTGTTTACTTGGCTATATAGAGTCTATGAGCACCTACACATTTTCTCCCCTTGGAGTCGAGACCCTAGATCCGTGGGGTACCGAGGCTCTCCGGGTTTTAAAAAAATTATCTGAGCGTCTGGTCGATACGACGCGTGACCCCGAGAGCTGGTGAGGTGGCTCAGCGCATCAGCATTGCCATACAGCATGGTAATGCAGCCAGTGTCTTCTTGGAGAGTCTCCAATGGAGACGCTTCCGCCTGGTATTGACACGGATCAATTGAGCTACCTTTAAACTGTTTGAAACCGTCTGCAGTAGCTCAATTGTTTAAATTTTATGAACAAGTTTTAATTTTTTCTATTCCTTGATTGTATTTTTCGTTGCTAATAAAGTTTGTATTTATCTTCAGTTAATAATAAGGTAGACTAAAAGTAACCACTAAATGATTTCATTTGAACCAGTTAATTATCATCTTATACTTGGTGTTAATTTAAAAATAGTCCGACATGCAAGTTGGTAATCTTTAACTAAGCTAGCCATGTGTTTTAGATGATACTGCATATAACGGCCTGATGAATGTTTGCATATTAATGTATTAATTTGTAATGATTTTCGCTCGAAATAATGAAAATTGAATGGGTAATCAATAAAGCAATGCATAAATTGATCCCGATTAGGATCAGTTATTTATAATTCAAGTACCAGTTATGGTTAATTGATTGATCCTCGTGAAGTGGATTCTCAAGTGTTCCGTTGAACCCTGAAATCGCAAATTGCAATGCACTTCGCATTGAAGTGCTTTTGCATGGTGGATTGAGAATTCACCTGGTAGGTGCATCTGTTGATTATTTTCAATAATGATACCACTTGACTCGGTGAACCTTTATGAATGACTTTCGTTGAGCTTTGTACTGTATGTAGGTACATACTTACTGAATAGGGGTTTATTTATCAAAATCCAAAAGCGCTAGGGCAAGGCAACGTCATTGAACACATATAAATACATCTGGCCAATAGTTTTTGAATTATACTTAATAATGCGTACCTATTGTTGGACTTGACTACATTGAAGCAGTTACTCATTTTCTTTTAAAAATTTGATGGCGTTTAATACTATTTCAAACACGCTAAATTATTTAAGTTTTTAAGCATCAGCTTCTTCACCTCAAGTTGAAGCACGTCCTTTATTCCGATTGAATATTGGGTAGTCTCCACGCATTGTAGGTAGATATGTTGATGTCAGATAATACTCACGTTTGTCAGCCGGTGATGTGGGGCGCGGCGGCGTGGTGGCGCGGTGCGCGTGCGGCGGCGGCGAGAGGCGGCGCGCGTGCGCGGGCGCGCCCGGGGCGCCGGCCACGCGCACGCGCAGCGCCCGCGCGCCCGACACCGCGCCGCACCACTGACCCTCCGCGGGGGGCCGGCAGCCGCTCGATGGCCTGCAGGAGACATTTACATGACCATCATTATCATCAACCTATATTAGTCTACTGCTGGACATAGGCCTCCCCCAATGAGCGCCATAACGCCGTCTTCAGCTTGCCGCATCCAACTTCTGCCAGCAGTCTTTCGCAGATCGTCATCCCAGCTGGCCGGAGGGCGTCTTAAACCACGTTTGCCGAGTCGCGGTCTCCACTCAAGAACACGTTTACCCCAACAGCTGTCGGTTCTTCGCGAGATATGGCCAGCTCACTGCCACTTGCTGATTCTTTGAGCTATGTCGATAACTTTGGTTCGATAACTTTGGCGAAAGGCAGCTGGCAGATACCGGGTGCGGCAAGGTGAAGACAGGGCACTATGGCGATCATTATGTAAACTAGTAGTGGACTAGGCTGATGTTGAAAGTAATCATACAGAAGCTAGTTAGGATGGACTTCATTGAAGGTTCTATATACATGTAGCTCGGAATGAAGATGACAGATCGTGGAGGTCTAAGGTAGAATGAAGGGTGTTATTTGTGTGCATTTGGACTCATTAACTGTCTATATGGTGTGTATGCGTGGTAATTTCTATATGTATAGGTAAGAGATACGCCGGTGATGGCCGGTCTTATATACATACATATTGTATTACAATGTAGATCTTAAAATTAATGAAGGTCTGATACTTTTACTGATGTTTAGCAAGCTAATATTAACGATACTTAGTCCACTACTCCACAACGCATCCAATAGATACAGGTCCGAAAGTGCACTTCGCGAGCGGCCTCCGTTCGTCAGAACCCCATCGTAAGAAGTACCCCTCAGAAGAACATTTCCGTTGGCAAAGAATACAGATGTCACGTAGAGGGCGAGCTAATAAAACCACAGTTATAAATTATGCCACTGTGACAGATCACAGCTTCAAACTAAACGGAATCAGATCAAAACCTACATCTAGCTGATCAGACCTCACGTACTTACCGTCACATCAGGGACACTCTATTTACGGCGACCCGTAACCTTTGCGTAACGGACGACGGATTGTCTGCGGACAGACTTTACGCTATACAACTAACATGAGCTATCCACGAGCCGGGTTAGACTAGACCCCGCTATAAGCTGAGAATTCATCGTCTTTCTGACAGGAACCCATGTTCAAATACAAATCGAAATGAAAATCGTATCGCGAAAAACCTTTTGCAATTCCTGGGATATTAACGGCATCACAACCCTAGACTAGGGATTTAGATGAAATGGCATCAGCAAAGAGTTGATTATCCTAAACATGAAATTCTTACTATTATTTGATCTTGTTTTTGGACAAAACTAGTATTAAAAACTAGACTGCCTCAATGTCCATGTATGACGCACGACCGATGCGCAGCGGTGCATCAGCCTCAAATACCAGCGCTACTGGTCGACATCGCCTCGCGTCGCTCCTAATCTCACTTTGAGTCGTGTAATATTGTTCTACCATTAGTGTTGGACGCACACTAACCTAGTGTAGTAAGAGCATTATAACTGGACGCGATACCTTAATGGCTTCATGGAAAGTGAAGAGATGACAGATTATGTGTTGCTCATAAGCTATATCTTCATACATCGCATACCCATTATGGCTCTGAGAAACCATACCTAACTCTAGTCTAGATGCTAACTTATAGACGTACAATAACCCCTATATGTGCCTACAACATCGAGGGTCGCTGCAAACGAGCCACTAACACACTTGCTAGTCGCTCGCTACAGACCGCGCAGATGTTCTGTGTGACACGTATGAGGAGCGATTCAATATTTCAATATTCCTGGCACGTAGTTCTTTTCTAATTTTTTTAGGATTATTAAGGCATAGTTTTAAAGAGGTAGGAATTTGTATTCTGTTGTAAATCTCCAATCCACTCGGTCAGTTCTTGAGGGCGAGACAAAGAAAGCGTGGCCGCGTCGAATGGATTATTCTGATTAACGACCGTTTATGTAGAAACCGTTGTTATTGACAAGGTGGGAAGCTTTCGAGTGCTTATGTACCTAACTGGAAACGTGTTTTAAATAACTGAGATAGGTATGTATTACTTGTTGATGCGTCGGCTGTTTTTAAAACAATCATTCTTTAGAAGAAAAGACATAAACGCGCTCCCGCCGAAGGACAGAAAAGTGAGTTCGTGGAAAATATATTTTCATTCTATCTTATAACATTCATGGAAAAGAAAACTGCGACTTCGATGTGTGCATCATTAACCTACGCATCCAGGTGGAAGCTGGTGCGTGCTCATAGGGTCAAGGGTGAGCCAATAAACTGCTTAATGCAGTTTAAAAATAAATCATCGTTTGCGCGCTTCAAACAAATCCCAAATTGCAATCGTTTGCAACAGCGTCATCAGCTGATGATTTCACAGTCGCGTGCACACCACACAATGTGGAAGTGGTAACCATAAAACCGGCAAAACGTTGTGATTGAGTTTGAACTTAAGATACCTGACACAAGATTTACTTTACACTGCAGATAAGTTTGGCCTTGTCTGATTTTACAGTATTTTCATATTAAGACTACTTGAATTGCAAAATTACTCGTTTTCATGCGGAGTATCTCTAGCAATTTAAAGGAAAAAAATTATAAATCTACAATGCAAGTTGTTCAAAAAAGTGTTAGTATTCTGGGGTCAAAGTTACCGAGAAAAACTCGTAATCTAATTACGTGGCTACGCAAAGAGATGCTTAGAAAGTGAAGATAATTACTCTTAGCGAAGAGATTAAGATTCTAAACATTACAAAAGAGTTGGTGACGTCTCAACACGTTTTACACAAATACCAAGATTGATCAGAAGTCAACGATCTTCTTAGATCGTCGTTGGAAATGTTAATTATCTAGGAAGAAGTCGAGGCAATAATTTGGAAGTTAACTGTTCAACTTCCCAGGGAAACAAAGCTCGCAAAAAACTCCGACGAGCTGCGATAGCGCAACTCTACACACCCATTCAATAAAACAGAAGCAGCTTCCCAAGATGCAACAAATTACGTAAAGCAATAAGGTTGAGAATGAAGTGTTCGGATAGTTGATGTTATCAGTGTTCAAGGAGTCAGAAGCTCGCACGGGTTCGTCGACCGATGATTGTTATCAGCGGATTGGTGTGCAATTAGCGCGAATGTCTTCCCAGATGCCGAGATTCGCAGAAACGCTCAAACATCTAATTAAATGGCCGTCGGCATGCAAATGACTTTCTAAGATTGGGGAATATCGAATTTGCAATCGACTTGCTGTATTTGGACAGCCGGTATTTAATCAGAGCTGATATCTTCCGAGAACGTCGTAAAATGCAGCCTTTTAAAACTTTAAAACGTGAACTTCGTAGGAACCTTAAATAAATAATAATGCTTGACCATCCACACAACATCATTTAGCCCAAAGCTAAGCAGAGCTACGGGCTCTTATGGGTACTACTTTTTTCAATTATACATAGAAAACAACCAACATCCCGGAACAAATATTTGCAATAAGTACTTTTTTTTATATCAATCTTCTCGACGAATAAGTTTCAAGTTTCATCTCCTTAATAAGAAAGCATGATTAAAGTACCGCTCAGCGTGAATCCAAAATTTACACCTCTAAATAGTGTAGTAAATAGTGGAAGCAATAACACAAAAAGTGATATAACGTTAGACATTGTTCTTCCGCAAATGCTCACACCGAACTGTTATGAATATTACGACTGCAACTGAGACAAACATGGGATCCAGGCCAGGTCGTCTGGAGACATAACAGCATCATAACGAGTTCACGACTAGGTATGACTTTAGGAAGTCTATCAAGCTCTTGCGATAATTGTGACTAGGTAAACCGGCCACAAATATTTAATGGTAAATTTGGCTACTTATTAGCAGTATCCGTCTTTTCGTCGTTTAAACTTGTCTAGGCTAGGGTTTACAACTTACCGCTTCCTCCAATCCTGAATGAAGCTCCAATCGCAATTCTCATCTTCATCCAGAAGCTTAGCTTCATGATGATCCACTCCACTGGTCCCGTGCACCAAATCTACCAATTGGCGAGCTCTTTCGAAGTTCCCTTCAAATTCTACTACCAAAAATCCATCGGAGCTCACAGTCCCGAAGACATCCTTCTTATAAGTCGCGTCGTTTATGGTGACTATGTCAGTTTCGTCTGATTTTATTTCTGAATAGATCGCTTCAGTGATTTGCACTTCGCGTATGTTTACCCCTCCGCCTTTATCGACGTTCCCTCTTAGCTCCTGATCATCGGGTTGGTCTTGAAGTCTGTTTACGTAAATCGCTTCTTCCTTTTCTGATACAATTTGTTTGTTCTCTTCTTTTTTCTGCTCATTATGCTTGCGAATTATCGAGTCACCGAAATATATGACAACTTTGTTGTTATTTTGTGTTATTTTATTAGCAAACCCGCCTTCGTTAAGTGGTTGCATAGCTTTTTTATTATTTTCCTGTGAAAGTCGTTGTGTTAGTTCCTCGTAACAAGGAAGTCGGTTGTTGAACGCTTTCTTGTCACTCGTCGATGCTTTGTTATCTTCCTTCTTTTTCTCTACACTTTGGTAAACCGGCGGGCGACAACAGTCGTCAAACTGTGAGCTCCAGGGCTTCGGGTCATTGTAGATATGCTCCGAAGGCGACTGAGGCAAGGGGATGTATTTCTCGTGCACGTTTTTAGAACTTGGCGAGTCGTTTTTCTTGGAGAAGTTAAGGACGCTGCGGCGCACTTTAGATTCGGGATCGGTGACTTTCTTGCTCCTCGAATTCCCGAGTAGCTTGTTGAACAAGGGCTTGCTTTCGGAATGGGGCTTCATCCTGTCGGTGCTGGGGGCGCGGCGCATCGCGAATGGTCCCTCGTCCTTCTCGGAGGGATGCGGGTACAGCTGCTCGCAGCTGGTCGACTTGTGCGGAGTCACCCGCGACTTATTACCGTTCAGCGGCTCGCGCCCCTGCCAGTGGCGGACTGAGAGGCGCGCGGCGCCGCGGATGAACTTCATCGGCTCCCAGGCGTCCGCCTTCTTGAGTATGAAGTTATCGCCCATGTTGTGTTTGTTGGGGGGTTTCCTCGCGTCAGCGGCGCGGCAGGACTGCAGCTCGCGGCAGAGGAAGCACGAGCATCGCGCCGGGCACAGCATGACTGAGCGAGGGCGCCGGCCGCACTGAGCGCCTCCGCCGCCGCCGAGCCCGTTACCACCAATCATTGTTACCCCGCTACGGCGATGGCACGCGTGTTTTCCACGGATTATGATACCGTTCGCACGAAGCCTCTCGTATTCTGTAAGGTCACGAGATTGACTCTAACTTACAAGACGCGGCCGATTTAAGACTCTTGACAGCTTATTCCCATTAATCGGGAAACTGTAATTGAGTCGGTTCCTAATCTCGTAAAAGTTTAGTATCCGATACACTTGCCGATACACTTGCACGTGAAACATCAAACGCGTCTGTATCCACGAGGTGAACGTAGTCATAAGTTGTAACTAAATATAGAGCTGCACTCGGGGGCTATTAGTGAATCACTCGAGTAATATCGCGGCTGTAATTGCACCGCGGTGCAGTTGCACTTTTCGAAATTTATTGGTCATTGAATTTTGATTACAGTTTGAGGGCTTGAACGGCAAAATATTTTTTTACTCCATTTCGTTCGTGTCTGACTACAATGTCCCATAAAATAGATTAGCAGCGGCATACAGTTTGATTTGTTATGGGCATCGGCCTTCAAATCGGGCATGATCATCGGACAGCCTATTGTAGATAGCTGTGTTGTGCAGGTGTACTATTCACAAGATGTATCAATCACAAAACACGGTACCTGTTTAGGGAAGCAAATAGTACCTACTTTGGTTGCATCTTCAGTAAGAACTGAGCGGTATATAAGGTATTTCTAACATTCCATTGCGAGTTTTGAAAACATAACTAACCCCACAAGAAACAGCCACTCAGAGAACTGTAAAATTCTTTAGGATTGAAACTATTTTTCAAAAGTATCGTAAAGTGTCGTAGCAATCTCGAACTTGAGTTGGTTTCTAACACACGAAACTTTACCAATAAGACGCGTCGAGTGCTTCAGTTAGTAATAGCCCCCTTCGCTCGATGCTTCGTTATCACTGATGCACTTCCTTCAGAGCCACATTCTAGTTATTACAAACTAATTTTAACTTTGATCTTCCCGACTCAAGTACCTAGGTATAACGAGTTAACATATTACTCGTTTATTCATATTTTATGTGAGATCTTAAAAACATAAAGCGAGGTTAGTTGCAATGGTTTCAAATAGGCCACTACCTCTATAACTTAATATTATTTAGATGGAACCTATTTCAAATAATATGTTTGGAGTTTCTAAAACGGAGCTATAAGATTTGAAAAATCTTTATAGGGAGCAAAGGTAGGGGAAGTGAATCGGATGGTAATTTAGCCACCTGCATTATCACACAAACTTACGTAACATTAATAAAACTAAAAGCCATACTAAAGTAATGTGAAATGGCGAAACAAACGATACTTTCGTTGCATAAAACGGTACCGTAACAGGTTAGTATTGTTCCTTACCGTTCACAATCCCACCCCCACCGGTGGGACGGTGGGACAGCGACGCTGCCGCCGGCGAAAGTGATGCTTAATTGAAGTTCATTTCAACCATTGTTTGCACATTTTCACGTGGCTGTTCACCAGATGAATTGCTTTATGATTAGATACTTTGTTAAATATGACGTGGTAAGATGATTGTGATTAACCGGCCAAGAACAAGTCGGACGCGCGCACGAAGAGTTCCGTACAATCATCTATAAAAACAGCAAAAAAATTATCTCTCTTGTATGGGATCATGCTGTGGTGCCCTGGTGCATGCTGTTCGCCGATGACATTGTTCTTGTCGGGGAAAATGCAGTTGAAAGGCAGCAAAAATTGGAGAATGTATGGTTGAGAATAATTCGTTCAAAAACCGAAAAGCTTTTTATTGACTTCAGTGGTGTCTCCAGTAGCGCTACCAATCTGCTCCAATTTCCGGTATACATTGATCCAAAACGAAGGCGAGATACACCGAGATAGACCGAGACGTCAAAAACAGGATAAGCGCAGCGTTTGAATGTGGAAGGATATAACTGGAGACGAAGAAAAGATGGATGGATTGTCTGAAGGGTGTAAAAGAGATAACGGATAATAGTGGTTAATGGATGAAAAATACATGTAGTGCCGACCAAACTTAGCGTGGGATAAACTCCGGAAAAGGAAGAAGATGATGATTGTGATTAATTTTAACGGATACTTACAATCAAAGCCGGTTATAAAATAGCGTAAACTCTTATAAAACTAGCGTGCTCGCCCTAGTCCGGTCATGTAGTCCTGGCTATCTGCTATCACCAACATAATAGATAGATTACATTTTATTCATGAAAAATGTTCAGAAATGAATGTTAATGGTAGGTAGACTTCATTAAATGATTAAAAACACAACGATAAAAATAATGGTCAAGAAACCATAATAAGTTGTGTTTTCAAAGTGCATTCAAGCAAAAAGAACACTATCTTACGAAAAAAGGAGCGAATCAGTCCGGTGAAAGTGCAGCAGTACGTTTTGCTGGCCGCACTTGAATCCGTTGAACAGACCAGCTGTCTGAACCCGTCTCTGCATTGCTCTCTGCGTCTTCTCTTACCATCTACTTGCAATAAATTGAAGTACTCTCTACAAATAACTTTATAACGCACTCACTGGATAAAACGAAAACATAACATCGAACAGGTATTATGTTGAAAACGTTTGGTGATTGACTGAGAGAGAAATCTTAGTTCGTAGTAGGAAACGTATCTAGTGTTTGTGTATTTTAAGTTTATGCATCAATAAATAAATGATTTTTATTATGTAAACAATAATGCCGTTTCTAAAATAATGATTCGACGATTGCAAGAAGTCAATACGATTCAATTGCCTTATTTACTTTAAAACAATATTTTTTTATATACATACGACCTTTATTAACAACGAAAATTACAAGCAAAGAAATAGAAAAATTACAACTAGTATTTACAATTGAAACCATTGAGCTAACTGCAGACGGTTGCAAACAGTCTAAAGGTAGCTCAATTGATCCATGTCAATACCAGTCGGAAGCGTCCCCAAGACACTGGCTGCATTACCACGCTGTATGGCAATGCTGATGCGTTGAGCCAGATATTCACCAGCTCTTGGGTCACGCGTCGCATCGACCAGACGCTCAGATAATTTTTTAAAAACCCGGAGAGCCTCGGTACCCCACGGACCTAGGGTCTCGAATCCAAGGGGAATTATATTAAACAATATTAAAAATCCAACAATCGTATTCACGTCATTCTAGTTACCTACTTAGACATAATGCCGTAAACACGATTGTTGGATGTCCTAGAACAATCTCGTTCAGAGAACGAGATGGTAGCGAAGGATGTCGGGTTCCTAAACGTAGTCGGTTTTGCTAACTGGCCCAAAGATTGCTGCTACGAAAAAGTTAGTCCAGAAAACTTTTTAGAGAAAGATACCAAATGATACATAAATGTTAAATCTACTAGAATATCAGTATCCGCATAGCTTTTAAAAGTCACCTAATACCCTGCAATTATTTATTTCAGACGATATAAGTTAACAGTTGAAAGAGCAAAATCGCAGGCGCCAAGCACTTTGCCTGCCAGCGAGACACTCGGTCGGACATGAGTTCTACGCTCAGCGACGCGCCCGCGTCGTCTGGGACGCGTCCATGAAGGTTGACAGGACCCTTTTGGCTATGTTTGACACATTGACGACCAATTATGATGTAAAGGATCTAAAACTTCAAGTATGGTCCCAATCGGTACAAGAACACAGAATCAAGACGTTGTACTTACCAGAGCGTCTAAAGGATAGGAGTGACCAAGGCCGCAAGGCCGTTTGCTCCATAAAGGTACGTATATCATCTGATTTCATACATTTCTATGGCTTGCAAATTAATTTGATACCTACCTTACCTACATAAAATTGAAGATCCTGTAGAGTCACGTTTGTAGAGGTTACTTAGAAATGAGATAGTTTTTCACGGTGAATAATTTAGTAATCAATCATTTGTCTCGCGGAACCTATTACATTCTGCGATGCCTTTTGCCCTCGATAGATATCGCTCCATGCGCTACAGCAGAGCTTTGAGAAAACAGGGGGGTGATTCACTGACCAATCCAAGCGTGTTACACACCTAAGACAAGATAGAGGCATGGAATCGGACAAAATCATATTTAGAACACATTGTGACGTCACACGATTTGAGCGTGGAATCTCCTATGTCATAGTGAATCACGCCCCAGTATTATTGAAATGAGGAGGTTACCTCCTCGGCTTAGGCCTGAGTATCTCGTGCGGGGCGGGCTGGCGGCGCGGCGTCCAGGCGGCGCACGCGCAGCCGCGCTGCTCGCCCGCGCCGCTCGGCGGGGCCGCCTCCGCCAGCGCCGGGCACGCATCCTCACTGCAACAACGCACCGATGTCACACACACGAACCGAACTACAGGGGAACTCCCCCACCTTCCCATGGTCCTACCAACTTCGCGGTTATACGGACCGAATCTGAGAAATGAGCCACACGGGTGACTCAAGACTGTTCAAATCCTACGCACATTGCCCCGTACACCCTCCCCCTTCTGTGGTAGAATGCTCGCCCGTCACTACAGGGGAACTGTCATCAGATTTGCTGTCTTAGAGGAATGGAGACGGTTTCCAGCTCTGGTGAGGGCACACTGAACTAGCTAGCGAGCGGGCTGGCCAGAAGAACGCACGCCATCGTATTCCAAAAAAAATCAAACTTTTATAGTGTTTGTAGTACTGTGGATTTCGCACCTGCGATGCACGGTCAGCCACTAGGAGAAGTTTAATTACAAACAAAACACTATCACTATAGACATAGCTTATCCACTCATATAGGTACAATTATATTTTGTACTTTGCATATGTAACTACTCGACTGTTTAATATTTTAGTTTAGGCATATTTAAATATCACAAGTGAAAACTGTTAAGCTTTAGTTTTAACCACTATTGTTGTATTCTCATAAGTATATTTAAGCTGTTTGTTTTCCATCTAATATAAAATAAAATAAAATAAAAATAAAATAAAACGCATTACTCACAGATTGCATCTACGCAACAAACCAAATAATGGTAAAATCATAGACAACTCTTTAGATATAGCTCAAATTTTTGCAAAACAATATGATTATAGCTTTGAAGATCCTAACGTAAATGACAAAAAGATAAAAGCTATACATTTTATGACCGATTCTTGCGAAAGAATTATAGATGACATGGTTTTTGATGACACAAATGGTAGTGAAATTAAAATTATTGTAAAGAGAATGGAAGTAAAACACTCCTATGGATATGATGAAATACCCATTCTAATAATTAAAGAAAATATTGACATTCTTGCGGAACCAATGGCCAACTACTTCAATGAATGTATTAGTCTAGGATACTTTCCTGATCAACTAAAAATTGCAAAAGTTTTGCCTATCTACAAAAAAGGAAAAAGAACAGATCCAAAAAATTTTAGGCCTATTTCGCTACTTCCTATTTTTTCAAAAATTTTTGAAAAGTTAATTAAACAAAGGTTAGTGACTCATCTGAGGGTCAAGAACATCCTCAATAAAAGGCAATTTGGCTACCAGAGTGGTGTAGGAACAGTAGACGCGGTTGATTTACTAATTAATGAAGTACTTGTCAATCTAGATAACAAAATGAAAGTAGCTGGCCTATTCCTCGACCTGTCATCTGCGTTCGACATGGTTGACCATGATATATTGAAAACGAAGCTAGAATTCTGTGGTATAAGAGGAAAAGCACTAAATCTAATGAATTCTTATCTTAATAATAGAAAACAGTTTATTGAAATCAGAAATATTGTTAATGGACAAGAAATTGTGACCAAATCTAAGATAATGAGCGTAAAACGAGGAGTTCCACAGGGATCCATACTAGGACCAATATTTTTTATTATATTTTTAAATGATCTGATCAATTTTATGAATAACGCAGTTCCTGGTATAAGTATAGTAGTTTACGCAGATGATACAAATGCTATTATTTCGGCTACAAATTTAGAAGATTTAAAATATAAAATAAATACTGCTCTAGAGGCTTTTAATAAATGGTTTTCTGTAAATAATTTAAAACTTAATATGACTAAAACTAATGGTATCTTATTTAGAACAACAGCACATAAAAACGAAAATCTTGACATAACCTTAACGAACTCCGGTGGAATGATTAACTTTGTGAATAGTGTTAAATTCCTAGGAGTCCACATTGACCACTTCCTAAACTGGAAAACCGAACTGGGATCCATCGAAAGCACAATTAGCTCCGCGTGTTATGCGCTGCGAAGTCTGAGGGATGAAATAAGCCTAGAACAATTAAAAACAGTTTACTATGCTTTAGTAGAGTCTAAACTGAGATATAGTATACGTTTCTGGGGTAATAGCTACTTGTATAACATAAATCGGGCATTCGTCATACAAAAACGAGCCATTCGAACTATTGTGCGCATCCCTCCGTGGGAATCGTGTAAAGATTTTTTTACAAAGCTTGAAATACTTACCCTGCCCAGCCTATACATATTAGTTGTCTTGATGGATATCGTACGGAACCCTCTCAAATACGAAACTGCAGAGAAGAGAACAAATAGACTCATGACACGAAGGAAAGACCTAGAGCTCGAGGTCTATCCGAGGCTTAATGTAGCAAAGCATGGCAGCAGGTATCAGGCAGTCAAATTATTTAATGTTCTTCCTAATGAGATGAAAGCAATTGATAATCCTAACATTTTCAAGAATAATTTAAGAAAGCTTTTGCTGAAGGGATGTTTTTACACAATTGACGAGTTCATGACACGAAAATAAAATAGCATATAAGATGAAATTGGAAATGCATGCTTTTAATTTAATTGATTTCCTTTATTTGTTTGTTTTAATTTAATTTGAATTTCCCAATTTTGTAATAGTCATAAGTAGTCTAATTAATGATATTCATACACGATGTAAAATTGTTTTTGAATAAATGAAATGAAATGAATGAAAACCCGTACTACTAATTTTCACCACTTTTGATCGAAAACTAAAACATAAATCACCCATCTGATGCTAAATGTTAAACCACACGACGATAATGATGACTTAAGGATTCAAGATTGTTCATTCCAAAGATAAGAAGCTTGAAGCAACTATTTATTCCGACAAGCACACAGCTACATCACACTTGACCTAAAACTGAGGTATCTTAGCGCTTAAATCCCAGGATAACACGAACGGTTTCTGAATGGCCTCCATTGAGAGCTCAGCACGTGTGGCGCTGCACAATGGTTCCCTTGTGCGTTAGTCTGGTAGGATGTAGGTAGAGACGAGGTTCTCATATGATAGGCGGAGCAACAAGCGGACAGTCAATGAAGGGAAATAGAGCGGATGGAACAAAATAATAGAGGGAGCGATTAGGGGTGAAGCGAAGAGAAATGAAATGTTAAAATGATCAATGGCACTTGGAACACAAGCGACACATATGAAACCATGGCAACATGCTGTATTCTAGACTATCGGTATTTTACAGATAACTCGATCTGTTGAAACCTGGCGACAATACTCTTCGAGAGACAATACCAAAGAAAAACAAGGAATATTGAAACTTGGAACATTTGAGGGTCAAATAATAAGTGAAACAAGACTAGAGCACACCATATAATCATCACCCGTCAAACAATGACATCGCTCAGTTTGCTGCGACGACCTCAGCCTTAAGTCCAAGTGGGTCCGCTCCGCCGAGAGACGACTGCACCGGGAATTGATTGCACTGTCCCGGCACGTATAATTAAATTACTGCTTGATACCGCTAAGGAATGGAATGTGGAATACTGACACTTGATGTGAGATTTTACGCAGGCTATAGGCAAGCACTGCGTATTTGTAGTATTAGAAAATTAGGTACACAGACAGCTTCGATCAAATGTACACAGGTAGGTAGGTATATATGTAGTAAGAATCACATAAACTTTATATTTTCTATATAAACATTGAATTTTGGGAGGCAAAGAACTAAATCATTTGCAAATAATAACAGCAAAAGATCCTCCCAAAATACTTATTACATTATGGACCAAATTTAATAGAACAGGCAGATAAAATCTCTACACTACCTTTTTCCTATTTTACTTACTCATCATAAGTTTGTCATTTTCTTGTATTGCTAAAGCTTCATAAACTATGCCTACGCGTTTGACTTGGTTTCGACAGGTCTTCCCTCCTCAGTGATTGTAAGCCACACACACACTCTTAACTTCACAAACAGGCACTACAAATCTAGTTGGTAGTAGAATGCAGACCTTGAGCTTGGGTTCAGATCTATTTGCATTCCATAATATCTATCCGAACCTTAATAGGAAAGGCATATTTATGGTGGAGCTATAACTCAGATAGGACACGGTTGCGGACTGGTGACTTTATTTAATTTAATCCTTGCTTTGAAATTATTTATCCGAGCAGGCGGCACTTAGCTCGGAGTATGCACGGCTTGGCCGCAGCAAAGATTAAATAAATAATGCTGGACAATCCACACAGCAGCCTCTCATCTAGCCCCAAGCTAAGCGCAGCGTATTATGGGTACTAGATGACTGATATACATATTTAAACAATTAATTACATAAATTGATTTTTTATACATAGGAAACACCTAGAAATTCGGATAAATACACTCGAGAGCAATGAATCCGGGTCACTCAAAGAATCCAAAAAATCTCGGAAAGTAAGAATGCTAGGTTAATGCAATAAATTGTATTTAATAAACAATTTAATACTCCTTAAATGAAAGTATTAAAACTTCTTAGTTATTGTAAAGTTATATCATAAAAAAATCAAATTTGAAAAGGGAACACTGGCGAAGATGGAACTACGAAATTACAGGATTTGTTTTTGCTTTTGTTTGTAATCTGTCATTTATGTTGGTACATAAACCAGGTTGATAGTGCTCAATATTCATTATTCAAGCTGAAATCATGTCGCTTACACTTGAAGAATGCACCAGAATACTTACATTGGTGGAAACCGGCCGGAGTCAGCGCGATACAGCCAGGACTGTCGGTGTGTCGCTGTCAACAGTACAAAGAGTTCTCCGACGTTACGAAGAAACTGGTTCTAACCTACGCAGACCAGGAACGGGCAGAACTAGGTGTACCACAGCACGAGAAGACCGATACTTGGTGAACACCATGCTTCGAAATCGCTTTCTCACAGGAACTGAACTCACATATCAGTTTCGACGCCTCGGAGGAAGTAACCCAAGTGCATGGACAGTAAGACGTCGGCTTGCTGAATCTAACTTAAAACCCCTTAGACCTGCAAACGGCCCTAAACTGGAGCGTGGCCATCGTATTTCAAGACTAAGATATGCCCAGAACCACGTAAATTGGAGTATTGAAGATTGGTCGAAAGTTATGTTCTCCGACGAATCAAAATTTATGCTCTACAAGCACGATGGAAGACACAGAGTGTATAGAAGACCAGGGGAAAGATTCAAGCAAGCATGCATCGAAGAAAAAGTAGCCTACGGTGGTGGGTCTGTACTTGTGTGGGCCGGAATTTCCTCTGAAAGTCGCACAGAGCTGGTGATCATAGAAAACGGCTCTTTAACTAGCGTAAGATATGTGGAAGAAATCCTCAACGAACACGTTGGTCCATTTATGGTCAATTTGGGTGAGGATGCTATATTTATGCATGACAATGCCCGACCTCATACAGGTAGGATTGTGAATCAATCAAGAGATGAACATTACTTGTATGGAGTGGCCAGCGCGCAGCCCGGATATCAACCCGATCGATCATGCTTGGGACGAGCTAGGGAGATGCGTAAAACAACGAAACCCTCCCCCAATCACGCTTCCGGAGCTCAAAATTGCTCTCACAGAGGAATGGGAGAATATTCCCCAAAATCGTATAAGGAACTTGGTGTACAGCATGCCAAACCGCGTAAACGCAGTAATGGAAGCACGAGGAGGTAATACGAAGTATTGAAATTCAAGAAAATCGTCATAAAGTTCAAAAATTTCATGTTTCCTATTTTTGTTTTAAGGAGAGATCAGCAGTTTTTTTTCTTTATGTAATTTTGTGTAAATAAAATGTATGGTGACTCATATTTTTTTAACTTTCATTAAAGGAGTATTAAATTGTCTATTAAATACAATTTATTGCATTAACCTAGCATTCTTACTTTCCGAGATTTTTTGGATTCTTTGAGTGACCCGGATTCATTGCTCTCGAGTGTATTTACAGATCGGACTAACATTTGTCCCAAAGCGGGAATCGAGTCCTCAACCTGAGTCCTCAACCTACTGCGTCTCAGGCGGACCTCCGCCCGCCGCCGTGACACAACGGTCGTTAAACTATCATAGTTTCAATTAAAAAGTGTAAGTATCTATTATTACTTGAAGATAAGGTATTTCGTATCTGTATGAAACAAATTTAAACTATCCACTTTATTGAATCACTCTCCGTTATGAATCGGTCCATCTATCTGAGGCTTATCAGTTACGTATCTAGATATTATGATGGTCATATCAAACATTTAATTTTATCGAACTTTTCGAAGTGCATAAAGTCTACTGTTGGATATCGATGATGCAAACAGTTTTTAGTAATACATAATTAAAACTAAATAAACATATGCCTGACGAAATTTAAAGAGCAAAGATGTTATCAAAAAAACAGCATATCAAAAGTGAATGCAATCCCATTTGCCGGTTCAGTCACACTGCAGTTTCACTATCAAACCCATCTAGGTACCTACATCTGCATAGAAATTGCAGTTGAAGACCCCTGGTGAAACGGGCACGCAACGAAGCCTGACATTGGCCAGGGTTCGAGCATTGTCTCCAGCACGGCTGATCGGGCATGTGGGTGCCACTTCCTCACACGCCTTCAAACCTCCCTCCCCTCCACTTATTGGACAAATGGGAAAGACCATAACTAGAAGCCAAGGAGACAAATCCTTGTTAAAATCTTTTATCTGGTAAAGCACTATACACACAACACTCATATCACTTCGGGGTTAGATGATGCTGTGTAAACTGGTCAGCATTATTAATGAAAGTTTACATGGCAAAGCTAATGAGCAAACAGCTTGGAACACGACCCAAAAACACCTCTACATTTGGGCAAAAGCGATTACGCATCGAGATAAAATGGATGCGGTCTCGGTAATTTCGGCTCAGATTCCGATCTGCAGACGATGATTATCGACACGCATCAGGTGCAAAATTATGCCGAAGCTCGCCTCAAAATGATGCGCAGAAATAATTCGGAAATTGATTTTGATTTTACTTAGCTGTTGGGACCTAAAGTCGTGCCTTCGAGCACCTTCAGGTCAACTGGTTGGGTTCGGGAACGGGACTTACTCGCTGCGTCCTCGCGCTGAACCGAGGGAGCTACTTGTTTACATTTCACTTACCTGAAGTACAGCTAGAATCATTTTATTGGGTTGTTTCTTGAAATTAGATGTGTTTATTTCCGAGAATAGGTACATTCAACATGCGGGTAATACGCCTAAGGTATCGAACGTATCTCGCTCATAAAATCTAACTGCCATCTCAAACCTACGCTAGTTCATAAAATCTTTACTAACATTGACTAATAGGACTAAAATTGCAACCTGGATTCCGTTACAAATTGCTGATTGGAGGATAGTTGGACGCAGGTACTGTAATAGAAGCCAATCGGCAGAAATTCCGGGAAGCATTATTAATCTTTCCGAGCAAGTTCAATACAATAAGTCCCGTAACAAGTACCTACAACCATTACCACAGAATATATACAGCCATTACTTGAAAGCGGTATCACTAGTATCTAAAGACGAAAAGTAGTTAGACTTAATACTAATAACTAATAAAACTATGAGAAGGCAAGTAATAGTGCCTTCAATAAGGCTCGAGAGATATTTAAAGGCGAGCCTGTAATAGTGAATTTGACTTATCAATGTGTGCTGAAAGTTCTGGGTTAGTTGGAACTTTGGCCAGTGTAGACCAGCCTTTAATGCTGAGGAAGGTTTTAATTGGTAGTGGTAAAATAAACATTACGAAGTGATAGTAAAGTTGTTATTAGATATTGAAATGAGAAGCTCTGAGTTGTAGGGAACGGTTTTTATATAGTCAGAGGAGCAACAAGTTCGCACATTCTACCTAATCTCTAAACCATTTGGTGGGCGAAGGTAGGGGAGACCGGGGCAAAACGAGGCTCGGGGCAAGACGGGATCCTAGCTCGTGTTTGTGTCTCTATCACGCGAATGAACCGCCGAAAGTGCCATTTGTACGAACTTTAGACGGCGCACGTCAGTCAGTGTTAACGAAAGTGTTTGTTGACTTGTTTGACAAAACTTTTGCCAAAAACTATTTTTTTCTGATGTTGTTAAGATATTTTGGTGCAATCATCGATGTGGTATGAGGTAAGTAAGCACGTTTTTAATGTATTTTCAATCAAAGGTAGCAGGTAAGTAGCAGGTGTATTATTATTGATATTAAATAGTGTTTACAATGTTTAATTATTTTAGGTTAGAAATGTTTGATTGTTTTGTGAAATCATGTTTACGGGGCAAAACAGTCGGGGCATAACGGGATATCCAATCTTGCCCTGTCAACACGATTAAAGTTGAAAGTATTTGTTGGATTTGTTTGTGATACTGATTCATTTTGCCACCAGAGGTTTGTTCTTAACAACTGTGGTTGATTGTGGCTTCTGGCTTTTTGCCGTGTTTGCCAAACTGACCCAAAGCGGATGTCGATATAATTTTCAAAGATTTTATTTTGTTTCAGTTAAAATGGTTCGTAATTACAAAAAGAAAATAGAACGCGCAAGAGTGGGACAAAGATGACATAAGAAGAGCCGTTAGCTCTGTTATTTGATGAAGAGGATGATGAAGCTCATATTTGTGAACGTTGCCAGCCTTACTAATTATGTGCTCGTTTTACCCCAGGCCACATCGACATAATTTTTATTTTTCCTAATTACAAAAAAATATGTGATGTAGCATTTAAAACTATTATTTTATAAGTAGTTGATTTATTAATGTTGCCATCTAAGTAATCGTTTTTCCAATAAAGCGTTTAATTTTTTTGTTATGATTTTTTTTCCCTTAACTATCCCATTTTGCCCCGGTCTCCCCTACTCCAGCGATGCAGGAGGTTGCGGGTTCAATTCCCGCAATGGGTGTGGGTGGGTGAGTTCTATGTATGATACAAAATATCTATCTATGTACGTAGCTAACGTAGTAGGTATATCAGTCATACATATATAACACAAGCTCTGCATAACTTGGGGCTAGATGATGCTGTGTGGATTGTCCAGCATTATTTACTTAGTTATTATTTTTATTTATTCAGTCTTGATGATGTCCTGCTAGGTGATATTTGGACACGGCGCCAATCGCAACGATGACTAGTAATAAGTGACAATCAAATAGGGCCCTTCGTACTAGACGTGCACTCGTTGAATTTATTTACGCTGGCGAAAAAAGTTTACTTCTCTTTTCGTACAATGCTCGTAGGATTTTTCTTTTTCATACAAATCTATTTTAATTTTCGAAATGTTTTGAGAGATTTTACGAAAATTATTTTTATGGAGTATCTACTGCATAGTCGAGTACTACAATGACGAAGTCGCCTAAAGCTGTTTTTTGATGATTACGGCAGCAGGTCTCAAAACGAAGAGTTAACTAACATCCAGGACCTTCCTGTCTTTGGAAGGGAGCGCGCGGGCCGGGGCTCTCGCCGCCGGGGCTCGGCCGCCGGCGCTCGGTAGCGGTGCGCCATCAATCAGCCCCCGGCCTGCGCCCGCGCCGACCATTATTTCACTCATGCGCAGCAGTTTGTTTGTCCTCGAATGCACATTGTTTTTGTAGAAAATGTTTGTTTTATCTGATTTTTGAAATTTTATTTTGGTTATTTTAGATGGAAGACAAAAATATTTAAACCAGGTCGAGTCCGTCTGGCAAAGTAGGTAAATAAACACGTTTTTTGGTTTATGGTTTGCCCTTTGTTTTTTCGTAAAAAATAGCCTACTAGTAGGCTTTACGAGCCATGCAGTATGACAAGCGTCATACCTTCTGGACGGTTGAAGTATTAAAGCACGGTCTTCATTTGGGCAGATAGTACAAAAGCAGATACATCTACCGACTGTGCATTCTAGTAGTTTTTGAAACCGTCTTGTTTAAAGTATAAATAATTGAAATAAATAAAAAACAAGCTGTGCCAGGTGTCTCAGCCGTTAATATTCCACCTATTAAACTTAATATTCGATAAAAAACGATTGGCATATAAATATCAATAGTCATGTTCATTTTCGAGCTTCATTTTTTACGACTTTTTTTTTCTGTCTGCCTTAATTAAACATGGTATCGAGTTCGCAACATATCCGACACTGGATAAAGTGTTTAATCACAACAGCTGTGCGATTACGCTAAAACCACCCATCCAAAATTTACATATGAAAGCCCTTTTAATAGCCTTCGTAATTTGAAATTGTATGGAAAGGACGCCCGCGACGGCCATTGAAATGGCTCAAGAATGTCAATTTGGATGGGCGGTTTTAGCGTAATCGCACAGCAGATCGGATGGCTGTGACCTGCTTGATGTTGAGATCAGTTTTTAATATGGTTTTTATATCGTAATGGATTATGAAACCAAAAAATATTGACTAAAGTAGAGCAAATAAGGCGTTATGGTGCGCATTTATTGGCACATATAAACAAATAGGTACCTAATACTTGCATTTTTTACAACATTTATTTTTATCGCCTTTGTACTTAGTGGTTGAACTAGCTTGAAGTACCATGATTCTGATAGAATATTGTAAGACTACGTAGTGCTTTTTCTTGTGTAATAATAACGTAGCTCAATCATCACACAAGTAATAATATCGCTAGAACAGCTCGCGTGAGGCTGTTCAAATCTGTAGATAATTTGACCCGTTGCTCCATGATTGTGTTCGAGGAATCTCGCTCTAATTGCATTAACTTTTCAGAAATATTCTAGAATATTCCTAAATAATTATCCTTCTCGTGTTTTGGAACCTCATGTCCGAGAGTCGTGATTCCCCAATGAGGTAATTTTGTCACGGACAATATACAGTTGTAGTAGTACAAGTTAGCCAAAGTGGAAATAAGACATTTATAGCATACATCGTAGGTATCTTGCCCTGGCGGCGGCTTGAAGAAAGTCTTGGAACATCTCCAAGGAAGTGAGGACCGTCTGAACGGTACACGGAAGAATCGCAGACAGATATAAAAACATAAACAAATAATGCTGGACAATCCACACAGCACAATGTGGCCCAAAAGTAAGCTATGCTCAAAGCTTGTGTTATGGGTACTTACTAGATAACTTATATATTTATATATTAAGATATTTTTATCATACATAGAGGTATAGTTAGTTTAGCTGCGTAAAGTATATCTAAACGAGTATTCAAGGATCAAGGTAAATTACCTAATTGGACTTGGAGTATTTTCCACTTTATCAATCACAATTTATGGATTTATCATCAACACAGGATTCCTCTCAGGGATCATTAAATGAGATTGTGGAGATTATTTGAAATTATTATCATTGGAAGTCAATTAGCCCCGGACAATCCAGTCAGGTGCTTCTTGTCAGGGTGCCCATCATTGTCAGAAGGAAAGGACAATAACAATCATAACTGCTTTTGGATAAGTAAAGAATGATAGTAAAGTTATATAGTAGAAAGAGATCATCAGTCATCAACTTTTGTAAGCCTAAAGAAATAAAGATATTGATTTACTGATTTACAGTTATCGGCAATTTTCAATGCTTGGAATGACACAAGCCAGTTTTAATAATTACATAATATTATCTACCTCGACCCGACACTACACCATTGATTTTACGAAATATTTCCTCAAAACCGTCCGGCACGCTCGGCCCTTAATCTTTAATCAAATATTTGCAGCTCAATACACTCAAATAAATTCCAAAATTTGCTTTAAGACCCGGATTTCCAAGACTCGAGATAATTTGTTGAATTCCCGCATCGAGTGGCCGCGCGCGGGGCGGTGTACCTGACAGAGAGCATCCAAAAACGCACAAAAACAACCCACACCTGATTTATGCATCCCTCTGCATTCCGGCGGACAATGATACAGATTTCATAACAGTTATATTACTTGTTAAATGAGATTTATTTTTACTTTACGGGGGTGACTGACTGCTTTTAAACAAGCATTGTGCGTGTATGTAACTCAGCAAATCATCGAGACAATTCCTGCTAGGGATGATTGAGATGGTCTTAGCTCCTACTAAGTGTCAGCAACAATAGCATGCATTAGAGTACCTGGGTATCTGAGCACATCGCTAACTGAGCAGTAATAAACCGTCGCTGACCCTTGGCCCGGCGCGCTGAGTGTCCACTAACTCGCTGAAACCGGACGTTGCCGCTAGTTAAGCGCTGACGGTGCCCCTTTATCTTGTCCTTATTGAAAGGTTTACTGCTTTACGAGCAAAGCCTTAGAAAGCGCACGGAATGCTCACAAACTGACTTACTTTGCGGCTGTAGTAATAAACCGAACATAATCCACACAGCCTCAACAAACTACTTCAAATGGGTATCTAGGAATCGGCATAAGGTAGCCTGAACTGTGCACAGTTTATAATTATTTCGCTTCCGACTGGTATTGACATGGATCAATTGAGCTACCTTTAGACTGTTTGCAACCGTCTGCAGTTAGCTCAATGGTTTCAATTGTAAATGCTAGTAGTAATTTTTCTATTCCTTGCTTGTAATTTTCGTTGTTAATAAAGTACTCTTGTTTATAATCAAATTCAGGAAAGAACTAAATACAACGATCAGGGTTTCTACGATCACTGTGATTAGGTACGGACTCTAATCCAGTCAGTCCCAGTCCCAACGGATAAGAAATGACATCAACCTCATGTCTTGAGGTTGATGTCAAGCCTTCTTGTCCACAGTTGGACATGTGCTTCACCTTATGAGCGTCATAGCTTATAATTATTTATTTTCTGGTCATAGCGTACATTCTTTATTTAGCAAGAAAGAATTAAACTGAATCAAGAATGAATGTGTTATGTGCATTCTACAAACTTTGCATACAATCCTACAGACATTTATGTTATCTACTGGCATACGCATAGGCCATTGAATATAATAAAGTCGAAGGCAGGCTCCCCAAGGCCCAGGCGAGATTGGCCCGGCCAGATAAATGGCGGAAGCAATCAATCAATCCAAGTAATGGGTTGATTGAATTTAAAAACAATTTATTCCCATTCGTCGAAAGATGGCATCACTCGAACGAAACAAATGTTAAATGAGTGAGCTTCTCACATCACACGACATTGTTTAGACTTTCACTTTCTAAGAGCACTTCCCATGCTTTTTGCTTCGAAATGTTCTCATCAGAAAATGTGAAGGCAAAAAATTTAACTTCAGATATGTCGAGCTACGTACGCCATTTAAGGGTATGTATGCAGTAGGAAGATTCTGCTTGTATTGAACACACACACCATCTCTAAATTCTTGTGGTTTCGAAGAAACAAGACGCGATCGCGGTCATTTTCATTTTAACTTAATACATAAAATACACTTAGTATTGACTAATACATATCTTAAATAGATAACACTAATAAAAATTAAAAATAAAGTAGTAATGTGTACCTGCCTAGCTCGCAAAAGCCAGGCATCTAAACGTCGTTAGTAGCTTCCTTCGACCAAACATTGCACAAAAAATAGAGCATGTTGAATAAGAGAGAACTCGTAAGCAAAAGTTCGACACCGCAAACTGCCTATGCTGCCTACAGTTCCTACCACGAAGGTCCGTTATGTAAAGCTACCCATAATAGCATGTTTTTTTTATTTATTTATTTTGGAAACCCAACAAAAGAATCACAATACAAAAAACAAACATCAAAACAAATTGGACTAAAAAACTATGTGTTCCCTTACTTAAAGGGCTTCCAGCATGTTGTAGAAAATATGTCGCGCGTCAATAAATCGCAGTTATAATAAGGGTACCGATCCGTTTATTACATCAAGTAGCACTCGAGTATGATTGATACAGTGCTCAGCGGCGCGTGAGAGGATGACGCTGATGCGGTGTCCAGCTAAGTGGTATCAGGCACGCCGTCGGATATTTTTAATGCATTCGTGACGTTCAGAAGGCGACACAAACCAATTAACATACGAATAATCGTGGCTTGGTCTCCTCTACTGGTTTTATTGCCATAAAGTACAAGCTTTGATTGATGATTTATTACCATAGAAACCAAATTCCTAGTTTACGTATTTACGATAATCTGCATTTCTTTGTGTGTAGGTGTCGGTGTAGTTAACTCTAAGCTTGGCCTTTTGACAGAGTATCATAAGGTAAGCATCTGTCGGAATACTTTTTCAATCTTGCCGATGTGGCAATCATAATATTGTTTGACTAAAATGTGACTTCAAAGGGAAACCGAAATTGGATTTGCAAGAATACAAGCAACACAATTGCTAACTTTGGATACTTGTAGGTAAATCTGACATGGACAGCGGCCCAAGAAAACTAAATCTCCAATACGACACCACCCACCAACGACGACCAGCCCTGTTAAAGCTCTCATATCAAATCTAAGCAGCCGCTCTAGAAATAACTGCATGTTGTAAAGCCCCGACGCGCGACACGACCTAAGGCTGTGTATGAAATTAATTGATTAGTAACGAAGTAGGGTACCGTCTGTATGAATATCACCGCCAGATCGTAGAATCAGCCCATTTGTAGAATAGCAAGGCGATTACAAAACGGTAATGAGCCAGTTCATGGTTCCTGGAAATGATTTTCCCAACAAATCAGCGTTTGTTTTGATATCGGTCTAGCCAGTCTTCGAACCGGCGGCGGCGGCGATATGAATACCACCAGCAGCGTTAGGAACATTAAGTAGGCATTTTGAAGTGAGCAAGGTGTCAATAGCAAACCTATTATCATAAACTGATAAGGAGTGGAGCAAAGTGTGAAGTTTATATAGGTATTGGTTTTAGCTAAGTAGCCATTCGTATGATAATGGATATCGTTATTATTGTAAGGACATTGACATGGGCTACTTATAACTGCTCTAGAATATTTATACTCTCGGCCTACCATACAAATACCTATCATTAGGTGTCTAGTTTATTTTATTTATTTGAGCATACACAGTTAAATTCAAGTTTTAAGAGTACTTAGCTAAACGAAGTTCTTCGCGGTATTAATTTAAATCAACAAAAGATAGGACCGAATAAAGTAGAAAACGACGCTATTATCTAAAAGGCAAGCGCCACATATAAGATACAGGTCAGAAACCGATATATGTATAAGTAGATAGGGAGACAAGTCCTGGAAACAAAAGCCAGCCTGGCAAATAAACCCCCAACAAAAACCTGTAAGGAACCGGCGGCGACGAAACCACCAGTTTTTTGACTCGACACTAATCAAAAGCGCATTAGTGCGTGTGTCACAAAAACTTGGTTTATGAAAACCCAATAAAGCCTCTATATTATTATACATTTTGAGCCAGAAATTGGCATGAGGAGTTGGAGAATGTAGTATGTAGTAAATATAATATAAATAATACTGGAAAATCCACACTGTATCATCCAGCTAAGCAAGCGCTCAGGACACAAACTTAACAAAGTTCTTAAAGGCACTTACTAAAATAGTAATCCTTTCACCCCATAAATCAGTTCCCATAGGATATAAATACCCTTGAAACATTTCTATAGAAACAAAGCTTGCGAAGCCGCAGCCAGATACTTATATATCTTACTATTATAATATATGGGAAAGTCTGTGTGAATTTTTGTTATAGATAATCTCCGTAACGATTTAAGTTATTTAGTTGAAATTAGACCGACCTGGAATAACATTATAGGATAGTAGAATTTTGAAAAATTAAAAATTAACCTCTGAAGGGGTTGAATGGGGTGCTAAAAATTGTATGGTAAATAATTATTCCTCGGTTCGATTCACTCAGAACTCAGTATAAATAAACTGTAGAGTGAATAATTAAAGACGTATTTTTTCTTTTTACACAATAACCCCTAGGCGGTGTGCAATAAAATTTTCACTCTGGTTCGCGGGCGAAGCAGCGGGGCGCATCTAGAATAGAATAAATAGGTGGCGGCGCTTGAGCGTGTGAGTCGGGTGCCGGAGTAGTGCCTTAACGAGTAGGTGATATTACGCGGTTACGCATTTTACTTTTCATTTGTAGCCCAATGAAAACTAAAATGCATTATCAAAAGAAAGACTGATATAAGGTCCCGTCCCAAGCTAGCGTATAGGTATATCCCGCTATCATAAATATTCTGTGGTCCGATTTGTTAGTGTGACCAATGAAATTGAATAACCAAATGTGAGTCCGGAACGGAGGAGTTCATCCATGTGAGGAGGTCAACGATCGTTCCACTTTTGTGCCGATAGGCGCTCAATCAGGTCTCATGTCATTTGATGTCCATCGGAGTAGAGCTCTTGGCTTGCAGGCGGTGAGACTGGGCAGATATCGAAGGGAGGTTTGGAAAACAAGCGCCATTTCGTAAAATAGTAGAGGAGAAGGTGCTATCGTGGCCCCTGTAGATATATTGCCCCCCCTTAATTTTTCATGAATAGAAAAAAGCTTTATCGAGTGACCTGTCACGTTTGGTGATTTACAAGTTGTGTTTGATATTCATTTTCACACAGGATTTAACAGGTAAATTCATAAAATATTTATATTTCAGTATTTACTAGGGTAATTTTTAGATGGGGATGGGTTAATTTAGATGGGACCATATAAACCTCAAGCTGAAGACAGGGCGCTATGGCGCTCATTAGGGGAGGCCTATGTCCCGCAGTGGACTAATATAGGCTGATGATGATGATATAAACCTCACCTAAATTGAATTTGCATTTTTTTAAATTACAAATATTTTTGAATTATAAATGAAAATTTCAATTATTACACAATACATTATGTAGGTAGATGAATAAAGAACGTTATGTTATATGTATGAGGTATAAAGTTGACTTCTCATGAATTTATTTTTTTATATAGGTGTCAAAAACAAATTGGGGCCACGTTACCACCTTCTCCTCTAAGGTTTTATGAAATGGCGGCTTTTCAAGAAATGATTATAGCTAACCAGGCAACGAATGATCAGAAGAGCGAGAAATTATTATGTATCTTCCTACGGAAGAAATTTTTATGATACAGGAATTCTGAAACTACGTAATGTTAAATGTTGCAATATTTAACGTCTGACCAGTAAGCATGCCGAGTTATGTAACCCTGGGCACAATTAAAGTCAATCTTTAGTTGTAGCTGTCCCGCGTCGGAATGCAGCCTAGCTCCACTATTTACCTAGGAATTCCACAACAATCACCTAGGACACAATCTAGGTGTTCTAACTCGTTATGTAGCTTGCTTGAGTACTGTCTCTACCAAGGCAGGACCTATATACTATGTAAGTTGGAGTAGGGTGTTGAAAAGTAAAGTGTCGAAACTTGCACGTGGGTAGACTGACTCTACTTTACTTTGTTGTTGATAGCAACCTGTCTCTGTGTCACTTTTTTAAGATTTCGGTTCATAGAAATTTCATAAAGTTAATAATTTTCGCATTATTTTTTAAGTATTTATAATTTAAAATAGTAACTTACCGATCATGTTATTATTCTAACTGATTCAATTACTAACTATGAAATTTCCAGACATAATATTGCAACAAAGAAGTCAAGGAACGCAGACCTGTCAGGTAGATCATGACATGTTGGAATACTGACAGTAGCCTTGCTTTACTTAAGATAACTCTTGCGCAGAATTTTATAGAATAGTGTAGAAGTCATTTTGGCTAAGTGGGAGTCAGAAAACGTACTTTGGACTTGATCATAAAAATACTTAATCGTTTTCCAACCGGTAAATAATTATATAGAGTTACCTAATTAAAACTTTTATTGGTTACAGCTATCCATATTAATGACGGTTTTAAAATGCATATTAAGGTAAGGGGGGTAATGTTGACACCCGCTGTTTAAGCCCTCTGACAGTATGAAAATAAATTAGAATATAGTGCCCGCACCGATACCGACCTACCTAGGAGTAGTACCTACTTAAGCCACCCGCATAACTTTTACAATTCTGAAGTTTATTACAGATACAAGGGTGGTCTTTGGTTCACAGACGCACATATAAGTACTTGGTAAGTTAGTACCTTATCTCAGATATAAAAATAGTAATTCATTAAGTTAAATAAAACCGGTGACGTGACATCATCAGATCAGAAGCTCAGATGAGAACTAGCTAGAGATGCGACGTAAGTAAAGTTCAAATTATACTCATTAATCATTTCCACTAATGGCTCTACAAAAAAGCCCAACGGCTTTTTGTGTCGCCATACAGAAACAGAAAAAATAGAACGTAGGCTTTTCCTTCTTTTTAACAATAATACTAGTAAAACGTTTGATTCATTATGCATTACTTAAATTGTAATATTATTACTAAGACAATTATTTTGTCCGTGAGCTGTCTTAAAATCTTATGTTAAAATTATAAAGAGCGACGTGGAAATTTCAATCCCTTCTATAAAATATATTTACTTTATAAATGCGAAAGTAACTCTGTCAGTCAGTTACGCTTTCACGTCTAAACTACGGAACCGATTGAAATTAAATTTGGTATAGAGAAAATCCAGAGACTGAGAAAGGACATTGGCTACTTTTCAATGCGAAAAAATGGTTGTAAAGGTTGTAAATCGGGGATGAAAGTTTGTATGGAAGTTTTGTCATTTTTGTAGCTTGAAGCTTATTTTTTAGGCTTTTGATTATATATAAATAAAAATGTAAAAAGTTTGTAAAAAAAATTATACCTATACATTTATGTATATAAAAATAGGGGATGAAAGTTATGTGTGAAAAGTTAAGTGTATGTGTGAGGTTTAAATGTAACTGCCCAAAGTCACTTTTTCACGCGGACGAAGTCGCAAGCACAGCTGGTAATGTAACTCAAGAAACTTTTATAGGTTGGGTAGGTAAGCAACTATTATTGAAGGGGTTAGAGTAGTCGAATCCGACCAGGACCTGTAACCCTTTCATGTGGTAGTGCGACGACGACGACTCGTCTAGTGACGGGGGTCGGAGGTTTCAAAAGCTCAACAAAGTCACCAACAAAAACAAACCCCCACCTAAGAATACAAGTAAAAGCATCAACAATACGTTAAAAAGCGGCTTTCTCGTGGTATGTATTCCCACGAGCGCGGTGGGCGCGGGCGCGGCGCGTTACCTCGCCATCCATCAGCGCTGGCTCCTCCACAACACTAGCACTGCACTCTTACTTTCCGCGGGCGCGTGCGCTGCGGGCTCGCGCGAGGCACTTCTGTGGGCCCGCGCCCGCGCCCGCCTCTCCTATAAATTCTTTACAAGACTCGTGCCCAGAACTTGGCCCTGTACACTCCTGCCGAAAAGGGAATGGACGCCGCCCTTTGAGGAGGTTTATGACATTTTACGGGGGTTGGTGTTTGTTGTTTAAATTACGAAATTAATAATAATTAATAAATCTAACGAGTAAACTACGAAATAATTCGATGAAATAGAGTACCAAGAAAGGTAGGTATTACATTATAAAAGAGAGAGTAATCTATGTAAACCTAATTTTATGTAAAAACGATGTTCTCAAGTACCTAGGTAAGTGATATGTAATATTTGTCTTTTTGAAAATAAATTATTTAAAACGTAAAAAGATATGTGAATTCAGCAGTCTACATTGCATGGCATCATCGTCCTTATTGAAGAAAAGCTCAGGTTCGATCCAAAGAAAAATACTATGCAGTGGCGTAAAAAAGGGAAATCAAAAACAATGGCAGGACCTCCGACAACGCCCAAATGAAAGCGACCAGCTCTCGAAGATTGCTCAAAAATGCACGAAAACGAGATGAAAGATTGCAAAGTTCAAAAGTGAATTCGACACATCAAGATGAAATGCCGACCAACCACGTGGCTTTTGAGGAGCGAGTTGTTTGCGCGACTGTACTCGGGCTCCGGTCGACGCTCGCAACCCGTCCGACCGCTCCGCCCCTCCCGCGCACGCATGCCCCAAACTTCACGCTCTGCGCCCGAAACACAACCTTACACCCACCCGCTCTACGACTCAGACTCGTCCAGCACCCCGAGGTCTATCAGCTTTTTCAAGATTTGGTAAAGTCACATCAACTATTTCGTACAAGACATGCCTTGCAGGGTTCTCTACATATTTGTCAAATTCGGGTCCATTGTGGACCGTATGCGGAGGGCATAAGGGCCGGTTCGGGCGCGGGCCGGCGTGCACCTGCCCGGTGCGGCGACGCGACGCGCAATCATTGCAACTGCACACAATATTGCAGTTTCAATAAATGACAGCGTTTTGAAACTTCTAGGTCGTTAATTTAGTTTATTGGTTTGTGAAACCGCTTTCAGTAGTTTCATTGCTTTGCCGAGTGCCCACAGATCAAGAAGCAGGAAACTTAGCTGAGAACAGGATTAAATACAGATTAAGTACTTTTGATGTTCAAAGTGCGGTGTATTTGTATTACTAGAGGAGACTCTTCAGGGCTTGACACCGTAGAGACTCGACTCTAATTCCTAAAAAATAGATAAGTAGATAGCAGAGATGCGGTTCATAGATGGCGCGACGTGCCGTAGGGCGGATTTTGGATTTTTTCCGGGTGTTTTGGGGGCGTCTATAAATTTCCTGAGGCATTTTTCAGGATTTTTTGAACCCCGCCCCCACTGGATTTCGTAAGATTTTCCTAAACTCCCCCCCTCCCCAAATCTCAATAGAGGTTTTTCAAAATTTTTGTTACGCGTTAGATTACTTATAAAAAAATATACAAAAAGATAAATTGTTACATTAATTTAGACTATTATTTTAAATTTGTGTGTAATTACCGTAGTTCAAAATCACTTACTTTTTTTTACTTTCCTTTACTTTTACTTTCTCGCAAAATTTTCACGGTTTTCCACTTGAAAAAAAATTACGTGATATTTGCTAAAACACCCCTCTCCCCCACGTGAGTTTTGGTAAGATTTAGCTTGACCCCCTCCCCCCTTGAATACCTCACGTAATTAATGGACGCCCCTTCCTTTTTGAATACATCGAAAAGAGTCAACTATATTGACCATTTCCTCCAAATCTCCGATTTGTGGAGCGATCCATCTGATATGTTAGTACCACTGGTTTCAGATATTAATCAGGTAACGAGTGAATTGGCACCTAGTACATTACACAGTACCTACCTACCTACTATTTCAAAAATTAATAGTCAAAGTTCGAAACCCTCGGCGAACGAGAACTCGCATTTGACGGATCTTGTTTAAGTTATAATCACTACACTACAGGTCCAGGAGACAATACAAAGGAGGTAGAGCAAGCTCATTTCAAAACAGCAGTACACTGCAACATACGTAGGAAACCATCGAAAAGGTGTCGAAAATCGTAAGAAGTAGCTATAAGCTTTGTTTATGGACATTGGGTGTCGAAAAGCAACAGGAATGCTGACCGGCGAGCCAATGGTTCCATAAAGTAACATTAGTATGAACTACGATCACGTCGAGCACACTATAGGCTGGCGATGCTTTAGCGGTCGACAGGGAAATAAATCTACGCATGCCAAAAGAGTAATGAAGTGGAAATCGAACAGTTACCGTGCAGAGCTATCATCCGAATTTATATGAAAAGCTCAAAGATGCTACGGAACATAGTAATATGTACTTGATCTTAGGAAAAGCTATACTCATTATTAAGGTTCATAAAATATCTATGGGAAATTACCTAATTTAGCAAGAAGGTAGGTACTTGGAAGTTTAATTTAGATGAACTAGCTTCTACCTGCAGCCTGCACAGCAGTGTACTAGGGATGCTACGCACAGCTTGTTTCTGGACAAAACCTGGCTAGCCAATGGTTTAATCAGGCAATTAGTATTGTGACTTGGGACTTCAGTTTTCAGAGCATGGGATCTCGTCGGTCGGTGATAAGGGGATAATCATGGTTTTGGTAAAGTAGAGTAATAGTAAAGTATGTCCGTTCTCAACTAAGCTACTGCGTAGCAAATGTTACAAATTTTCTGTAAGGTTTCATAATAACAATAGATGATTGGTCTCCATCGTCGGAGTATTTGGTAGCATCGGAAGAGCTCGGAATGCAGACCGGTTGACACGTCACGGCATTCCCGGGAATCGAACCGCACACGTGTAATGAGGGCGACCGAATGGACCAACGATTGTCGCGCTAATAAAACGCCAGGCAATCAATCCACTCCACACAAAGATAACAAAAGTTTCATTCATCCGTACAATATGTAGTGAATTCCAAGTTTGAACTCACCTTTAACTCTAAACTTGTTTTATGAATAAAGAAATAATAGTAAAATCAATAATATGTATCACATATCATAGTAAATATTTACAATAATGTCTTATTTACATCAATAACTTTATAAAGAAAAAAAATAATTGGAGAGAAAAACGATAGGGAAAGTAAACATTTCACGGATGCAGGACGCTGAATATCTAGAGGGAGTAAATCATTCAGTGAATATAGATCATCATCATCAGCCCATATTAGTCCACAGCTGGACATAGGCCTCCTCTAATGAGCGCCATAGTGCCTTGTCTTCAGATCAATATAGATCATACAGTGACTATGTTTAAGTAGATTGGGACAGTTAGAAAATATGTATGTGGTCCACGTTTTTTTCAGCCAGCTTATCAAAGATGTCATAGAGTAGGGAAGACAGGAATCAGTGCAAAACCTAAGATCTAGCATTACTACGTTTTAAACTGATAACTGACAATGACAAACAAACAAGACATGTAATAAGTATGTATGTCAAATAAAGAGCAATGTGAAATAGGGGTTTTCTTCATTACGAAGTCACACAAATATTTCACGTAAAATATGGGAATAAAATATGGGTTAATTGTAAAAAATAAATAAAGCCATGGATTTACAAAAACAAATAGACTACCACACTCCTTTAACACAGCTCTATAATGACTGAGTCTCACATCGAGGGAGTTTGACATGATGGGGGACGAGAAGAGGAACTGGAAATGCCCTCCCACTTGCGTCGGGCGCAAAACAACTCGAGGAAACGAAGCATCGAACAGGAGTAAGCTTCTTACTGACTCTCAATACCATCATATCCACTCATCAAGGTAGATGAATGAGTCTCCAAATATTAGCTAATCTGAAGTTAGAAAGAGACTGGTCCACGTATGAACATTCCCTCCACCTTCCTATGGTCCTACCAACCTTGCGGTTATACGGACCGAAGCTGTGAGAAATGAGCCACTCGGGTGACTCAAGACTCTACAAATCCTACGCACATTATCCCGTACACTCTCCCCCTTCTGGGGCATGCCACATCACATCACAGACTTCATTGCCGGGCTGCTCCACCCCAGCTCCGTACTGCTCTGTGCCCCCCCCGTCCTTCATCGAAAGTGTGCCTTCCTCAGCGCGCCGCAATTTATGCCAGTCCACGTATGAACAGTGTGCGACGCATTATGTGATCTGGACGGTCGATATTAAATGAAAACATATGACCTAGAGGTACTCACTTACCGCTGCATGTCAGGCCATCCGACGTCTCCCACATTGGTTCGCGTACTTTACGAGCCGTCGTTCAAAGATTCTGGTTTAGATGTAACTGAAACTCCCTATATTGTTATCGATTCGACCTGTTGCTCCCGAATATGAATTTTTAGCTCCACACAAAGTCCGCGGCTGGCTTTGCAAAAACAATCTGAAAACTTACGTACCTAGATCATCATTCGTAGTTGAAAATTAGCCAAATAATAATGATGATGTATGTAACATTACCTATTCTACCGTCTATTGCACTCCATTCTCTACCTCGGCTACCATTCAAAGTTTAATGTAAAGCAAACAATTTACTTTGCGTCCATTTATTTCAAGGCGCTATTTCATGTCCGTGAGTGAAGTTAGTTCCACCTATAGGTCCACCCATCGTCATTCGAGTATTTTGAAATTTGCCAAAATACCTCTCGTCTCTCAACTCTCTAGCGGCAGAAATATTTTGTTGAAATGTTAGGAGGTTAATTGAATTCCGGAAAGTACGCTGTTTTGAAATGTACAAATTAATAGATAACAGATATTTGATGCCGAAATCGTTCTGGTCGTTTATAGACGTATTATTTTAAATTTCAATTTAAGAGCTTCGATAGTTCCTTATATACTTAAAGAAGAGAGGAAAAGGACGGACAGAGCAAAACCATAATGTTTCGTATTCTAGTGAAACTCTAAAAAGATACATATGTGTCCCGTCCCGTCGCTCATGTGCCACATCCATATGAACGGACACATAGTTAGTTTAGCACCATCAAAAACTGTAATAGTGGTTCACTTTTCTCGCAGGGTCAGGGGTCAGCGGGCATGGTAACGCGGACGACGAAGAATGCGAGACCTGCTGGATGATGTTCTTCGCCATGCTAGCCTTGGGGCTGGGCACCGTGGCCTTCGCCGTCAAAGTCATCCTCCAGCCCGAGACCATCGCTGCACAGATCCCGGTCGACATCCCGGTCCCCATCACGGAGCCCCTCAATCCACTTTGTTTTAATCCAGATAAATTAAGGTTTCCGCCTTGAAAACTTAATATCTGAGTTTACTAACGTAAACTGTGGAAGAGTGCAGAACTACACACAGTCGCTTAAATGAAAGTAGACACTGAAAAAAAGTGTCTACTTTCGTTTGACAGACTCTACCTACTTTTCTTTTCATTAAATTAAATAACGTATTTTAAGTGACTTGGTACCCACAAACAGCATACTTATAACAAATAAATCTGTGCATATTTTTATCGTCTTTATATTGTTTTTATCCATTACTAGCTGCGCCCCGCAGCGTCGCCCGCGGGAAAATTTATTTATTTGTCAAATATCATATTTTTATACATAATCTGCCATTCCCGACGAAGACAAATCCAAAAACTCAAAAAACATAAAAATCGGTCCAGCCGTTCTCGAGTTATAAGTGTTGTAACAAACACGACTTTCTTTTATATATATAGATAGATAGAAGATAGGTAATAGATAATAGATATAGATGGCCATCTCGTTGATTTCCTAAAATGTTGACTTCCGGTTACGTCGAACTTTTCCCCTTTCATAACGTTGACTTCCTGAAACGTCGATTCCCCAAAACAAACGGCGATCTCACCTGATGCAAAGTGGCGACGTACGAGTATCGTATCATCCTACTAATATCATAAACGCAAAAGTTTGTAAGTATGGATGGATGGATGTTTGTTAATCTTTCACGCAAAAACTACTGAACGGATATGGACGAAATTTGGCACAGATATTATATTCTGGGAAAACACATAGGCTATCTTTTATCCCGGAATTCCCACGGGAACGGGAACTACGCAGGTGAAACCGCGAGGCGCTACTAGTATCTAATAATGCTGGGTCTACACAGCATTATCTAGCCCCAAGCTAAGCAGAGCTTGTGTTACGGGTACTATACAAGATGACTGATTATGATATGACATTGGTATATATATAGATATTGATTATCATAGAAAACAAACAGCCCAACCCGAGACAAATATTTACAGATCATACGAACATTTGACGGGAGACGGGAATCGAACCCGCAACCTCTTACGTCGATCGTCCACCGCGCCACATTCTGTGTCAAATAGCTTTTCATCCCCATAAATCAGTTTCCATTGACAGACATAAAAACGTTTCCATGAAACATCAGATAAGTTAAACAGTACACATTACGTGCTAGTTGTTTTTTTTTCAGTTCTTCCATATGCGAACTAAATTAAAGGTTCTCTTTAATTTTTAATCTTTAGAATGTCAATTATCACCTTATTACTTAGGTACTTATATTATTTTGATAAATATTTATACTTTAAAATGTAGTAACTTCTACTACTAAAAGACTTATCAAAGTGCTTATTTTGAAGAAATAAAGTTTGATTTCTGACATCAGAGGAAGTACTTTCTTCTTTGATGTAAAATGTACTGCAAGCAATTCGCCTGATAGAGGGTCAAAGGGGGTACACGGTCAGCAACTGCTGTGCTATTACGCTAAAATCGCCCATCCAAATTGATATTCTTGCGCCATTTCAATGGCCATCGCGCGCGTCCTTTCCATACGATTTCAAATTACGAAGCCATTAAAAGGGCTTTCTTATGTCAGTTTTGTTTCATAAGTCAATTTTTTTTCAAAACTGACCTAAGAAAGCCCTTTTAATGGCTTTCGTAATTTGAAATTGTATGGAAAGGACGCGCGCGATGGCCATTGAAATGGCGCAAGAATATCAATTTGGATGGGCGGTTTTAGCGTAATAGCACAGCTGCTCAGGACTATTAGGATGTTATTCTGTTTTAGCGGGATGACCTACCTTACACGTCGATTATGAATAAATAATAAAATCAATAAAATTAATACATGATATTGTATTTGGAATCTTACTCTCTTATTACATACATTATAAATAATAGCTTGGTGAAACTCACTGATACAAAATATAATATATTAATTAATTAAAACGTAACTATAACCTATAGGTACATCCGCCGCTTGCTAGCCACTGAATTTATTTTATTAGTTTCGTCGTCGCCGGAGTTCCCGCCCATTATACATTTACTTCTAACTATTTAACGTTGCGGTCATACAATCCAAGAAATCCATCGAGGCGCCAACAGGAGGTACACTAGCGCCACCACTTATTTTATCATATAATTCCGTTAAAAAAAGGAATTTCCCAAATTCCCACGTACAGTTTGTCAAACCTATCATTTAGATATAATTTTATATCATTCACATAGACTTTTGTAGGAGTTTTATTTTGTCAAGTTTAGGAAGAGATACGAGAAGGCTCTTGGTGGCCACCAAACTCTGTTTTTATTTCTGCCTACCAACGATTTTCAATTAATCATATCACATCATAAATGGAGTTCTTGGATCGCAAATGATACGCAAACACTAAGTTATTATTGTATTCACAATCAGTCCTTAATAATACAACTATAGCATTCATACGCGTTACTGAATAAGCTAAAAGTACGGTTAAAGTTGATTTTATGGACACACCAAGCAGTGACCAGACCAGTGTGTTACACACCATGACACCGACGAAAGAAAAGATTTATATATCTACACAGCTTTAGTATCTATTACTATATGGTATCGGTTTTTTTAAATATTTTAAATGGAGTAACATTTACCTAATACTTGCATGGCAGGTAATAAATAGGTTATCACGATATCTAGTGCTACGGAACAGTTATGGCTGTACTGAAATGCATAGGTATCTTTACAACATAGAGTGATGTACTACAGTAGGTACATTACATACTATTCAGATTTGGCCTGACGACCGCGTTCCAACCGCTCGAATGAACAAAACAGGGCTGCGATTATATACTGATATACGTTCCGATAGAGTACGTTTTGCATAATTTGGCATTTATCAAAAAATTTAGTTCATTGACATTCCGTTTTCTTCCATTAGCAAAAAGTCGAGTTTTGTTGAATAAAATACTTTCGAATAGATCCGTACCATGCGGACATGTTAGCAAACTGCACTGTTTGCAAGTTTACCATAGTGAATAGAAATCGGAGTGACGCATATGCTCAAAAAGGAACTTACCTCGGATCCGCATCCTCTATCTACGTCGCATCAAACAACAGACCTATCTCGCGGCCTACTCCTACCGGCGACGACAGTAGGTACTACTCTAATGGCGGTCTTGGAACATATCATTACTATCAGCAGCCGGTGGTCCGAGCTCTCGATCTCTCCGTTTGTCTTTAGCCTGGAAAAACATTACAACAGTAAGTACAACTTTTTGTGTCGTAGTCTGACGAACTTTGACCCAACTGATGCACAAGTTGGTTTAAGTTACTCTGATCTATATTCAGTCTATATTGGTACACAGCTGGACGCAGGCTTCCCGATGATAAGCAATTGGCTTTTATCATTATGGGATGCGATGGCAACGATTCCCACAGGGGGATCGCAGTTCGGTGATAGTTATTCTGCAGGAGGCGCTGCTGCCCGCCCCAAGCCCCAAGTAGATATCAACATATTATGTCCATGTCAACTTCAATGTGTGTGGCAACTTCAAATGTGTAGTAGGTACAGGTTACTGCTCTAACATTGGTAGCTTGCTATCTCTCTTGCTCTGTTCCCATTGTGAAGGCTCGTTTTATAATAACGATAGTCAGTCGTGATAAATTCAAAAATAGGTAAGTATTTGGGAGTATTATTTTCTTTCATAGTACTTGGAAGAGCGCGTTCACAATCCCTTTCAAGAACATACCTCTCCTAAGGGAGGAGGGGGTGCTCCAACTCGTTACATTCAGTACTTTCTATGTGACATTACATTAATTCACATTGACAATAACTCACCAACAATATTTATTTCCTAGCCTGCAGTGCGTTGGAGAGCCAGTCCATGGCCTGGTCGAGGCCCTCCCCGCGCACGGCGGAAGTCTTGAAGATCTGGAAGGTGCGGTCCCGCAGCGCGTCCAGCCCCAGCGCCTGGTGCACCTCGGCCACCGTGAGGCAGCCCGCCATGTCCTGCTTGTTCGCCAGGACCACCAGGATTGCATTCGCTAGTTCTTCTTCCTGGAAGATGGACACTACTTGTTTAATGTAAGGGAATGATGCACATTGAATGGTGAAATCCAAGCTTAGTTTATGCTTAGCTCTCATATCTGTCTCAGTTATTCAAACATTATGTTTAAGCTGCAAACTAAGCTGTGTTATGAAAAACTGAGTCATTTGTGTAAGCTTACTATGAACTTGAACTAAGTTCATCTTTCTGTCTGCAACACTCATGATCTTTAAGTCTATTTTAAGAGGTGAAACTGTGGTCTGAACTGGCATCTCCTTTGGGAGCTTTGTCCTATTGTCTTTCCTGCCCAACTTTAGTAGTAAGTAGTAGTACTTTTGATACTTAACAACTTTATTTCAGCAATGGAGTGTCTGTTCTGTACATACACAACATTGCTGAAAATTTCTTGAAATCTCGAAATTCTTAGCTTTTGTCTGACTGGTACCATAACCATTTTCAATTAGTAATAAAAACATAGCATTGACTGTGAAACAAAATGAGTATGGAGTGTGTCACAGAACAGGTAAGATATTATTTCCAGAATTATTAGCTAATCATGACTATCTCATCACTAGATGGTATAAAACAAAGTTGCTTTCTCTGTCCCTATGTATGCTTAAATCTTCAAAACTACGCAACGGATTTTGATGCGTTTTTTTTTAATAGATTCAGTGATTCAAGAGGAATGTTTACATGTATAATAAATCGTGCAAAGCCAGGGCGGGTCGCAAGTAAATTATATAAGAAGGATCAGTTGATTTATATGAGGATTAAGCATTAAGGATTAATAAATAAGTAATAAGTAGGTAATAATTTGCATAAAGTTATACATAACTATATATCTATATGTATTTTACTTTACTATTATTCTACATATCCATACTCAGTTTGTCAATTATTGAAAAGTAGTGTGGCTTACCCTTAACATATGCACTAGCTCATCTTTAGATATTCCTATTCGATCTCTGTCAGCAGAGTCCACTACGTAAATTATAGCATCTGTGTTCCCATAGTAACATCGCCAATACGGCCTGAAATACAATGAAAAAAAACATAAGCTTAGAGACAAGTTTGTAAGAATTTTGTTACATTGGGAGCTAAATTCATCACATTTTAATGCTTTGCATTATAAACCCAAGCTTATTATAATAGTTTATGCTAGGCATATAAAGGCAAAAATTTCAGCCCAGTCCATTCTGTTTTTTTAATGTTTATCTTCAGGCAGACATAGGATAGATATATATCTTCCGAGCCGAATTTCAGCTACGGTGTCCTGCTTTGAAGGACAAATGTAGTAGGATTATATGAGTATATTCAATAATTAGTATCGTGGTAACCAATAGCCTTGTAATTTCAATCGTAAACATCACAATACCGTGACCAAAAAGACATAACCTAGAGATTGTTATAAATTACCTAATACTTGTTTGTCCACCAAGATCCCATACTTGGAACTTTAGATTTTTGTATGTGACTTGTTCTACGTTGAAGCCTATGGTTGGAATTGTGGTGACCACCTCTCCAACTTGCAATTTGTACAGGATTGTAGTCTTTCCGGCTCCATCCAAACCGAGGATCAATATCCTCATTTCCCGCGCCCCCAGCAAACCTCTGAAGTAACTGAATAATCCACCTTGAAAACAACAGTATCGGCATGTAATACTCCGGAAAAACAACAGATATATAGCTTTATTGACGGAAAACCCACTCACCCATTTTTTAACTTTACGAGTTGTTTCAATACATTAGTTTACGAAGTACGAGGAATGATAAGTATGTATTACTTTTATGCATTGAACGCTTACACCTTTCACATCAAATTATATACCTAGTTAGTACATTAATTGCATCTAGTGATAAACAGAAAAGAAAATCTTGAAAATCAAATCACTTCAACTTCTAAAACCATTCGATGATTTGACGTGTAAGAAATCACAAAAGTGTTGCCAACAACAAATAAAAGCTTGTAAAACTTCAAAAGCGGAAAGATGGCTGATCAGTAAAGATATGTCACTTTACACAAAACATTTGAAGCCTCGTCGTGGCTGGAGCCCTATATTATTCAGGGTTTATCATTATTTATCATCAAAAACTGGCTTTATTGTGATTTTCAACCATTGTCCGGTGATCAGAGAAAATCCTCCGCCATGCCATGCCATAGACTATCCAAGTCCATTCATGACCATAGACTCATTCTCTCAATCACAAGAACCGGTCAAACTTCACATGACATGTCAGTGTCATTATTTAGCACTATTGATACCCTCAAGAAGTTGAAGAATAAAACCATATTCGAAGTCCAAGTGAGCCTTACACCCTAACGTAGACCTTGCAAAGGGTCTGCTATAGATTATTCACCTACCAAAACTAGGCTGTGTCTATACGGCCAATACCTGACATGCGGCCGTCCGCGGACGCTATAAGACAACGGAAACATAATGGCCACCACGAACAGACACGCTAGATAGGGTAATTGTTAGGTGCAGTTGGCCACACCAACCACAGACGCAGAATTTTCTTTCTTGTAGGCAGCAGACGATTTCCGCCATTTGCACTACACTATAGCCAGACCGGACAAATAGCCATTGCCTTCGAAGAACTGCAACAAGCCCAGCCCAGAGAAATAGCACTCGCCTCATGGCAAATACTATGCAATTTTGTATGAAATGCAGCACAGGTAGCGAGCGTCGTCTTCCCCGCCTTGTCCAACTCACCGTATCGCCTCTTGCATACAAAACATACAGCGCTCGTCCAATCCTGACATCAACCTGTAACTTCTAGCCAGACACGAACAGGCACCGGCGCCGCGACCACTACAGCATGGTCTCCATCCACAAACCATACATCACCACCCCCACTCGCGACCCGTCCAAAGGACGCGCAACAACCACACGTCTGCCAACCGAGACTATGTGTTTACAAACAACAGCTCTTTGAGTATGGCACCCACTTAAGTGCAGGCACCTTACACATCGAACCAGGCAGGTACTTTGGGTCCTACCACCCAAACAACCAATGATAGTTACTGACCACAGATGAGATACAATTGCACAAACTAGCAGTGTGATTGAGTTGAGAGAATCGATAACAGAAGCACTCAGTTTGACCACAAGCTAGCACCAAATTCACCAAAGAATATATCACTAAAACAAAGTCTGATGGAACGGACACATGATGCTAAACAACCACAAAACAATAATCTGATCATGACCACTGTTCAGAATAAAGACACAACATTCAGCCAAGCAACACAATGCCTGAAGAACTAATATTGGGACACCGTTTTCCCAATATACCACAACACACACATCCAGCCAGACGACACACTTAACATCTGGAGGATAGCCCTGGGTGTAGGAACCCAAGGCGCACACACCCTGTTCAGCCAGGCAACACCGTATGCCTGGAGAACTAATATTGAGACACCGTTTCTCAATATGCCCCACAACACATCCAGCCAGACGGCACAGTTTACGTCTGGAGGACAATCTTGGGTGTAGGAACCCAAGATGCACACACCTCGTTCAGCAAAGTCCCAGTATGCCCCACAATGCACTTTCCACCATGTCCGTCCACCAAGAAACCACAAAAGACCAAAAACAACAAGAAACCACACTAGACCAAAAACAACAAGAAACCGAACAACACCTGTAAAACACCTGTACAACCTGTAACCCGTTGTCTGCAAATAAATGATTTTGATTTTGATTTTGACCTCCGCTTCTTGACAAATAAGTTACCTACATGAACAAAAGCTAACAACAAAACACATCAGAGTCTGAGATAGTAATAACTATAAAATAACACACAAAGTAGAGAAATAAATGACACCTTAACAAATTACAATATTTACACACAACATAATCATATCTGGTTGGTCATCATAGCATGTTAGCTAAATGGGAAGGCATTTTTGTTGTCATACTTACACCATAAATCATCCATAACACGATGAAGGCATTTTTATTGTCATACACCATAAATCATCCATATTATTAATAGATACTGGTTGAATTTCTAACAAATCCCAGGTACTATTATAGAATTGGAAAACAAGGAAATTTATTTTATTCTTTTTCAAAGTTAAACATCGCAATAACCATTGATTCTTTGTTGTTGTCGAATACTTACTTTGGAACTAAAATAAATTAAACATCTGTACATTTCCCTGATATTGATACCTTCCACTGATATTCACACAGACTATGTAAAGCTGATTTCCTCTCTGGGTATTGGGTATCCCATCATCAAAGTATGAGTATCATCCGCTTCTATTTTAGGATTCAATATTGTTGACAAACCATTTTGTTCTGTACTCTTTTGGCATGTAATGTTTGGTATTTTCCAGTTATTGAACTCTGAAAACAATAAATTATAACAGAAACAACAAATAGATTCAGGATTCAAAGAACAAGGGCTATCATTATTCACACTATGTAGGTACATGATGACATATTTAACTGGGCCTTTATCAAAGGTATAGGGTTGTGGTGACACAGTTTAGGATATAGTACGCGGCGCAAACGCGTTTCGTTAATTCAGCAAATTACAGCGGCTAAGCCGAGCCCTCAGTGTCACACCTCAGTCACTCCAGCAACCTCCCTTAGAAAACACATAGCCTAATTAAGGTTTATAGATTATCGTAAATGTCATTTCTTGTATCCGTGTTTCTGTGTATTGAATAGACTCTGCATATCGCACAAACTATCTTTTATTATAACCAACCCACAGTAGCTAAATATAGACTTGTAACTTAATAACAAAAGGGTTACTTGATCAGCTTTGACTGATTTTTGTTGTAAGTGCTAAATTCTTTCAAGAAATATAAACATTTCACAAACATTTTCTACTTCGGCGGGACTTGAACCCGCGACCCTCCCTCATACGAGATGCAACTTCTTTGATTCTTTAGCATTGATGAAAATGTTATGATTTGGTTACAATAAACCAAAAATGCTAGGATAGTTAGCACAATACCTTTGTAACTTAACCATAGGTAAGTACCTACCAATCAATCATTTCTATTCGTAGAAACTAAAGCTAATAAGTCATTGTGGAACGATCACACCTTACCAGACTTCACGCATTACAAACCAGTCCAACATTAAGGTCCAACCATCATAGTGCTTGCATTATCAAACATTCCGCTTGTTTGTATTCTCAGAAAAGCGCGGAATCCTCTCTGCAAGTAGCTGTTGTTGTACCGCAGCCCTAGAACAACTCCTTTAAGACCGCAGCGATCATTCGTAGCGTCCACGTGCGTCAGCCACCGCTCGCCATCGCCACATTCATCTAAAACAAACTTGTAGAACCCGAGTCCATCCCACTTCTGATGAAGCCTCGTCGTGGCTGGAGCCCTATATTATTCAGGGTTTATCATTATTTATCATCAAAAACTGGCTTTATTGTGATTTTCAACCATTGTCCGGTGATCAGAGAAAATCCTCCGCCATGCCATGCCATAGACTATCCAAGTCCATTCATGACCATAGACTCAACTTCAACTTCAACTTCTTAATGAGTGGCGCCGCTTGCTTTTCGCTACGACTCTGCCAGTGTCACAGCCTGTCCAGATAGGGCGCTTTACGCGCGTAATGCGCTGGACTCTCGACTCGCGCGTGCTACGCGCGAGTCGAAATACTCGGGCGAACAGTGGAGCGCGCGTAAAACGCCGCATCTGGACGCAATATAAATTGAAACGCGCGAGGGCACTCGCGCGTAAAGCGCGCGTAAAGCGCCCTATCTGGACAGGCTGTAAGTGTTAGTGTCGTAAACTTCTTAAATAGAATATGATCGGTTTTACGAATGAAACTTTTAATTTTGCACCTTAAGTGATTTTGCTAAAACAAAAGGACAACACAATCTATATAAAAGGACAACACAGCATGAAAAGCATAATGTATAAAGCAGAACACATATTATAATAATAATTCACTAATTACACTAATCTCTTATTATAACTTAATATTATTGATTTTTACAAATTTACAAAGTATACAATTTATAATAGGGGAGAAAGTAAAGGATAATATAATTTTGAAGGAAGTAGGACGAGGGATATCAGGGGGAAGGATGTCGTAGAGGGAGTAATGCAATTTAGGGCAATTAAAGAAAATGTGATCCACATTTCCTTCTTCAAGCCCACACTCACACATTGAATGGTCCCGGATCCTTAGTTTCGCTAGAAACACCGGTGTGCATGAGAAGCCTAGTCTCAGACGACAGATAGTTGTAGTTACTACTTTACTGGCCTTGCGGAATTTAAAGAACCAAGGGGAAGAGGGGATATCCGGTTGGATTTCAGCATAAAACTTGCCTTTAATACGACTTGAGGCATGCCATGAATCTTTCCAGGATTTATCAAGGAGAAGTTTCGGTAGTAAGCATAGGTCATGGCAGTATGTATGATAATGCTCAAGAGAACCTAACTGGACTGCATCCTTTGCGCAAGCATCTGCTGTCTCATTGCCCGGAATACCAGAGTGACCTGGTATCCATGCAAGAACTACATTGATGCCTAGTTTATGACATTCATAGAGAATGAGTTTCATTTCAAGGATAATAGGAAGACGAGAAATAGACCTGAAAGGATTGGACAATATAGATTGCAAGCAACTTTTAGAGTCCGAAAAGATGATGGATTTATTGAGGTTATGAGATTTAACAAAGCGGATTGCCTCTAGGAGCGCGACAGCCTCGCCAGTAAAAACTGATGAAGACGAAGGACATTTAAAGCTTAAAGTAATGTGTGTAAAGGGGATCCAGACCGCAGCTCCAACTTCACTATCATGAGATAGCTTGGATGCATCGGTGAAAATGGAGTTCCACCCTTGAAATTTTAGATTCATTTCAGTGTTAAATGTACCTCGGGCGTCAGCAGAATTTTTGTCAATACCAAAATCTAAGATGACATGGGGTTGGAAAACTAGAGCATCATAGGGAATAAGATAAATTGGGTATGTTGGATACTGTCTGATAGAATTTGGTAGTCCTGAAAATATTTTGAAACTATGAAGAAGACATGGGATTTTATCAGCTGGACCAAATAAACTAAGTAAGTGTTTTAATTTTGAAAGAAGGGGGTGATTTGAATTTTGAACCAATTTGAACAAAAACCTGTCACTAAGATATTGCCTTCGTAGGCTTAAGGGAGGTTCTCCACATTCAACCTGCATAGCGTTGATGGGAGAGCACTTCATAGCTCCCAATATTATACGGAGACATCTAGACTGGATTTTGTCAATTTTGTCTAAACCTGATTTATTACAAAGATTAAGAAAGAATGCTCCATAGTCAAAGTGGCTTCTGATTATAGCATTGTATAATAGCTTTTGGGTGTATGGATGAGATCCCCACCATACTCCAGAGAGGCATCGTAGAATATTAATGTTTTTTTCACACTTTTGACCAATAGATATAAAGTGTGAGCTACCTGACATTTTAGAATCCAATGTAATACCCAGAAATTTAACATTATTAGACGTGGGTATGGTTTCATGATTGATCAAGATTTTTACAGGGGGTATGATTCTTTTTTTGGTGAAGACGACAGCAGAGCTTTTGGAAGGTGAGAGAGACAAACCATGGTCAGTAAGCCAGTCACCGAGATAAGACAACGCGGAGTTGAGTCGGTTACTTGCTTCCACCACAGAGAGAGAGGACACATAGAGACAGATGTCATCGGCATACTGTAAAATATCACAAAAACATTCTACAGTTTGCTCGAGGTCAGAAGTATATAAGTTATATAGTAATGGGCTTAAAACAGAACCCTGTGGTAAACCTTTCCAAACTGTTTTAGGAGGTAGGAGACCGAGAGGAGATTTAATAACGACAGACCTTTCCATTATTAAATTGCAAATGAACCGTACAAGCTTTTCAGGAATTCTCAGCTGTAGGAGTTTCCTCCTGAGAACCGGAAGCAGGACGTTATCATAGGCTGACGCTATATCAAGGAAGACACCAACTAAATACTTTTTCTCTCTAAAGGCAATATGGATATCTGTCGTTATTAAGCTCAGGTTATCCATGGTACCCATGCCCTTTCTGAATCCAAACTGGGATTTAGCAAGAACAGAGCTATTTTCGGCCCACCATTCGAGACGGCGCTTGATCAAATGTTCCGCCACCTTGGCCATTACAGATGACAGCGCTATGGGTCGTCGACTAGCGGGGTCCGAGGAGTCCTTACCAGGTTTCAGGATTGGGACAATGATTTGGGATTTCCATTGCTCGGGGACTATACCATAGTCAAAGAATGAGTTTATGAGTGTAAGAAATATTTGTTTTGTTTTTTCAGAAGCTTTAAGAAGGAAGGAATAAGGAATACCGTCAATACCGGGGGAGGAATCAGTCAGTCCGTCAAGTGAGAGTAGCAATTCACTGTATGAAAAAGGTGCGTCCAAGTTGCTTGTTGCTGGGAGAAAGGAAGGAGAAGATGGAAATGATGAAAAAGAAGGAACAGATGGTGGAGCCAGTTTGTCCGAAAAGGCTTCGATCCATGATACGGGATCATTAGATGATATGTTCTCAATGTTTGCAGAACATCTGAAACGTCTTATCTGTTTCCAAACAAGAGATGGGGGAGTACGAGGAGATAAGTGTTCACAAAAATTTGTCCAACTAAGTTTCTTTTTCTTACAAGTTAATTTTCTAAATTTGGCAGCTGCTTTTTTGTAAGATAAGAAGTTGTCCATGGTCATGCTTTGACAGTATGCTTTCTCCGCTGCTTTACGCTCAGCAACAGCTGCTGTACATTCTGCGTCCCACCACGGAGTGGATATTTTAAAGCCACGTGCAGGTTTTTTACGAGGAATGTGAAGGTCTGCGCAAGATATCATAATGTCAATAAAGTTATTATAAGAAGTGAGTATGTCTAAGGAAGGTAAGAATGAGTCAATTTTGTTTTCAAGGGAGGATGAATATGCTGACCAGTCAGCATCAGAGAGTCTGTATTTAAAAGAGGGAGAAGAATTACTAAAAGGAGTGACGTTATTGAGGGGATTTATACATAATGACATTAGTAAGGGAAAATGATCACTTCCGTATGATTGTGGTAAGACTTGCCACAGAATATCAGAAACCAATAAAGGAGAACATAAGGAAAGGTCAACAGCGCTTTTCGGATTCTGGGTGGGAAGTACTCTACGGGTAGGGGAACCATCATTGAGGAGACATAAGTTTGCCTCATCAATGATCTCAAGGAGAGAGAGGCCAAACAAATCGGAGTGGCTATGACCCCACACAGTGTTATGGCCATTAAAGTCCCCCATGATAATCTTGGGGGAAGGGATAGATGAGAATAGAAGGAGAATGTCGGGAATCAATGAAGAGTTAGGGTGAGGAATGTATAGGGATATAAAGGAAATACCGAAGGACCTGATACCAACAACGTTGATATCAGGGGGGAGGGACGGGAGGGTGATTGGGGAGAAGGTAAGGGAGCGCTTTATTAATAAAGCGCTCCCCGCATGCCCGTCAGCCCTGTCGGCCCGGAGGCAGGTGAAGCCTGAGATCCGATAGTGGGATCCAGGCCTCAGCCATGTCTCCGAGACGGCAATGACTGACGGGCGGAATTTATTTATCAAGTGGATCAATTCATGCGTTTTTGAACGCATGCTCTGGGCGTTCCACTGGAGAACTACCACTGGATCCATTGCTGGCGAGTTGAGTAACTAATTGTGTAAGTTTTGAAGCAACGTTGGACGGTAGGGATTGGGGCTTTGTTAGAATTATATCAATTAAAATTGAAAGAAGAGTTTCTATCAGATTGTTATTGAGGAGGGATGTTGTAGGTTGGTTGTTGCCAATAGCACAACCATTTGATAATGATGAGTCTGGTTGCGCTACTATAGCCCTATGAGCAGCCATGTTATATGACTTGCCCAATGGGGCTTTCGGTTTAGGGGTGGCATAAACGGTCTTTACATAAGAACGGGGAGTAACTGCAGAACCAGGTTTCTGCAAGTTATTGGAAGGGATAGGGTTGGCAAAAAGTTCTTGGGCAACCTCAGAAAAGGATCGTGTGGTTTTTGGGAATTGGAGGGATGCTTCTTCATAGGAGATAGAGTTTTGAGCCATAACAATTTTTATTGATTTTTGCCTCTCTTGTTCTGGGCAGTTTCTGCTGGTAGCATAGTGTCGTCCAGAACAATGTAGGCAGGAAGCATTTGCTTCTTGAACCTCACAGGAGTCCCCTGAATGCTCTTTTGAGCAACGGAAGCACCTCGGCTTCGACCTACATTGTGCCTTTGTATGGCCAAATCGGCAACAAGTGTGGCACTGAATGGTTGGGTACTGATATAACTCGACAGGAAGGGAGTTGTAGTAAAGGAAGATACGGGAGGGTAGGATTTGTCCTTGGAAGGTGATGACAACAGTTTGGGTAGGTATCCAAGACACTTTACCATCATCGGTCACTTTTCTATTGAGACGTCGAGCTTTCAAAATAATGCCACAACCATCAGGGCGAACAACATCCCTGGCAAACTCGTCCATAGAGAGGTCTGTCGGAACATTGCGTACAAGACCCATCCTAGTAACATTGTAGGTTGGAATACTTGCTACGTATTTACACATGGTTAGTATTGGGGATAGCATGAATTTATTTGCATAATCCGCTGAAGTAAATTCCACAGATACCTTATTGCGTCCAACTTTTTTTACACCTTCGCCTGGGCAAACATTCTCAAATTTGTGGGTGGCCAGGAACTGACCAAACTTAATTGGTTTTAAAATAGTGCCTGAGGCAGGATCAGATTCAACGCGCGACACGTTTACGATAAATGGTCCTTTATCCACGCTTGTGTAGGCCTGTATAGCACCTACAACTATCGACGGGTGTGTGTATACTGTCTGAATAGATGGAACATTCAGTTCATCAGAAGATATGATCTTCTTGGCAGGAGAACTTTGGCTCTCCGGCGCAATTAAGGGGCGCTTAGTGGCAGAACTCGTTACCTGGGGATCGGGAGGGTCCGGAGGGGGTGGTACCGGCGGTACCAGGTCGTACTCCATGATGCAAGTTGAGGCGGCAAAACCTCAAACTCAGATCACAGAGCAAATACGGGGTAAAAACACTTACTTATCAATAACCCACACCACACAGAAAAACACAAACACTTATTTGGTTAGAAAAATCAACTTGTGAATATAAAACAACCGGAAATTTGCAAAAAAACAGCCCGAGAAGCTTATTCGCTACCAAGGCCGACAGCAAAGTCCGACCATAGACTCATTCTCTCAATCACAAGAACCGGTCAAACTTCACATGACATGTCAGTGTCATTATTTAGCACTATTGATACCCTCAAGAAGTTGAAGAATAAAACCATATTCGAAGTCCAAGTGAGCCTTACACCCTAACGTAGACCTTGCAATGGGTCTGCTATAGATTATTCACCTACCAAAACTAGGCTGTGTCTATACATTTAAGAATTTAGAATAAACATCAGACAAGGCAATATGGCTGTAATATGGCTTTAGCCTGTTCATAAAAAATTGACAAATGAAACTAAAAAAAATGATGTTAAACTTTATCGTCATCCCAAAGATTGTAATGATAAGATGGTAGAATGACGTGTCATCCACATCCATCCACAATCCACTTGTCAAAACCGAAAATAATTTAAAAAAATATATTATTTGCATTTTAATCTGTGGACAGCAGTCATGAAATGCACAATATTTCTATTTATATTCTATCTACTATCTATACAAATCTGAGGTACGTGGGACTGTTAGCATCCTATTAGTTTGTGGTGGCACGGGTGGCACTTCCGAGGCTCTCCGACGGAGTGGTTTTGTTCTCTTTGGCTCTCCAGTTTAAAAAATATTTGATGTCTGGCTAGAGACTGGCTGGCTAGTCGATGCGACGACGTGTGACCGAGAGCTGGTGAGTATCTGGCGCATCGCATCAGTATTGAAAGGCCTATTACACTTCACGGTTTACCGAAACGGTGCGCCGTGACGGCGGAAAGGACGTTCTGATTACACTGCACGGTCGCCGCCTTCCTAACTCAGTTGCCTGTCGAACGTAGTAGGAGTATGGCGCCTGTGCTCTCAAAATTTCAAAAAATTGGAATCGCCCTTGCCGCAACTGCGGCTGTAAATGTGAGAAGAAATAAAAAAAAAAAATGTTGGACCAAGCAATATCTTCTTTTATGAAACAAAATGTGTAATATGAACATCTTGCATTCGTTCCATAAGTTAGGCATGTCTTTATATAGTTCTATAACATTGGACAATACATCCTTTTCCTTTTGGGAAGTCATTTTGCACGCAAGGCTCGCTGATGCACGTCCGCTCACAATGAACGCCTCGCGCGACTGAGCGGCCGGTCTCTCTGAGCGCGTTTACATTTGCCGGCGCACCGGCAGTTAGGAAGTTAGGACGGCCGGGAGCGCACGGTGTTCCGGTGTCGGCTTCCTTTCTTCCTAACAGCGATTACACCTTCCGTTTTAAGCTTCCTAACTCTTACCGTCGACGGTGCACCGTAAAGTGTAATCGAGCTTTGATTGCCAATTTGCCATACAGCTTCGTGGTGATGCAGCTAGTATCTTGCTTGGGGACGCTTCCAACTGTTATTGTCATGGATCAGTTGAGCTATCTGTGGGTAGACTGTTTGCAAACGTCTGAATTTCAACAAAGCGCCTTTGATATCTTGAGAGCAAATCTATTAGTGTTATTCTTTGAGGATTTATAAAAGGAGCAACCTGGGTTAACCCAAATACTAACCTACCTATGTAATATCTAACCTCCCCTGATATGAAGCTGAAACTTGAATTCATCACTTACCAGTTTGGCGCTGGTCAGGACAAAAGTGAAATGCTTGTCAATCACAATTTTACATGAATAAATGAATACTAATGCTGGATAATCCACTCCACACAGCATCATCCCTGACCTTACGTAAGCAGAGCTTGTGTTATGTGTACTCGATAACTGATACAGTTACTCTATGTGATACACCTAACCACCCCGTATAGCCAGCAGTCTTTCGCAGATCGTCATCTCACCTGGCTGGAGGGTGTCCTACACTACGTTTGCCGAGTCGCGGTCTCCACTCAAAAACACGTTTACCCCAACGGTTGTCGGTGACAACCGAGATATGGCCGGCCCACTGCCACTTCAGCTTGCTTATTCTTTAAGGTATGTTGATAACTTTGGTTCTCTGTCGGATGTATTCGTTACGAATCCTGTCCTTCAGAGAGCTTTCCATAGCTCGCTGAGCGACTTTGAACTGACGTTAGACCTAACTAAACGTTATACGTCACACATCACCCGTATTGTGGGTGGATAGATACCTACTCTTAACTTACGTTCGTTCGTCGTGTTTGCCGGGCGGTAGGCGGTCGCCGCGCCGCGGCCGCCGCGCCCCCGCCGCCGCCGCGCCGCATCCGCTAACAAACACCAGCAACGAAAACGCTTCGCCCGCACCGATGACAATGACGATGACGACAGACAGACCGAAGCAACTTCCTGAATTTACCAAATGTGACAAGAGTCATTTACTGGCATTTGTAGACCCCTGCCGCACTTACCCCATTTCGATGGGAAAGTGCGGCTATGGACATGCTGTTAAAAATCCAATGAAATACATAGAAAACTACTTCAGAACTCTATAATTGCAAGTTCTATTTGGAGATAATTCATCAGGGAACGTGGTAATGAAATAAATTAATATTTTACAATGTTCACAGTATAAACACAATTCGAGTGCAAAGTGAACTTAAAATAAAATACGCCGCTCTTCCCCCAACTGACCTTACTAGCTTCCGGTTAGTTAGGGTAACTGGAGGTATGGAGCTTTTTCAAACATAGTGTTTAAAAGATTATTTATCTACTCAACCTCAGTATTCTGAATCACGAGATAATTCGGTGGGCTGTTTACCGCCCGTTTCACATTTTTCTGTAGTATTTTTACCGGTCAATATTTAGACATACATCAACATGCGCTACGTATTTTAATCCCGAATCATGAATCACGATTTTAATAAAAGAGGCTGATCTACGTAAACTGACGAAGGAATTTGCAAATTTTGCCAAGAATTTTAAACCAGACATGCCTTTTATGGGAACTGTAAAAGCATTTTGTGCAGCGTTTTGTTTGGATAGATAACACACCCATGTTAGGTATCTATCCAAACAAAAGCTGCCGAGTCTATCTAAGTGCTTTATTTATCTAACAGACTTATATACCTACCTAGATCTGATCAGATTGTTAAAAACTAGTTCCGAACAAGTCTGCGGATGCATGATTTGTATCACATCACCGTAAATATGACCGAGGTTATAGATGTAAATCAACCGATTTAAAACGTTTTAAACCAAATTTCGCCGTTTTAAACCGCAAACAAATCGTTTTAAACGGTTGAAAACTAGCACACACACAACTTTGCGTCAAGTCCCGACATTCTGTTTAAAACAAACTCACACACTCCCACTCGAGAGTAACAACGAGAAACTGCCACGAGAGTGTAAGTGTGTGCGTTTGGTTTTAAACCATTTTAAACCGAATCAAATTGCTGATTTAAATAAGGTTATCAATATCAGTATATGCCGCATTAACAAATTTTTATAGTTTTTATGTTTTATATCGGTAAAATCAAGAAAATAGTTAAAATTAAGAAAAACATAGTCATCAACACCAAGAGTTTTAAACCGAAAAAAATGGTTTAATTCGGTTTAAAACGGGTTTTTTCGTTTTAAACGGATTGGTTTAATTGGTTTTAAACCGGCCTTACATCTATAACCGAGGTCGACATCTAATGACCTCTCTACGCTTCTTTGAACTAAATGTGATTGAACTTCGCAGAATTACCAACCGGATAGAAAGCTAAAACAACGTAGCTTAAGACGTCAAGAAACAACCTTCATTGATAGATAAATAGTCTAGTCTAGCCTTTCTCGAATAAGGCAGGCAAATGACCTAATGTTGAGTGATTCTTTTGATATCAATCATAAATCAGGGACCTCTGTTGGGGATATAGTTTCTAATTAAAGCTAAAACATGCTACCCACCCAATACCTGGGTAGCAATTTATAAGTAGGTAGATACGTAATTATCCTGGCTGGTAAAATACCAGTAATCATACCTATAGCTATTTAATTAAATGTTTCGTCACTTCGTACGTAATAGTCCGTTGTGTGTTTAGTCGATCAGCTACGAAAATGGTTCATCTAATTTTAGAATGTAAATAATGAGACGTTCCACAACTTTTATAGCTCTAAATCCCTTGACACACAATGTATCTTATCTACCACGAGCGCATGAGAACACCTCGTAGGAAATCTCGCCGTCACGCGTTCGTGACGTAGTCTGTGCGTAGACCTTACTTCCTTCCTACATAGGAATTAAATAACTAAAATCCTCGCTAAACTAAAACCTTTTAAACCTCGGTTAAACTTTTAAACGTTCCTATTAAAATACGACCTAATTATAAATCGGCAAGCGGGAGTTTGTTTAGAAATGTGTAGAAGCTTCGTAACATAAAAAGAGGAGGGAAGCGCAGCCTTTCCCAGCATTGAGACAGTGTAGGCTAATAAAAAATAGTTTATTTAGCTCTGCTTCTTGGGTGCTACATGGTGCTGTGTGGATTTTTAATAGCATACCTATGTAAAAATGTTCTTTAGGTAGGTAGTAAAGGTACCTGTATAGGGAGCAGTACCTACTGCATGTTTTGTTCACTGGTAGTACACATTGCACAACGACGCGCGACGACGGTGCAAAACCAAGACTGCCACCGCCGCCATCAGCCTGCCACGCTACAACACTAAGTACCTTGAAGTTGGCTCACGTTGAATAGGGACATGCTGGAGGCGAAGGAAAACTAATCCAGAGTTCAGAAAAAATGGCGTAACGTCAAGATGAAAGGTCACATCCAAGACTGATGATAAAGGCAGGGCATCCTCCGTACTGATAGTGTCTTACAAGTCTTAACTTGCTTATCTCAAATAACGTTACTTATCTTAAACGTGAGTAAATAACTGTATTTCATATCATGCTTTGACAACATATTTTCACTTGCTTAGCTTTGTTATCAAATACCAAACAAGTTACACATTCAAACAGGCTGTAAAAGGACGACTACAAAAAACGAACAGGGGTGGCGGATTCCCAATTTGTAACTTATTAGGGGGTAAATCTATAATGAGGTAATGCAAGTGCTTCTATTATAAGCTTCCACTCTGAAGCAACTAAACTAAGCTCCCTATACGTAGATTCAAACAGTAGGTAACTACCTATAAAGATATAGAACAAAATCTTAAAAAAGGCCTCTCAACTCAACTCAATAGATATGATCACATCAATTACTTTAACTTACGCTTGGCCAGATATAATTCGGTTTAGTAAGAATTTAATAAAATAAAAGAGTTTTCTCAACCATTGTTTTTTTGTTCCCTAAACAGTCACATCAAATGTTGTACTCAATGAGTTTTTTTTTCATTTCTTTTTATTTTCGTTTACAAGGGCGAAAGTTTATAACTATACTCTAATTCATCAATAATAGTACATTGTTACCCAAGGGTTGAAAGTAACTTATTTAGTCCCGAGACGGGTTTGGCGCCCGAGTGTAACGAGGTTGCCAATAGTTCGAGGGACTACTTATGTTACTTTCACCCTAGGTAAACACTGTGCTTTTCATTACGAATACAAGGAAATATTAATAAAAAACATGAGAAAACAAATTAATCAAATTGCCGCAATTTTTTTTTATAAATTAGTCCATCTAGGACAATCGAAAGCCATAAAGCCATACTGCCTTGTCTTTCGTATTTTTTGAATTCAGTGAATTGTCGCTAATGCGAATTTTTTTTTAGCTTCAGCATTTATTCTGCCACTTTCATGGTTCAATAGCAACGTTATAGCTGTCAGTTGAAAACGATTCTCCCTAGGGCGGAAAAGTATCACTTTCAACCCGCTCTTCAGGCATGTTCAGACCGTCTGAACATGCCTGAAGAGCGGGTTGAAAGTTATGATAGTAAAAGCACCTAAACCACATAATTGATGACGTACAGGAAGGTTCATAATAAATACCAGGGAATCGGATTCAGAATCCGATTCAGAAATGTCTGGAGAATGTTAAATTTTATAAGCAATATATTTTTTAAATTATTTTATATTGTTTTATTTCCCTATGGAGACTGGAAAACGGGGCCGCATCCAAGCTAGCGTTACTTTTTCATTTATTTTGAGAGTAAGGTTACGACGGTGTTCCTATCTAATGATTTTAGATCTACATCTATTCTGTGCAAAATTTAAACCAGATCCGTTCAGCTGCTCTTGAGTTATTAACCCAACTTTGTTTTATGTATGATCTAACAGCGAAAAGTAGTTGGTAAGGTTGGTTAGGTAGTAAGTTAATATTAGGTTTCTATCGCACAAGCAAATCAAAATTTAATAAATAGAAATTTGAAATTTATCTTTAATATTAATTTAATAGAAAATAAATTAGTTTAAAATCTTATTCAAATGTAATTTTAAAGGGAATAAAGGCTATTTTTATTTTATTTTATCGCACAAGCAAAACCGCGCGCAGTTAACACTAGTAGTGATCCATGGAAAAAACCTGTTTTCTACTTCTGACTATTCATTATGACAGTGACATAATTATCATGACATTTCTTTATTTACATAAAATATCTATTGATGAACCAGGGTATAGTTACTTATAATTTTTTATTGAAAAAATAATTCTTTCCTTTTTGATAATTATGACCGACTTACACAAATATGGCAAAGGTGTGCTGCGACGCAGGTTGCAGGTTCGATTCCCGCCTTGGTACAAATGTTTGTACGATCTGTAAATATTTGTTTAGCAATAAATTATAATTTGGTGTACAAAATGCGAACACTTTTTGAGTGTACTCAAAAGACAGCTGGCAGATACTCAGGTAGAAATGTAAAAAGGACCATAGAGTCCTTGTGCTGTCCGAGCCTGGCTTAGAGGACCCTGGTGTCTTCCACGTTGCCTCCACGACACAACACGTGGATGGCACCGCGCACGTAGCAACGCGATAACGAGTAGGTACCCACCTAATGAGGCCAGTGACATTGACATGTCCCATCTCGCGCGCTTCATCATCAATGAATCATGAACGCCTTGAATGAACTGAGGTATCACTTGTTCTTGAAAAAAGAACCAATCGGGCGAGTCAACCAAGTTCGATCATATCACAAAAATCATTCCAAAATAAAAAAGGGTCATAAAATACCTACCTACATGCCTTTGAAATGATATGACATTTGAAAAAAATTCTGTAGTGGAAAAATTTAAAATTATAAAATCATCTCCACTTTTGAGATAATTACGTAGATACCTACCTACCAACTTACTACACACGCGGTTGCTATGCGTAAAAATAAACGAATTTAGACTACTACCTACCTAGTAGGTAATGTTATTGAATCATCACTTTGTATTTTTGGGTGGGACCTTTGATCCAGTCTAAAGGTATTTGGATTATTACACGATGATGAGTCAATTACCCTAATAATAATAATAAAGTGTAGTGATGTTAGATAAGTTTTAGAATAGGTACCGAATGAACTTTACATGTTCTATATTCTGAGAACTACATAGATACGTTCTTCCAAGCGCGCGCCTGCCCTGGCGAGACGCACGATAATATACTAATCGGTTTCTTTGGCCGATTCCTAAACTACCCATGATGGATGATGACCATTGCCATTCGCATCTTGTTTAGGTAATCAAAACTATTTTGCTGGACAAAGACTGCTTGCTTATAGATGACTAGCTGGTACCCGCGACTTCGTCTGCGCATGATTAGTATTTGGAGTACTCGCGATTTTACTTGCGTAATTTCCTTTCCCGTGGGATTTTCGAGATAAAATAAAGCCTATTTCTTATTCCAGCTTATAATCTATCTCTGTGCCATTTCATCCAGATCAGTTCAGCAGTTTTTGCGTGAAAGAGTAACAAACATCCATCCATCTATCCATTCATACTTACAAACTTTCGCGTTTATCAGTTCAATTCAGTTTGGTTCCCCTGGGCTATACGGGTTTTCAAAAATTTCTCACTGCATATGAACGACGCGTACACACGCGTCGTTCAGATGTTGTGAGAAATTTTTGAAAACCCGTATAGCCCAGAGGAACCAAACTGAATTCCGGGATAAAATGTATCCCATGTCCAATCGTCCCGAGTTCCATTCGAATTCATTCAATTCCGTCGTGATGCGTGGTTAAAGAATTTTTGTTCCACCTTCTTTCCCAGGGGAACCTTACTGAATTTCGGGATAAAAAGTATCCCATGTCCTTCCTTGTACTATGAACTCAAATCGTCCTGAGTTTCATTCCAATTCATTCAGCAGTTTCGGCGTGATGCGCGGTAAAGGAATTTTACTTTCATACCCTCTCCCATGAGAACCTTACTGAATTCCGGGATAAAAAGTATCCTATGTCCTTCCTCGTAGTATGACCTATAATCATGCCGAGTTTCATTTCAATCCATCGAGTAGTTTCGGCGTGATGCGCGTTTACGATACAGACAGACAGACAGACAGACAGACAGACAGACAGACATGAAAAAAAAAAATTACAGTTTTGGCTTGAGTATCGATAATAGAGTGCCCTCCAAAAAAAATTTTCAAAATATCTTCAATGTACAGAATTGGACCTGTTACAGTTTTATTATAAGTATAGATGATGCTTATGATAGAAGTTATTAGGTTTTTCCCTCTAAATTTTATTTGTCCAATATTATTTCATTATAGTCTAGGAATTACCTGGTCTGCATGCATGTCTATAGTAGGTATAGTAGTGGGGTATCGTATATCTTTGCTTAAACTCAAACTTAGTTTAATTTGTGACTATAGCAAGAACCTACTTTGCTAGGTAGGTATGGGCAATACAAATTTCGAATAGAACTAGGTAAGTACCTACCTACCGTACCTACCTATTATGAATAATCTATGTAGTCGGCCTTCAATTACTTCACAATTCCGTGACATCACACACGTGTGAAGTCAGGGCATAACGTCACTAGACCAATTGGACAACTCACATGACTTTTTATACATACTAGAAGAATTCGGAAAGAGAAGGAAGGAATGCTACCTTTCAGGGTGAATTTCAAAGCTCTGTTGTCTAAAAGTTGGAGAAGATATAAATAAATAAATAATTCCGGACAGTCCACACATCATAATCTAGCCCCAAGCTAAGTAGAGCTTGTGTTATGGGTACTAGATGACTGATATACTTAATCCAATACATTACTTAGATACATATTTTTTATAATAAATAGAAAACACCCACACCAACGGAACACATTTATGCAGATCGTACACAAATTTGTTCCATGGCGGGAATCGAACTCGCAACCTCCTGCGTAGCAGGCGGATATTCACCCACCGCGCCACATGATTGATCTGTAAAGTAATCAAGCCTTGTTTTTTCAGGTGTTTAATAATAATAAAAATAATAAAGATAGTTCAGTAGATTCAATTTTCTTTGGCTGGAACTTACCTCTAGATTTTAAATCATGGAATATTTTTCTTAATTAAATCTAAAAACTTAAAATTATTAACCCTTAAAGGTGATCCCATAACTAATTATATTAAATAAATAAATAAAATTTTGCATGTAGGTCTTTTTATGACGTAGGCACCCATATGGATTGTCGGAAATATTTACAGTTACAATGGATCAAAGGTAATAACATACTTACATATTTTCGTGTTGCATGTTTTGGGCCGTTAAAACCACGTAGGTACACAAATATCCTATGGTTATTTTTCACTTACCCGACATCAACCCCACATAATATCCTATGGTTATTTTTCACTTACCCGACATCAACCCCACACCAAACATACCCCTTCATTTAATGTAATATAATGTAACTTATTCTCAACGCTCTAAAGTTTGCAAAATAGTAATATAGGACCTAGTTAGCAAAATAGTAATAGTAATATAGTAAATAATCTATCTTACTCTTACTATTATATACAATAATAAATGGGAAAGTCTGTGTGAATGTTTGTTAAAGGTAATCTCCGTAACTAGGTACTTAAGTTATTTAGATGAAATTCGGTACGTAGATAGTTTAGTAGGACCTAGAATAGGACAAAGACTATTAAAATTTTTAATCTCTGAAGGGGTTTAATAGTTAAATAAAAGTTTGTATGGAAAATTATTTTTCCTTGGTACAATTTACCTACTCAAAACTCGGTATAAATAAACTACAAAGTAAATAATTAAACACGTATTTTTTATTTTTACGAAACTACCCCAAGGAGGCGTGCAATAAATTTCTGTATTTGACAAATTTCCAAGCGGGCGAAGCCGCGGGGCGGAACTCGTACAGTAATATATCTAAGTTGTTGAATATATTGTAATTCAAATATACATAGAGCTGATTATTTCACAATAAACTGTAATAATGTTTCATCGCAATCACTTAACCCTTCGGTGACCATCCACTCACTTAACCCTTCGGTGACCATCCACTCACTTAACCCTTCGGTGACCATCCACCCGAGAGGGGTAAATTTATAGACATATCTACCTAAAAAATTTTCACTACGTTCGTAAATTTAAAAACAGCGCTGCATGCTGCAAAAGCTGAATTTACTCCTTGTCTTAGTTTTGATTTTTATTTAAGTTAGTATGGTAAAGCCTCTTTTGTTTTGTGATTTTAACTGTGTAATTAGAATCTAAGACAATAAATACTTTTTCTTTCTTTCTTTTCTTTCTTTCAAATGATAAATGATTTCACAAATTTTCAAATTTGCAATAAATTTCTATTCAATTCTAAATAAACAAATTTGTCAGCTCATTTCTATAAGCCATTTTAATAGTAAATCCTTATGAATGAAGTCTCGGGCTAGTGTTTCTTATAAAAACCTAGCCGCGTCCAGACAAAGCCATTAGGTATATTTGTCTATGACACGTGAGATGACTCGCTGTGACGAGGTAGATCTCTGGTTGATTGATGAGTGGCGACGACGCCCAGCCGTCTCTCCCGAAATAAAAGGAGGCGTGAGATCGCTTCTCGGAACCAGCACCCAAATAACGGTGAGGACAGTCTTTTTGGAGGAAAACACTACATCAATCTAAATACCGAAGTATTCACATGGATACTCATTTCATGAACCGTGATAGTTAGGCAGTTGAAATTTTCACAGATGACGTATTTATGTTACTGCTATACATATAAAATAAAATAAATAGTCTACGCGAGTCTGAATCTCACTTTGTCGGTTTTTATTTAAAGGTAGAGTTCGTTCTCTTAAAATTTTACAGAAGAATTGTCTGAAATTACATCTGATGTGAGACATAAGTATTGTGTAATATCTACGAGTCGATAACCTTCACCGCTGATTCATTTTGATGAAGATGACCAACATTCCAGCACGCTACGCTATTATGTACCTACCTATGGTAGGCACTTTCATTATCTTATGAAAAATATATCACATAATTACATAGGTACTATAGTAACTTAATTTTATACTTTCAACAAAAAATTAAATTTAATGAAAAAAAAAGAAATTACTGTAGTAGTTTAAGTTAGTATTGCAATTGGAGGATGTGCCTTAGGTAGGGATGTAAACTAGGCTCTATTCCTTTTTTATACAATTGCAATCAACGGAAATCGGATGAGAAATAAATACTCATACACATACAAACAAAAGCCGTTATTTATGAACTCATTCAGGTTCTCATTCGTTAGTTGCTGAGGAAGAGGGAGAAAAGGACAAACCTGGGGCCAAATTCCACTAAATTCAAAGCAAAGGTCTCAATAGTGTCATACTATCAAGATGGCTAAAATGACGTTTGCGTTTTGGTATTCTACTATTTTTTACGCTTGAAGAGACATAATAATTAGAAGAAACATTCATAATTAAAATGTCAAATTGGTAGTCATAAACGTACTAATCCTCAAAGCTATGAATGAACCACAAAAAGTTTGTGTTAGTAGAATACCAAAAAGAGTAGAACACTGTCATTTTGACACGATACTATTGTAATGGTGAAGCGATTTATTAAGTGGAATTCGGGCACTTATCGGAACCAGTTGTGAAATCCATCCATGTGAATGGAACCTCCCAATTTAATGAATTGCTTCGGATATCCGCACATGTGTCTCTGCCTGCGGTAAGATAACCGACACGCGCCCGCCTTACTACAGTGGCACGCTTGTCGCACGTGTGTCCGACACAGACACACCGAATATCACTCTTATCACAACACTCATAGGCTTTGGAATTACTGTAGCAAAGATTAGTTCGCTAAATCTCGTAGTGATTACGGTTTCGACCTTCGCTTGTTGGAATAAAGTAAAGATTTGATTGGTGGTAAGGCATTGCATTGATCGAGACCTCATGAATGAAACTAGTAGCTAAGGTCGTTTGTAGTAGTGTAACGCGTAGTAAAAGGCTGATTAGAGATGGAAAATGACTCGTACCTAGCTAAAGATCTCATTAATTACACAGCATTTGCTAGTTGGACGCGCGCGGAATACGATAAAAACTGCTGAATCATTGATCAAATAATCACTTAATTCCTAATGTCGTATAATTAAATACCATTGTCATATAGTAGGTAGGTACCTTCCATACTACGTACCTAGGTACCTACCTACTTTATACCATTCATCACAGATGTCTGTTTATGTGGGGAATAAATATACCCACCATCCTGCTTGTGGAATGTTAATAAATACTTAGGTAAATGAACTCAGTAAAGCTAACGCGTTCTAAAACTGAAGAACAATAAGAAAAATAATACGACTGTAAAATTTATTTGTGTATGTAACTAAGCATCTACTTACCTATTTCTTTGGAAAATATTTTTCATGTTCTTGTAACTTAGGACTTGGAACACAGTACCCACCTATACAGGAGCAGTTACGTACAGATGTAGTAAAGTTGTAGGAAACCATTGCAGTTTTCACCTAGTCTGATAAAATAAGTGAACTGGGTACTTATAGTCAAAAATGCTTTAAAGTATACCAACCACCAACGATGAGCAATGAAAACTTTGGGGCTAGATGATGCTGTGTGGATTGTCCATCATCAAAAAAAAAAAAAAATAAGTAAAACTAATGAATCTAGAATTTTATATGCTTCTATTAGCTTCCTATAAAAATCTTAGCTTATAAAAAAATAGCTATTGAAGGTAAATTAATTTTAAATTATTGTTTTTCGTTATTTTGCTTACAATATATATTTTTCGTTTGCTTTAAAATAATTGTATAGCTTAAGTAAGTATTGTATTATGTTATAAACTTAAGCCAAGTTGCCATACAAATTAAATAACTGTGGTATTTTTTACACCTAAATGGGTTAGAATGGAAAAATTGCCGTAGACCGGAATTACCATAATCGCATAACTGCATAAAAATCCAAGGGCGGGAAAGTATGGGAAATTACCTACACCTCAATGCGTAATCAGAATTTCCTTCCTGTACTTATCGTCATCACCTATGGGTGACATTATGAAGTGGTGACATTATGAATTGGCGGCAAGTGGCAAGGAAAAGAGATGAAATCATTAAAATACCTTATTTCGAGTATTTATGTTCTTTATCATGACTCATTAGGTCTCTCTAGGAGCCGTTCTAGCCTAGCAGTGAAAGTAGAGCAGCCTCAGGGTTTTTTTTACCACCGGAGCTTTTAGTTGTGTATGTGTGTGATATGTGAAACTTAACTTGATAGTCAAACCTTTATGTAATCTTTCATAAACACAGAAAAAAATGTAGCAGACTTTACTATAAGTAGGTAAACTGTATAATTATTTATAATACTTATGTAATATATTATAAAATTTGTGTTTTTTTTACCAAAAAAGTACGAAATGTTTGAATTTAGAAACAGGGGTTTCTAAATTCAAACATACTGAACTCTGTTTAGAAGACGGGAAAAAAATAATACCTACCGCGAAAAACGTTACATAACAAACATTTACTATTTTCTCGCAGAAAATGAGAAAAGTAGAGCATGCTCCTCGTAGATACAGCTGTTTTCTTCTTGGGCGAGATTAAATCTTATTAAAATAAAGTGACTCTATCGCTTCTCACGAGTTATTCTAGAATTCGAAGTTGCGCTCGGGATCCAAATGATCCAATTCAGTACGCCTGTGACTATGTTTTAGTGACCTGTGTCTGCTTTACGTCTGCAGTGCATAATCTACCGGTGAATACTTAATACTCTCTAAAAATGTTACTACCAATAATACTCGGTGCAAAATCTGTTATAATTACCTATATACCTATGTAAACTGTTAGGTAGGTTATTCATACTCAGGGACTGAGTTAAACCGGAAGATTTAAGAATGGAAGTTTTTGCATAAGCTTATAAAGTAGATCCAGTACCTGCCCAAAGATAGACAAAATGAGTAAAATCAACAGGAACCTTCAAAATTCTGGTTTAACCATAGACATAGAATTTTTTCACTATCCTAAGCCTATGGGTTTACCTACTCAAGTACAAGTAACTATTAGCTACATCACAGAGATATTATAATTTTTTTGTGTGACTCACACAGCCCAAAACTGTAAATTGAGACCACGTCGATATCTCTGAATTGTTGTCATTACGTTAATTTGTAGAGCTCACTTTATACACTATCGACACGACTCACACGCTCCGACATTATAACTAATACCTACTCGTAATAGAGGCGTGGGTGTTACTATTTTGTGGATGTGACGTAGTCTGGACAATTAGATTTCAGGATCAATAAAAAATTTAAATGTAGTATCCGTATAGGTAATTATGTCAAACACACCTCTATATCGAATGGGTAGTTACTTACGAAAATAACAGCCTAGTGCACTATAATATGCCAAGTCATTTATCCTTAACCTATGATGACCTAACTTTCCATGAGAAAGCGAATCACAGTTTGTTGGATTACTCGAATACAATACTTATAACAAATAAACGCACGGAAATTTTGCTATGGAATGTCACCCGCCCGCATCTGCAATTTGTTCTCTTTTACAATATAAAACTTCTCTATGATTTTAAACTGTTCCTTACAATTCAAAATATCTTTAGTAATGACGAAAATTACAGTTAAAGAATATGCTTAAATTAAATAAAACTTGTATATACAATTGAAACAAGTGAGCTAAAATTAATTAAAATTAGGTTCGAGATGGAATTGCCAAGGTACAAATTACCAAAAGCTATCATCTTTTTTGTATGTAAGCATTAAGACGAACATCGCGATATCAGTACGAAGCCACGCCCGCAAGAAAAGAGCAAATCACAGTGATTGTGAAAAACTGTCAATAGCTAACAAATAACGGGTACAGGGCAAACATCTCAAAGAGTGCTGGTGAGTCAGCTGTAGCTAATTAAAATGAACCAAGCTAAGCAGTGCCGTGTGGTGCCGGCTTAGAATCGCACCACCCCAACTCTTCCCGTGGGTGTCGTAAGAGGCGACTAAGGGACACACCGGGGGTGGGCAGCAGCGCCCCCGCAGAACAACTCCTTCACCAAACTGCGATCCCCAACCCGCATGCCCAGCGTGGGGATTATGGGCATTACCCCCAAATGAAGACACAAGCCAAAAAATGGCCCCCAGTACCCGGCCGCCTCGCTATTCCTGGCTATGGTAGCGGCCATGGTAACGGCGGGGCAGGGGGTGCTAAGAATCACCGGCCGGCAGGCTACCACACAATATCGAAACTGACCCTGGCAACGTACAACGGACGCACTCTGAGGCTTGACAATCATCTAGCGCAGTTGGAAGTGGAGTTAGAGAACATTAAATGGCATGTTCTAGGGTTGTGTGAAGTCCGTAGAGAGGGGGAGGACACCGTAACCCTAGACTCGGGCCATCTTCTCTACTTTCACGAGGGTGATAAAACATCCCAGGGTGGCGTAGGTTTCCTCGTCAATAAGGCCCTCTCTAACAACGTTCAAGAAATCTCCAGTGTGTCGACCAGGGTAGCGTACCTGATCCTTCGGCTATCCAAGCGGTATAGCATGAAGGTAATTCAGGTCTACGCACCGACCTCGGCACACCCGGATGATGAAGTGGAGGATATGTACGAAGACATATCCAAAGCCTTACACAACACCACTAAGGCTCACTTCAACGTTGTTATGGGGGACTTTAACGGCAAGGTGGGAATCCAGACTGGCAACGAATCCCGAATAGGCCCGCATGGTTATGGAGTTAGGAATCACAGGGGGCAAATGCTTGTCAACTTCCTTGAGAAAGAGGGGCTGTTCTTAATGAACTCCTTCTTTAAGAAACAGCCCCAGCGGAAGTGGACATGGCAAAGCCCCGACACTGTGACAAAAAATGAGATCGACTTTATCATGACGGATAGCAAGCACATATTCTGAGATGTCTCAGTGATCAACAGGTTCAATACCGGATCTGATCACCGAATGCTCCGAGGCACTCTGAATATCAACTTAAAGCTTGAAAGAAACCGTCTGATGAAGTCCACGCTCCGACCTAATCCAATCCAAATCATGGCGGGCACCGAGAAGTTTCAGCAGCTTCTCGGGGATAGATTCGCTGCCTTGGAACCCACTGATGACGCTGACGAGACCCTACACAATCTGGTCGAAACGTTGAGGGACGAGGGCACTAAGTTCTGCAGCAAGCTAGGTACTGGCAGGAAGTCCAAACTCTCGGATGAGACTCTGGATCTGATGACAAAAAGACGGGAAACCACCCAAATGTCTTCGTTAGAGAGGTCAGACCTGAACAAGCGAATCGCGAAGATGGTACGGCGTGACCTTCGGAGCTCCAACACACGCCTCATTGAAGAGGCGATAGAGCGAAACCGAGGGTCCAAAGTATTCACTCAGCAGCTTGGCAGGAGCCACCTGACGAAGCTTAAAACGCACGACGGGAGGATCGTTTTGTCGAAGCCAGAGATCTCAGCTGAGATAGAAGACTTCTATGGCCGTTTGTACACTGCACATACCCCTCAGTCCCGAAGAGATGACCATGATTCTAGAGCCACCCTGACACGCCACTATACCGACGAACTGCCAGATTTCAGCCAGGATGAAATCGTGTTAGCTCTGAGGCAGCTTAAAAATGGAAAAGCCCCGGGTGAGGACGGTATTACTTCAGAGCTTCTAAAGGCAGGAGGAGCCCCCATTATACAGGAGCTACAGAGCCTCTTTAATACCGTCCTTCACAGTGGGAGAACTCCTAAGGCGTGGAGCGGGGGTTTGGTGGTGCTCTTTTTTAAGAAGGGCGATAAAACCCTCCTTAAAACTATAGACCCATCACACTCCTGAGCCACGTCTATAAGCTGTTCTCGCGAGTGGTCACGAATCGTCTCGCCAGGAGACTCGACGAGTTTCAGCCACCGGAACAGGCCGGGTTCCGCGGAGGATATGGCACCATAGACCACATTCACACAGTGCGGCAGATTATACAGAAGTCCGAAGAGTATAATCAGCCCCTGTGTCTCGCTTTTGTGGACTATGAGAAAGCCTTTGACTCTGTCGAAACCTGGGCTGTTCTGGAATCCTTACAGCGATGCCAAGTAGACTATCGTTATATCGAGGTGCTGAGATGTCTCTACGATGCCGCCACTATGAGTGTCCAAGTACAGGACGAGCAGTCTAAACCCATCCAATTGCGCAGAGGAGTGAGGCAGGGGGATGTCATATCCCCGAAACTGTTCACGAGCTCATTGGAAGATATGTTTAAGACTCTGGACTGGAAAGGTAAGGGCATAAACATAAACGGCAATTACATCTCACACCTACGATTCGCTGATGACATAGTTTTAATGGCGGAGTCGCTAGAGGAGCTGACCCACATGCTGGACGGCCTAGCTTCAGCCTCGCGACGCATCGGTCTTGGCATGAATTTGGAAAAAACCAAAGTCATGACCAATTGCCAAATTGATCCGGGACCGGTAGTCGTAGAAGGCCACCTTCTCGAAATTGTTTCCGAGTATACTTACCTTGGGCAGATTATGCAGTTAGGTAAAAACAATTTCGAGAAGGAGGCCAAGAGGAGGATCCAGCTGGGCTGGGCAGCGTTTGGAAAACTACGTCGAGTCTTCTCGTCATCCATACCACAATGTTTGAAAACGAAAGTTTTCAATCAGTGCGTCCTACCCGTAATGACCTACGGAGCTGAGACGTGGACACTCACGGTAGGGCTGGTCCACCAGTTCAAAGTCGCTCAGCGAGCTATGGAAAGAGCTATGCTCGGAGTTTCTCTGAAGGATAGGATTCGTAATGAATACATCCGACAGAGAACCAAAGTTATCGACATAGCTCAAAGAATTAGCAAGCTGAAGTGGCAGTGGGCCGGCCATATTTCGCGAAGAACCGACCACCGTTGGGGTAAACGTGTTCTTGAGTGGAGACCGCGACTTGGCAAACGTAGTGTAGGACGCCCTCCGGCTAGGTGGGATGACGATCTGCGAAAGACTGCTGGCAGATGCTGGATGCGTCAAGCTGAAGACAGGGCGCTATGGCGCTCATTAGGGGAGGCCTATGTCCAGCAGTGGACTAATGTAGGCTGATGATGATGAAGCTAAGCAGTTAAGCTCTTTATAGTTTGGAAAGTTTACCTAATTCTAGGAAAATGAGTCAAGCTTGTAAACTGACGACTTTCAGTGGGTGAAATAGAGAAGGCAAATGAACAGACAAACCAAACCACAAAATCTTCATTTCAATAAATCAGCCGCAAACTAAAATACGATTTGGTATAGAGTTCTTTTCTTCCTAGACTCGTGGAGCTGAAGAATTCAAATGAATCATTAAAATCTACAATAATTTTACATTCAAAGCCAATTTCAATATTATTTAATTTTCGTCAGTATAAAAGTTAAGATCTCAAATAGAATGGCAATTTAATAAAAATACGACTTAATTTTGGTTATTTTATCGGTTGGGTGCTTTGAAGTTGGAAATAGATACCTTACACAGTTTTAGTCTTTATAAGTTAATCCAAGAGAATATCAAACGACGTTTATAATAGAATGTTAATTGGCATGGTCCCTCTCTTATCTGTTTATCACCACTATGCAACTAAGCACATACTCACCGATGCGTTTGTTATCTCTACACAACTACCTCTGCATTTCTCACCAGCAGGGATTCCCAAAGTGGATGACTAATAGTGATTAGGGAGGTATTGTCAGTAAATTTGCGACGTCTACACAACGTCTGATTCATCGTTGAAGCTTGAAGTCATCTCGCGACATCCACTTGAGATATAATCAACGACTAGCTTCACCTGCGCATACGCGCTTTTACGAGAGTAGAAAGTAGTAAGTAGGTATTTGTAGGTTTGCAAGTTCTGCTCAGTTAAATATAAAAATAGGCAAAAAATTAAGACTAAGTACCCCATTAGCGATCCGTATCCGTTACTAGGTAAAGTAGGTACTTACTTAGTTATGTGTTATGATGATGTACCTAATATAAAACCATTAATACTTACAACCTGTAATTTTAGTTAAAAAAAAAAACGTTTTTAACTTTATTTTTTATAATAATTATGAACCTTTAAAAATACTTACCTATGTCATAGGAAGAAAGTCTTTATATTCGTTTTAGAATGCTACCCGTGTTATTTAATCAACCAATCATTATATGAGTAATTAAATGAAAAACCGCTAGAGAATCCACCGAGATTTCTATTCTGATACCTATTTCGCGAGTCACTTCGCTATCAACTCCAAGTGCTCTATTAATAGGTTTGTTATTAAACAGCTTTCTATTGTTTTGACTGGTCGCAGGTTATTAGCAGGTAATGTACCAGTCATATTAGTCATGCTGTCGGCAGGCAGTGCACAGGTGACATTGTGAAGAGATTACTTAGTGTTAAGGTGATTGCACTCATCATTCCTGCGCAGGTGCAATGAATTACGGCGTTAAAATTACACGCCCTGTGCATTGGAAAGCCATTTCAACTATCTTCTTTTGATAATCGGTCCGAATAATATAATTTATTATCATCGTTGTGATTCTGAATTGTAATTGAATGAATAAATAAATAAATAATGCTGGACAATTCACACAGCATCATCTAGCTCCTAGCTAAGCAGAGCTTGTGTTTTCTGGTACAAGATAACGGATACACTTTGTTCTGTCCATGCATCGATTTTTGATTAAACATAAGTAGAAAATACCCAAAACACTGAAACAGAACAAATATCTACAGATCGGACAAATTTATTTGTCCCGAGACGGGAATTGAATTCGCAACCACCTGCGTCGCAGACGGCCCTTCGTCCATTACACATTAAGGTTGTCTAAATGTTTAGTGTTCTTAAATTTCCGATAAAGAATCACCAAACATGATACGTAGATATAATTGACGTGTACGTAGGTAGGACGGGTAAAATGTGGGTTTTCCATTTAGTTATCTAACTATCACGTTAGCTATCAGTGATTTATTAAAATTCACGCAAAATTATCAATTCTTAGTTACGTACAGTGCCGGATTTATATTTTTCATGAGTGTAGGCCACCGCCGCCCTATGTACTGAGCCGTTCAATATTAGCAGCGCACCCCCCCCCCCCCCGGTAGACATACAATCCTCTGAAATCTGCCGCCCCCCTAGGACGCTGCCGCCCCCCTAAGACGCCGCCGCCCCTACCGCCCCTTCGGTTCGTTACCCCCCGATCCCGTTTCCCCCCGGTTCGTTACCCCCCGATTTGGTTTAGCCACGATTTATTTTATAAGAAGCAATTTTTGACGAAAAGTACAGGCAGGCACAAATGTGTTCTTAAAACTTAGAATATTTTTTTTAAATTACGGTCTTCTTGAAAAAGATAACTCAATAAAACTTAAATGGAATATTCATTTTGGTTTTATTATCTCTAGTAGATTTGAAATCATATACATAATATAATTACTTTAAGTCATCACAGTTTTTGTCTGATTGCACAATTAAATATTAAAATAAATTAAAAACTGAGTAATCTAAGTAAAAAAATGCAAAATCGGAATATCCTTATCACTTAATAAAACATAGTTTTGAGAGATTTATAATCAGATACAAGATTAGTTTCTTCTTAATTTAAAATCATCACAGCTCTTGTGTATAGGCATTATTAAAATATAGAATCATTTAACATCTAGATAATATAAATAACATGAGTATATGAATAAGAAAAAATCAATCAAATAACATGTTCTTTCGAAAAGTTTCCGGTATGATAACATCACATGGATTTTCAAATTGTATCTTTGATATTTTTAATGCATTGTATCGACTTCTGTACAGCTTACTTTTGACACTTGTGTAGGCTGGAATATCAGCATCAGATCCTTTATTTTTAAGTTCAGTCACATTCACTTCATAGATTTTTGAATAGATTCAAAATTAGTTTGTTACTCTGATTTTATTTTGTCCATAACAACACTGACTTCATTTTCGAACAAGTTTGGCTTGCAATCTACACTATGTTTCACTTTAATTTGAGCATTATCACGTAAGTTTTCTAATTTTATTGAACCACTACACTTCTTGTTTCTTTTATTAATACACGTCCACACACTTGATAACTTATTATTCCGGTGCCAGGTATACGAAAACCCTACATGTAATATTGTTTTTCCTCCTTTCTTATTAGTAATTACTTTATAGTTTTTGGGCTCGACACCTCGCGAAGGACCTGCGTCCGTCATCGTGAGATGACAAACTGAGCTTTCTTATCGGATGCATTTTGCAATAGATAAGTACCTTATATTTTTGACTTGAGTGTAAAAGAGACGGAAATATCTGTCCAGACTAGGTTATTGTCATCCATAAACCGGTACGGGTTCAGGTAGGCACGTGGTAAGTTCTAAACAATAGAAAGGGTACTACGGTATACCCTTGATGAGTTCATTACACAAATAAGTACCTGTTAGTTACCTATTTGCTATTACAGGAATTATTATTATAATTTAATAAAATTTATTACCTACCATATATTTGAACATCATACATACATAAATCAATAATAGTAAAAACTAAATAATTTAAATAAGAATAAAATTCTGAAGCACTTTAGTTTTCGTCGGTACTTTATGCAAATTACGGTAAAACTGACAAAAAAGATTGATATAAAATTTGTTTAAATCGGGGGGTAACGAACCGGGGGGAAACGGGATCGGGGGGTAACGAACCGAACCCGCGGCCTATACGGCCTGTTTACAAATCCAGGACTGGTTACGTATCAATTTACGTTATACATTAGGTGCGTCAGTTTTAAGAAATGTAATATTTTGATTGCCACTACTATACATACTGTTACAATCAGTTGCTTATAATGCCATAACTAATAGTATTATGTAAGTAGTTTTATATTTTTATAAGCTGGACAATTTATAGCTACCGGACTATAGACTGAACAACGAATAAAATACGCTTGGAGTTTTTGACTTCCTATTGGATATTAATTTGATATTAATATGTACCTATTTAAATTTTAAAGTGGATAAGAAGATGACCTTTTTGGGAAATTTTCATGTAGGTTTCGCTCTTTCTGTATGCTCCCTTTTTCATCCTGAATATCTCAGCTATTACCGAAGCATGAAATTTAAAAGAAAAAATAGAGTGAGCATTTTCAGTCGTTATAAAAGGAGATGTTGAAATTTTAAATACACTGGAAAAGTTAAATTCATTACAAGAAAGTAGGAAAAATTAACCCCAGCCCTCCACATTTGCATTTATTTTTTTATTCTAAGGAAAACCAGAAGCTTAAAATAACAACTTAACAAACATAGCAAAATACCAGAAAGCTTATCAAAGGTTTTCACGATTACTTAACGGAGTAGTACATATAAGTACCTACCTATGAACTATGTAAGCTATGAACTTTTATGATTATGACGTACTACATTTAATCATGGAGAATTTTAGGCTAAGTTTAACTCTAACCTAATCATTGACTCTAATGAAATGAAAAAAGTGGGGAACCCTAGAACTGTTTCAATGTAAGTTTCATACTTTTTGAAAAAGGGTAGTTCTTTAAATAAATAAATAAATAATGCTGGACAATCCACACAACACCATCTACAACACTTTAACCCATGATATCTAATTGGGTACTTACAGACAGAATCGTCAAGTACCTTGTAGAACCTATGTATAGGTATACAGATTCTTCCTGTTAACATAAACTAATTCTAGTAGCCAGCTAATCATCCAAATATTTGTGTACATTCTCAAATAATTTGAGTACATTTTCTACCTACTCGTTGCTGACGCTCACGCCTCTGGTCGATGCTTAGACTCATTACATTTACAATGATGAGAATGACTTTAGCAGTAATGAAGAGGTTTCTTGTGCATGTTTAGTGGACAGTGCATCTTTTGGCAACGAACGGATTTTTTCGAATGTAGTTTTATGTTGTTGAACTCAGATGGCCATATGACTGCGGTACCTGACTAGGAAGTCGGTTATTGAATAGGTTCTTTTATATATATACCCACTAGATTTAGTCTGCGGCTTCGCTTGCGTAGACTATACGATTTCTCTGGCTTCTAAATCTAATAGAACTACAAATCTGTGCGAGTTTCATGCGAATTGGGCTAGTGATTAAAGTTACTTAAAAACCTAATAACTTCATCCCACGTTTTCCCCATTTTATGGATTTTTGAAAAATACCTAAAACACGTGTTCTAATTTATGGTTATATCAAGTACATCCCTAAATTTCAATTCAAAAGCATCCTAGGTACATTAAAAATTTGTCTGTAACTTTTTATTGTAGGATGCTTTTAATCTGAAATCTCAATACGGAGCCAAAATTTGAATCTCAACTTTAATAACCCGTTTTACCCTAATTTCAGGAGTTATTGAAAAATCCTGAAACAAAGATTCAGAAGCAAATCGGGCCACTGGAATTACAAAAACACAGGAAAAAACTTCAACTACCCTTTCAACCTGTTTGGGGTGGAATTTTGTATAATCCCTACTTCCAAATATTATGAATGAGGAAGATCTTAGGTTTGACAGACAGCCAGTGGGCAAGACTACACTGAATAAAACTGGGATGTAGGCAGCAGTAGAACTTTTAAAAGGAATTCGACAGCGAAATCCAAACAAAATGAGACTTTTCCTCCTAGATAAAATTAGAGATAATAAATGCTAAAAACCTAGACGAAAAAGATTATTTTATTTAAAATTATTTATTTCAACTTTTTGTTCGTGACTAGTCCCACCAATTGGCTAATGAATGATAACCATATCTTGATCTGATATTGGGTGATTTACATTCTGTTATTGTTTCATAATTGATGATCAAATTGTTTTTTTACTGAATTGCACAGCCAGTCGAAATGCAGTTTCTGGGAAACGCAGAGTGCAATGTTCTCGTTTCCTTCCCAACTGCTTTGGTGGCCGGGTTTTGCCGTAACCCAGCCTGCACTCGAGTAAAAACCCAAGCTACGGGGATTTCTACTCTATGCAGGCATATCTTTAACACTCAGGATGGGATCAATCTCGTTTCCTTAATCGCGATATACTTACACAAAATACAGATATTATATGCAATTGGCCTTGGCCTTTACATGGACTAAACGAATAAAAGGTTCATTCATTGCATAAGGTACCACTGCACAATTAAATCCAAGCTTCCTTGTGATACTTTGATATAGAAGAGTAGCCTTATTATTATACATACATACATGTATATAGGCTCACGTGTCCGTCTCAGTACCTACCATTTTGACTTATTGCAAATCGAAACAAAAGTGCACCTAACGAAATTATATTACATACTTTTGAACGGTAGTCCAGATAAACGATTGAATAAAAGATTGATGCTGATGAGCTATTATCGACTTCCAAATAAGATGATGTCCATACGATCCCAGGGCAAAGATTCCGGAATGTCGCGTGATTCAGTTGGGAGAAATGTGCGCGACTCTATTGACAATGCATAAATCAAAAATTACTGAAGAATCCCGTGGGACGACCCGGGCTGAATGCGGAACAGGCGCCACGAATATATATTCTTAGTCGAGGACCATCCATAAATATGTTTAAATCTATTATTTTTATGCTCAGGTACCTGTCGCTTTAAAACATAATCCTTGAGCCAGAAAGTATTTACATGCAGATGGAATTTATCAATGGACAGAAAAGAGGGAAAAAATATGAAGAGAAAATGCCAAGATAATGGAAATATACAAACACATGCATTTTCTTGGTTATTGAAACACCACTCCCCTCAAAGGTATTCTTAAAAATAACAAGATAATTGTAAACACTCACTAGGGTAGGTTGATTCACACCTAGACCATTATTCTCTATACGTCCGTATACTACTAAAACTCGCCGGGGTTCATCCCAACTAAAGTTTCAGCTTGTTTTAAATTTCAGTCTTATCCAAAGCTGTGTCCAAAGTGAAACCTTTGCCGCTGGGTAATCTGCACCTGTGCTAAAATAAGCCGCGCCATCGTGGCCGTTGTTTTCACCTAGTACCTATAAGGAAAAACTAAAACAGGTATCAGCCGCCGATCATAGGTTCCATTAGTCACATAACCTCGCTTCAGCGTAACATTACACAACAGATAATTCGGCGGCATGCTCATGTAATTAGGTCATCGATATCCTCCTTCCATTCCATGAAAGCACAAAAACGCGGCGCGTGTCGTCACGGATAACTGTCCTCGGCTCGGCCTACGTCATGACGTGCTGCCGCCGCGCCTTGGACGTGTGGCGAGGTGCAAACGAATAGCTGGAGCGGATAAAAGCTTTATCAGTCGGCCTCATAGATGTATTGTTTCTTGATTGTAAGGTAGCGCAGAAATATAGAGCGCACATGAGAGGATTGGATAGCGCTTCACGATGCACTCCCCTGCGCCCGCCGGCCACAGGCTTGGCTTCAATTGCCTGTAATTTCACCGACAACCACAACCACCCTCGACTTTTTTAGTTCATGTCGTAGGGAATTCAGGCAATGGCGGCGTCCCCTTATTTGGGTTTTCTTTTGGTGTTTTAATAAGATATTATTAATTGCAGTAAATCAGCGAAACACAAAAGTCGGGCATAGGAGTTGCGCTCTGAAAAATTGTAACACAAGAAAAAGATAGATGGTGCCGGGCCACAATTAGGAAAAGTGGAGATCGAATCTATCGCAAAACAAAATTAAAAGGTGGTCCATAATTTCAATTCACTAAAATAATTTATTGAATTCTTAATTTACATTAGTCTGGTGAAATAACTAGTGTAAATTATATCATACAATGTACCAACATATTTCAAAAGAAGCTTGGGCGTGCGCTTCTAAAACTCTGTACTGTTCCAATACTGGTTCAATTTGCAGTATGTTTAGCAAACTACGTCATTAATCTCCAAGTAAATATTTAATAATGCAAAACCGGGCGAGAGTTGATAAAAGGACACAACGTTCCTACCGATGCCGACCTCGTTTAGATAACTTTACCGGATTGCACAACATTACTAAATAATCTTTACCGAGAGAAAGCAAACAATGAACAAATTCCACCATGAGGTAATAAAAGAAAGTATTAGCTAAGAAACTGTAAAAAGGTCAACGATTGTCAAAATATGTAGACCAATATATTCTTTCTAGGACAGCTGATGCAATCTACAGACTTCTTGAAGCACATTCAACTACTCAAGGCTACTAACGTGCCACCGTCCGTCTACCGATTGACAATAGTGATTGATAACTCAGTCCATTCAATAAACGACGACGTGTATGTACTTGTGCCTAATGATATGTCACTGTTCAAACAGACGTGACTTTACACACTTGGCTCGAATGTTTGAGGGGCGTGCGACAGTCGGACAAAAAGAATTTCCGTGCCAATTAACTGAAATATTGATGACATCACCAAACGAACTGGTTCAGATAACTGGAAAGATAATTTCTTTTTAAAACAGATGCTGTGACAATTATCCTAAATAATCTGTTCAGCGTGCGTATCGTACAATTCGTAGTCCTTATAATAATTAGTGCGTCTATGTTACAACCTTCGTAACCTAGGTTCGTAGACTGTCTGTAAGAAAGTACAAACAATACAGCTTGAAAATGGTTTACTTGCGTAGTATGAATCACAAGACCCCTCCTAACCCATACTTGTGAATTGGACTACCACGCTTCAGGCGGTATCCACCTGAAGCATGCTACTGCCAGTCACGGCGACACGGCGCGTTCGACCCCGTTGATTCACTTCTGGCCTTTCATCAAAGCACAAGCCTTACTTTCCAGGAAATAATCATAATATATTCGAATACATCGGAACAATTAAGGCTGAAAGTTAGAATTTCGTGCTAACTAGCCTAGTTTGAGGAAACCGCAATTGTTAATCTTAACACGCAGGGCTCATATTCAAATGAACAGGCAGGCAGTTGCCATCTGTGGTGTAATGTGTAACATCCGTGAGACAGGCCCGACAAGACTTACATCATGTTGGAACAAGTTGCTTGTCATGTTCAGAGATTTATCTAGAAAAAAGAATTCAACTAAGTACACCATGCAATTACACAAGGTTAGGGTAAGGTTCATTGCCAAATATTTATAACTATAAACTGGAAAGAGAATTTTAAAGGGTTATGAATGGATGTGAAAACTGACAGGGGTCGTAAGCCGGCTCGTGGCTGGGTGGATGACCTCAGGAAAGTGTTGAGTCAAGAGAGGGTCAAGGTCTCCATGACAGACACGGGGAATAGCTTGTTATCACTAGTTGTAAGCACGACGTAGATGATCAAAGCTTAGTACGAACTAAACTAGTGGCTACAAGCGTAAAGCTAGTTGCCAACACACATAGATAAAGTCAAATAATAAATTCCTAAAGTATTAGCTATTCACTTGAAAATTATGTAGATTATAATGTAAAGTATTTATTATGATAGGAGGAGCTTATCGATCAAGGCGCCGGCCGCCGCCCCCTGAGTAATGCAGGTAATACAAACAAATTGATGACCCTTCTGATACTTAAACATTTGTAATCTAACCTTATCGTATGAAGCTTTGTTAGTGAATGTGATAAACTAATTCAAGTATGCGGTTATATCTTGGATAATCACACGGATTTCCCAATCAATGAAACATTTCCATTTCATAAAAAAAAAAAAATATTAACTGATATGATAACACGATAATAAAAGTCGTGTGATCTTGCATAAGCCGATATACACTGCTTCTCGAATTTTGTGTATCAAATGAATAGTTTTGAAATGTCTTCCCATTCTCAAGGCAATGAGGATACCAATCAAGGAACTGAAAAATTCCCTGAACCGGTTTAGGATGTTGCACGCGTGTGACGTAGAATCAGCTGTGCAAAGAGCGAGCGCCGACGCGGCGGTGACGTAACGCCAGGCCTCCTCACACGTGGTGAGGTTGAGTCAGTCAGGCAGCATACTTATACTACCATACCGCGAGCAAACCACCACAACGACACCCAACACCGGACCAGTAACACGCACTGCCAGCGTCGCGGCCCTCCAATCTGATAGTGATCTTGTGATAACTGAAAGTGATAATAAGAATTTTTATTCAGACTTTAAAAGTGAATTTTAAAATGATAATGGCAAATTTTTTGTGCATTGCAATGTTTGTGGCGGTGGTGGCGGCTTACAAGCCCAACCCTAAGTTCCCTAAGGATGAATACACAGCGCCTTTGGCATCAATCAAAAGTGAATTCATTGCATCGTATGGAAAAGGTGAATATTATGGATTTTCATCGCCTTTATCGATAATGATGCAATTCTTGTCCTACTTAAATTATAATAACTAACTTAATATCTAATATATACCGTTACTATTTCCAAAATATTGGGGTCTGTTTTCTTTTTTAAGTTTTTCGGTTCATTTTCAGTTTAGTAGTTTTCAGTGATTGTATTAAAGGGTTTCAAAAATGTAATAGAATATATTTTGTCTCCAGTCGTGTGCGGGTCTGACAACGCTCGAGAACGAGATAAAATCATAGGAGAGTCTCAATGCGGGGAGCCGAAGCCCGTCTTCGTACACCTGGAGCCTCGGGGCAGCCACGAGACGGTAAGCATAATCCCACCACTGCTATGCTTTAGGATCATCATGCATCATCATCAGCTTAAATTAGTCCACTGCTGGACATAAGCCTCCCCCTAATGAGCGCCATACTTAGGATGCTTTCCTCTAACTAAAAACATCCGCTCGAATGATGGCACGTGCTTAAGTTTTCTAGAAAACTCCTTTATTTTAGTTATCTGGAAATTGCATCATATTTTCATATATCTCACTAAACAGGCGAAGTACTTCAATTAAATTAAGTTTCTTCAGCAATTAAGCCTCGAGTTAGTTGGTTTATTTAAAGCCCGATCAAGATAAAATCGCTTCTTCGGTAATTAGTTAATTAATAATATCCAGATAACTTGAACTATTTCAATAACGCAATAGTCTTATCTGGTAACCTCATTTATATCAATCACAGTGCGCATTATCTCTATTAACTAATAATTTTAAACGACTTCAACAGTTTGTTGACCTATTTAAAAAGAGAAGTCATTTCATTGTAGTTCAGCTTGTGCAAATCTTTAGTGGGAAAGCAAATCCCATTAAATGAAGGTGACTGAAAGTGCGATCAGTTTATCTTGTTCCGAATTGGCAACAGATCCGCATACCTTTCACATCATCAAATAGGGCCGACATAACTATTACTCGGCTTCTAATTGTAGCCCCAATTACTAATCGATCAGCTATCGGTCGGTCACAAGACGCTGCCGTCATCACCTTCAATTCAAACGGTTAGCTTTTCGGCAATTTGAATATTATAATTTCTCGTTTACATCCGCGTAAAATTCATTTGCGTGAGAAACTCGTCACTGGGCATTGTGTTTAATGTAGTGTATCTATAGTGGTGGAGTGCTAATGAGCGTGTTTCCCCAGGTGAGCCCGGGCGCGGTGTGGGTCAAGCGCTGCGTGGGGCTGTGCGAGTTCGCTCAGGCCGGCCGCTGCGTGCCGCGGGACTCCGTGCTGAGGCACGTGCCGGTGAGTGCTCCTCTTTATCTCACACTTACCTTGACACACTTGGAGCGCACACTTGCCTTATGTAATCACGCCTAACTATACACAAAATCAGAACTTATCTATTTAGATGAGAGGGGGTACACGTAATTTGCGTGTCCTACCGAGAAAGGTAAAAGTCGAAAGACTGCTGCTGGCAGATGCTGGATGCGGCAAGCTGAAGACAGGGCGCTATGGCGTTATCATTATCATTAGGGGAGGCCAATGTCCAGCAGTGAACTAATATAGACTGATGATGATGATGACCAAGAAAGCTTAATCTTTAAATAATGAGGAATATAGCATTACTAGCGAACCGCCTCGGCTTCGCACGATTTTCTTATACGTATAAACCTTCCTCTTGAATCACTCTCTCTATAAAAAAAAACTGCATCAAAATCCGTTGCGTAGTTTTAAAGATTTAAGCATTCAAAGGGACATAGGGATATTGGGACATAAGGACAGAAAAAGCGACTTTGTTTTATACTATGTAGTGATAATGCTCGGCTCTGTTTAACATCCATGTTCATTGTCTTAGATTCGCGTGTTCAACTCTAAAACCAACAAGGAGTACTGCGCCACGTACCCTGTGGAGGAGCACGTGAGTTGCGGCTGCTGCAGCCTCAGCCCCGACCAGTGCGGCGAGCACAAGGTGTTCAACCGCCGTAAGTGCGCCTGCCAATGTCCCAACCTGGAGCAGCGCAGAGATTGTCAGAAGCAGGTTCGTAGGACGATGGATGTCTAAATGTAGTCGCACTAATGTTTGCCTAGAAAGCGTTTGCACGTTGCACCTTTTCTTTCGCGATTTTTATGACACAATATTTGGTTTACGATAGAAATAGAACTTGAATTGGTTTGGGGATCAGAATAAAAGGGAAATGAATTTATTGGTTTGAATTTAACAAGTCAGTTATAATCAATATTGAATCAAAATTAAAGTTAATAAATTAAATTTAACTTATTTTTTAAATACTATAGATCTTTGTCCTTCACTAGAGTTTGAAAAATGAATATTAACACTACTAAATTCATCGTCACTTTGTCGTCTAGAGCTTCAGTTAATAACGCTTGCCTTGTTGTAATATCCCGGCGAACGGTCGTTGTAATAACTAAATTAACTAGCTGTGTCACGCCGTCGTTCCGCAAATCTTTCTTGCCTACTTATCCTTCTTTAACAAACGCTTTCTTCCTAATGTGTTTGCTTGTAACTCTACACGCGACTGGTGCCAATGCTCTGACATCCATGGTCTTGTGAACTTGTGCTTTTGATTTTTGCATGTTTATATTTCATTCCAGACATTTTCATTCTTCTGCGAAAATATAGGGCTTAGCAGAAGACCCCAAAAAGCAGAAGGGAAAAGCTCTGAAGTGTGTCTGCCATTCATTATTTTATTTTTTGTTTTTTATTAAACCCTTAACTTCTATCCATCCGATCATAATCGTATGGTCAACTTCCAGATTTAAAATTACATATTTTTTGGTTTTTGCAGCCGTTTTTTCATTATAATTTTGTTTGTTACAGAGGAACCGGAATATGAGGTGGAATCGATCTAAATGCACTTGCGAGGTTCGAAGGAGAGCCCGCACTTAACTAAAGGAAGTCAACTAACCGGTGGGAATATTACCAGTGTAATGTAAGCTCTCTGAAGAGAGTGCGAAGACTCAAGGTAGTGTAACCAAGACTTGTTCTGGTTGTGCTAAATGTCCTAGGAGTTCACACGAGTGGGAAGTATCAAGACTCACAAAGACTCGAGTGAGTAGTGCTCTATTAAGTGCAGAGTCAAGTGGGTAGTAAAATGAAGGGATCAATGTTGAAATAGTGATTTACACAAAGATATTGAGGAGTTAAAGCAGCGATGAAGAGACTTAAAATAGTGACAGTATACGTAACAAACGACTGAGCTCAGTGTCTTATTAGTTTGTAAGTCGTTGAATCTGACAGTATTATGATATTTATTTTAGTTTAAGTTAAAAAATGGGGCCAAAAGTTGCTGTGAGTACTTTGCTAGTTTGTTCCATAACTATTTGGTTAACATTTTAGATGTAATTTGCCGCCTAAGGGTTTTACTTGATTGAGCAAATAAAGTAAATGATAGTCGGTGTAGATACTTAAATTATTGTTTTTAGTAAAATGTACTTAAATTATATTGACATCACTTATCAGTATTTCTCATAAGTTATATTTCAGTTGGTGTAAATTAAATTTACGCAATTCCTAAATTGTGATATGTTATTCCATTTCTAATAAGTTGTAAGTAACTATTTAGGAATAATGTATTTAAGCATTTATGGTAAGATCGTATCAGCTTCTAGTCAAGCTATTTTATTATTATTAGGTATTATTATTTTATTATTATTATTGATAATGATAGGAAGAATCGGTTCACCGGCTTGTATCAACTTCCCTGCCTCGTGAACCTTTAAATATTAAGGACGTAGTTTTTGATACTTAGGCAGCTTTCTTTAACTTGTTTTACTCGCAGGTATTTAAATTTCACATTGTTCTAAATATGTGTTCATGATGTGAATTTGTTTTTTGTAAAACCGTCTTTTTGTAAGCTCTCTTATTTATTTTACTGTGCATTTTGTAAGTTATTCTTTGTTAAATACAGAACTAGTCTAGTAGTGCCAAAGGCATCGAATCTCGAGTTCTGATATTTGTTTTATTTAAGCTATTTATTATTTTTCTGTCTGTATATTTTGTACTCAAGCTTTAAAAGCTAAGCGATGGACATGATTAGATACTAAGTTTTTTACTTATTAATGAAATTGATGAATAAAAACAAGTTGAACTTATTATTACATTTTATTTGAGCTTCCTCATCATATTTGATAGTGCCAAGTTTTGGAATTAAAATATCGAAAATATATACAGATCCCGTTTTGGTAGGAACAAAATAATGAAATATAAATAACTGATAACTGTAATATGATTTTAAAATGACACACTATTATCTGTAAAACCCCTGATTAAATTTCAATTTGGTCAGGACTCAGCAAATGCATTTGGGAGGGTCTTTCTGTCGAGACTGTAATTTTTCCTGTACATTCTAATCTAGACTGTATTGCTACTAGATTAATAAGAAGATTAATTAATAAAGACCGAACTTTGTACCTCACAAGGTAAAATGTAGAGCACTCCCGGGGTGAAAATTAACTAAGCATATAAAATTCAACATTACTTTTTTTGGTTCCTCTAACGTGAAAATTGACTATATATTGAGGAAAAAAAACGGCGAAACGTTTTAACCACCCTTAGTTCTATATTCGTTGCTTATTCCCTGCCAGTGCCTTTAGAAATGTGTCACTCTGTCCAAGTTAATAAGTACTTTCGAACTACTAGTATATACAATGTGATTCTTCGAACCTTGATCAAAAGAAATGTGCGGATACACGACACATATTTATCGGTAAAAATGAAGATAAAAAAAAATATATGTTATTTATCTCAAAAACAAAGCAGTTTTAATAATTTTTAAAATGAAGACTACTTCATCTGGTTTTTTCTTCGTTTCTTTTTGAGTAAATGGTGTATTTTATTCAAAGTAGTCTCATTTGAAAGCTAGATAGTTTACCTATCTAATAAAATAAATAAAAAATACAAATACGATACATAAGCGTAGTAAAAACAGTATTTTTTTAGAAATAAGACAAAAAAAAACGATTTTTATTTTATTTTTTCTCTGTAACTTTAAAACTGGGTAATTAAGGTGTACTTTTTTGCATGTTGTATTAAACTTCATAATTTATTCTACAAATCCTTCAAAAACTGGGGGTCTATCTCTTTCCGTTGTCATGTTATTCACCATTTAAATTAGGTACTTTCTGCCATTTAGATTAAATCAGTTGAGATTCCTGTACTTGACTTGTGTTTAAAAAAAATAACATTAAATTTTTTTTATCTCGGTTTTTATCGATAAATATGTGTCGTGTATCCGCACATTTCGTTTGATCAAGGTTCGAAAAATCACATTGTATACCAAACATGTTAACTAAAGTAAATGTAGGTAATTCACCCATTTCCGTAAATATGACCTATTAAGCGATTAGTGCTAGTTCCAAGAAACAGTTGCGGTTAGCATCGCTTTACTATATTACAAGTACCTACTTTGGAATAGGTAAGTATACAAATAGGTACTATTACTAATTGCAAAAGTGATTGTTCTGTCTGTTTGTTGAAGTGACAACTTCTATGAGCGTCTATGCGATATTTTACATGTATTTATTCGGAACAATGAACGAAGATGAACCGCCACGCTCCAATCGGTTACGCAGATTCGGGTATATTCGGCTCCAGTCGGCAACTTAAAAATGTTCGTCTATAAATTGCTCTTTTAAACCGTCTTCAAAAATGAGGTTTTAAATTTGACTGCATTTTTTTCTAGGTTTTTTAGGTGTCTGATTTCGAAGTTTCCTTTTATTTGAAAGCTGGTGTTTCTCATTTTAATAGGATCCCGAGGTGGTTGAGGTGTTATACTTATTAATGCGTGAAATTTTAAGTCGATTGTTACTTTTTGTAAGTAACAAATAAAAAACATTCGACACCATGTCCCTTGGCCTTGGCCAAGGAAGATAGGAGACCCCTGGAGAGAATAATTGTTTTTGTTCTAAAATCAAGGACGCGACTGAAGTCACTGGAAAATAGTAGTTAGCTTTAAGGGGAAACAAAGCGTGCTCTACTTCTTGGGAACATACGTAGGTATCCTGCAGTAGGTATTTAGTTTAGCATTGAATGAAAATATCGTCTGGAAACGTGACCAACGGCCTTTGTCCAGTAGTGGGACAGAACAGGCGCTGGACTGATGCGCGAGACATAGCGATTATGCTGAAACCGGTCTCATCGCTGGTGGCTCAATGAATGTGTTGGTGTTAGGGCCAGGCTCTTCTGATACAGGGTTAGGTTTCGATTTAATTAATTTAATTTTTGATTTTATTGTGATTTATAATTATTATTTGTTTTGATTGTGTATGTATCCTTTAAAAATGTTCTATAGATGTAATTGTCTGATAATACCTACATTTTTTTGAAGTATACAAAAAAAAATCTTAATGAAGAATTGGTCTCTAACTCATATATCTGGTTATATAATATACTTACATAGAAGAAACATGATCGTATGAAACCTTTCACTGAGTTTCACTGTTATTTTAGTATTAATACAACCAAAAATTATTTACTTTACATGGTATTGATAGGACTTCGATATCTTTGGTATTTCTTGTAGGCTTAGGCAGGCAGGTATAAATGCAAAAGCTAGTTCTATGAAAGGGAGTGCTACGAAAGTCGAGCGCGTAGCGGGAGTGCTACGACACTTGCTACGGCGTAGCGGATCAGGAGTTATTGTCACGCTCATGAATATACTTCAGACCTGAACTAGACCTGGAAAATCACATAGGCTGACTTCATTAAATAAATTAGTTCCTACTAGCTGCGCCCCGCGGCTTTGCCATGGAAATTTATTTTGCATGCCTCCTAGGGGTAGCTTGGTAAAAAAAATTTGTTTAATTATTTACTTTACAGTTTATCTATATGGAGTTTCGAGTGAAACAAACCAAAGATGAATATTTTTCCATACAAACTTTACCACCCTATTTTACCTCCTCAGAGGTTAAAATTTCCAAATTTTAATATTCTATGTATTATTCTAGGTCCTAAACTATCTACATACCAAATTTCATTAAAATAACTTATGAAGTTACGGAGATTACTTATAATAAACATTCACACAGACTTTCCCATTTATTATAATGGTAAGATGAGATAAATATAATTTCTTTTTTTTTATTAACCACATGAATAAGAAACATGACGGTGACAGTGACTTGCCACAAAGTCGGTTTACACCATAGCATAACCGCTATGGTGGAAACCGACTTCCGACTCCGACTATATTTATAAAAGAGAAAACTAGGTGACTCATCAAGAGATATTTGTAAGATCTCTTGATAAATACAGATTTGTAACAAGAGCTATGAATCTGAAATTTTGGAGGTAGGTAGAGCGTAGGCCTCCTTTTGGGACGTAGGCGTCCAAGAACGGATTTTTCAGATTCTAGATCTAGTTAAAATGGGGTAAATTACTAAATTCTACGCGATTGAAATGTTATTGCCAGCGGGTCAGCTAGTATAGATATTTTATTGAAAATAGTCGTACGTTTGGCCACTAACTTGTGTGGCCTAAGAAGGATCACGCTCTCACAGAAGGAACTTACTCACTCTAGATTTGAAGACTCCACGGTACCATAACCCGATTCAGTATTAATCAAGAAAAACAGACGCAGGATGCTTATTACTATTACACTCTCTGGCCGTTCTTATTATGAAGTTATCTCTCGAAGCATATTGTCGACTTTGATCTCGAAGATAGGTCGTAACGATTATGTGACGCTATTTCGAAACCATGTAATTGTTTTTTTCTACAAATCTGGCAAATTAACCTTTGAAAAAATATCCGAACTACTAGCTTTGTATTGTAACCAAATAGTTGAAGATGACTTACGATGTTATTTTCTCAGTAAATGTATCGACTGTTTTACGAGAAAAACTAAGAGAAAAATGAACAGTAAAATTAAAAGGATAGGTTTTTGATCAAATATTCTTATAAGAATAAAATTTCCCATGATGGAAACAAATGATTATAATATATACTATAATGTAATTGTAATGTATAATGTCAATTAGGTATTAAAAAAAGCTATTGTTCGGTATACGTACACGTGAACGCGAATCAGATTTAGATTCCAGCAAAGTGTTCAAAGCTAAACATACTTACAGTTGTCCAACTTCTACAAACAAACAAAATATTTTGGAAAATCCACAAAGCATCATCTAGCCCCAAACTAAGGAGACTCACAATACTTACTAAGATAATAACTACAGATACGGACGGACTGACATAGATATTCACACAATTCTAATACCTATCTATGTGATTTTCACAGACTGTTTTGGCGAGATTTGTGCTATCGTGGAGAGCAACTGCGTAGAGGCTATTTATATCCTTGGAGACTTTAATGCACACCCGGGTGAACTTTTTGGAACTGAATTATTAAATCTTTGTGTTGATCAAAAATGGAGTTGTGCAGATATTGACCAGCTGGGTTTAGATTCTGGCAGCTACACCTTTATAAGTGATGCCCATGGTTGCACTAGATGGCTTGATCATTGTGTTGTCAGCTGTTCTGCCTCTCAAACAATAAATGATATAAACATTAAATACAGTGCATACTGGTCTGATCACTTGCCATTAATTATTAATTGTAATCTTAATTTAATTCCATGTAAGACATCTAATAATAATAAAGTAATTATGAATTCTGTATTATGGGGAAATAGAAGCAATGAACAAATAGACATCTATCAAAATTATTGTAATGAAAATCTAATTAAAATTAACTATCCTTCTGACCTTTTACATTGTAATCCTAATATATGTACCAATGTAGAACATAAAAATCTAATAGACATTTTATATCATGACATTATTAACATTTTAAGTGACGCAGCTTCCTGTAGTAAAGTGACAAAAGCCAGTAAGGGCAGGGCTCGTCGTGTGGTAGGTTGGAATAAACATGTCCAAGAGTTGCACAGGGAGGCCAGGCTGCATTTCAAAAATTGGATGTGGCAAAACAAACCGCGTTCTGGTATTTTTTATGAAAGAATGAATGAGAGCAGAAAAGTTTTCAAAAGTAAACTTAGGTGGTGTCAAAATAATGAAGAACAAATTAAAATGGACATTATAGCCGAGTATCGATCAGCCAATAACTTCAGTGAGTTTTGGAAATCAACCAATAAATTGAATGTGCAGCCTGGTCGGCCTGTAAGCATTGAAGGTGTGAGTGACAGTAGGGACATTGCTAACTTGTTTAAAGACCACTTCAGAGTAGGCTCGTTGCTAGGTTCGTCTTCAGAATCAGATTTTGTCAGGGCTGGTATGACCAAGGAGACCTACCAAGTTACTCCTGAGCAGGTTGCTATAATCATAAATAAAATGTCAAGAGGTAAATCACCTGGTCATGACGGCCTAAGCATTGAACACCTGAAGTATGCGGGTCCCCAGTTACCTCATCTTTTGTCAGTTTTGTTTGGTATATGTTTCACTCACTCCTACCTACCTGAGGACCTAATGAAAACGACTATTGTGCCCATTGTAAAGAACAAGACTGGTGACTTATCTGACAAATGTAATTATAGACCAATATCATTGGCTACCGTAATGGCGAAGGTGTTGGACAGTGTGCTGGACTCAGAACTAGACAAACATTTAGACCTTCATGATGCACAGTTTGGTTTCCGCAAGGGCCTCTCAACTGAAAGTGCCATTCTGAGTCTCAAACACACTGTTCAATATTACACACAGAGGCGCACACCTGTGTATGCATGCTTCCTCGACCTTTCGAAGGCTTTTGACCTGGTGTCCTATGATGTGTTGTGGAGAAAGCTGGCAGGGACAGGTGTGCATGCACAGGTGCAGCGGCTTTTCCATTACTGGTATTCCAATCAGACGAACAATGTTAGATGGGCGGGTGAGTTCTCGGAGACGTACAGGTTGGAGTGCGGCGTGAGACAAGGTGGGTTGAGCTCTCCGAAGCTCTTTAACCTGTACGTAAACGAGCTGATTGTGGAGCTCAGCAGTGCGCGTGTCGGCTGTTCGGTTGATAATGTTTCTATGAACAATATCAGCTACGCAGACGACATGGCACTGTTGTGTCCCACGATCAGCGCCCTCCGGAAGCTCTTGTCCATATGTGAAGAGTACGCCAGTAAGCATGGACTCATGTACAACTGCAAGAAGAGTGAATACCTGGTATTCAAGGCCGCAGGTAAGGTTCCAGCGTCTGTCCCGTGCTTAAGACTTAACGGTCTTGAGCTAAGTAGAGTAAATAAGTTCAAGTATCTGGGACATTTCCTTACCGACGACCTTGACGACCAGGTGGACATAGAACGTGAACGCAGGGCGTTGGCGGTCCGCAGTAATATGCTGGCTCGAAGGTTCGCCCGTTGCAGTAGGCAAGTGAAAATCACACTATTCAAAGCTTACTGCCAATCGTTCTATACGGGCAGCCTCTGGGCTAGCTTTACTAAAAAATCGCTCAGCGCTCTGCGAGTGCAGTATAACAACGCCTTCAGGATGTTGTTGGGATTGCCCCGATTCTGCAGCGCATCCTCCATGTTTGCCGAAGCCCAGGTTGATGGCTTTCACGCCATCGTCCGCAAGAAAACCGCCTCGCTGCTGCGTAGAACATGGAGCAGTCCCAACACCATCCTGCAGGTTGTGGGCAGCAAGTTTGCCTCGCCCATCATGCAGTCTTTCAACAGAGTCCTGACTCTTTAGACTCCATGGGTTGAGATTGAGACTCTGTTGAAAGATTGCTTTAAATACCTAACAATTGTGCCTTACCTATTGTGTTTTTTAATTAGTTACCAATATTTGTGTTTAATTGTGATTTTTATTTTTATGTGGACAAAAATGTCTGAATAAAGAAACTTTTTATTTTATTTTATTTTTATTTATTTAAATATTTTCTGCGCTCTACAAAGAATAAAAATAGGAGAAAACCGCTAGCCTTAGACTATTTTCTATGAACCCATGTTTTTTAATTGTTTTATTGAACAGCTCTGCTGACGAGGTCTATAAATGAACCTTTGCCTTGAGTCCAAGGAGGCATACCTACCTCGTGAACACGCACTCTGATTACCAGAGAGCCCCGGATCAGCATCAGGTATTTCCGAATGCTGGCCTTGTTACTTTTTGTACACCTTTATTGCATTTTAAACTATGGCGAGTCACTAATAAGTGCGGGATGGATTTAGGATTTATTTTTGGGGCTTTTTATCGATTTTTAAAGCTTTTGATGCATTTTTTTATTAACAGTCGCTCGCAGGTCAAAAGAGTTTAACTTTTAGTTATGTTACTTATAAAGTTATTGTGATGAGATAAAGTTATACCCTATCTTAATATTGTTCCTCTTTTTGTGTTTGATAATGAAATCTATTAACTTCATAGCCAAGGCAATTGATAAATGTGTTTAAGGAATTTGAATGATCTCAACATTCACACCTGTGCTATCTCTATCATATCTTTGATTTCAAAACAAGCATACCTTGCATACCTTTGTAACCTAGTCATAATGACTTTTATGAATACCCATGGCAGGTACTAGAAACAATAGAATAGAATAATTTGCATTGCTTTTTACTGTTCCGTTGCCGCGTTGGTAGGTCGAAGCACCTCTGAAAAATTCTTCCATCTATACCTATATTTAGTTACCTTTCGTTAAGCCAATGGTTTTAAGGTTTAGAGGCAATTTATTAAATTATTAACATATGTTTCTTTATATACAATAAGTACGCTGTTTTCATATAAGTGAACCAATTTATTAAATTATTAACATATGTTTCTTTATATACAATAAGTACGCTGTTTTCATATAAGTGAACCAATCAATTTCATTCTTGTAATGTGCGGCTTTTATGAAAAAAGGTAAAACTAGCATTGCCCTTCCGTCTGATCAAAGTTTTCGCATATTCATGAAGGGGCGGCGCTTGACCCGTCTTATCCATTCCTTAATCCGTCCACCTAACGTCCGGCACGTGAACCGTTTTGGAAGTCTGCCGTTACCTCATAGTTTACATCGTTAGATGAGTCAGTATCACCGCAAACTGCTATTTAAACTAATTTGTATGAAGATCTGCTTAATTTGAGCAAAAAATACAATGAGGTAAGTTGGAGACGGAAATTAGCTGCCTATTGAGGTAGAGATTGGAAAGTTGTCGTGAGTTTTGGTGTAGTCTGCACTTGTATATCTCTGAGATTGTATTATCCCCCACCCTAGGGCTCTCTGGCTCCCCCTGTCTAACCAGTCCTCGCCCAGTTTAAGTCAATTCTCGGTAAGTTACCTAAATGTGTTGTAAGTTATATATCATTAAAAAAATTCTAAGGAAAAGCACGTGAGCAACTTAATAACTCTCTCTCAGCTTTTCTGAAACTTCTGCTGTTGTTTATTTAAATAACGATTTTCTTCCAAATGAAAGTTCCAAGAACAAAAATTAACATAAATTCTTTATCGCACGATTCAGCAACTAATTTTACGCAATATTGCCGTGAAACATATTAGAAGCTCTCCAAGCACGTCCGTTCTGGACCCTTTCATCTATCGCTCAAAGTCAGTCGAACGCACTGAAACAAATTCCATTAGTGACAAATGAATTAGATCAGGGACTCCCTACACTGCACGACACAAACTGACTCATAAGAAATATATCGTTGAGAAAACTCTACAATGGAATCTGCATTCCAACTTCAATAAAATCAAAGAAGATACGAATTTAGTAACGTAAATAAGGGGTCTTGATCCATACAATACAAAAGTATCAGACTAAACTCGTGTTCTAGTCCCTACTTAGACGTAGCTATATTAACATAATTGTTAGGTACTTTGTACTTTAAACATAGATACTCAAACATTCGTCCTAGTGTGTCACTTTATAAAGATAGACTTTGACCCTCCAAACGTCTTGCCAATAAACTATTAACGTAGGGTCGCGTGAATAACGTCAATGATACCAAAAGAAAGATTAGCTGATAACTGATAGATAACATATCTACGACAAAACATAAGTTGTCTCATCATCCGTCGTCATAATTATTACTACATAGGTTCATTAAATAGGTTAGTTTACAGTGTTTTTTTACAGGACTAGGTAAGGTAAAACCAAAAGGAAGAGTTAAATGTTTTTAAAGTTCTCGTATAAAAATAAAGATCGAGCGAGCTGTCGTGCAAGGGGAAGCCTAGGTATACCTATCTAATCCCTACCAGAGCGTCTCAACGGGCTGTAATAAATATGTAAATATGTTTATTTGTTGTTAACCTACGATGATGCGTAGGTTTACTTCAATTTTGATGAAATAGATGAAAACCGAGATCTGAACGTACTTTTCACAGCCCCCAGATTTTTATTATGTTGGTGTTTTTTAAATAATGTTATTATTATCTTCGGTATCATAACTTGTCGTATCGTGTGAATGTGAGTGGTCCCTAAGGTCGCGCGGGCCGGCGCAGGCGCATGCTCGGCATAGTTGGCCCTGGATCAAGAGGAAACGGCCGGATATCTGCGGAATCGCAGCCGTCCTCATTACGGTTTATGATGTTTCCAAATCCTGTCTTGTGTATCTTACGATCGTTTCTAGTGTTTGTGTTTTGCACCCGGAGTGTTGCAGCAACTCTATATGGAGAAATTGCTTTGCCTATTCCACCGTTCTAGCCGGCCCTATTCATATTTAGCGCACAAAAACATTTCAAACGACTTTTAATTTGACCTTACAGGACTGTTGAAACCACATTGAACCCGACATAATTTTTAATTATTTCTCACTAGATGCGCCCTGCGGCTTCGCCCGCAAACCAGAGTTTATTTCGTACAAATTAGATTAATAGAAATTTATTGCACACCTCTTAGGGGTTATTGCGTAAAAATAAAAAATACGTGTTTAATTATTCACTCCATAGTTTATTAAACTGAGTTTTGAGTGAATCGAACCAAAGAAAAATTATTTTCGATACAAACTTTACCACCCTATTTAACCCCCTCAGAGGTTAAAATTTCCAAATTTTATTAGCCTATTTCCTATTCTAGGTCCTAAACTATCTGCATACCAAATTTCATTTGAATAACTTAAGTAAGTAGTTACAAAGATTACTTATAACAAACATTTACACGGACTTTCCTATTTATTATAGTAGTAAGATAAGATGGGTAATTTGAAATCCACTAAGACTTGAGGACCAGGAGGACCTACACGGAAAAAACGTAACGGTTACCATTAAATAACTTATTGCTATTTACAACAAAGTCGCCGGGCTCGGAGGGAGCCTGCAAAGTTCATTGCTAATGCTACACAAGCCATCTTTGCTAATATAAATTGGTAAAATTAATCCAAAAAGATGGTTAAAATTTAATAACTTGGGCTGGGTAGCTTCCAACCTTTAAAATTGACGATTTTAACAAATCAACTTTGTAAACGCAGCTATTGAACGTTTGTATGTTTAACAAAGACTTTGTCAATCTAGTTAGGCTACAGGTATACTTAACAAAGTTACTCGGTGGTTTTTAACCGTGTTCAGTGGGTTAGCCACAACCAATCTACATCTAGTCCATTTAAATTAGTACATTTAGCAATGTTCTTTGTTGTACCTAAGCGGGTTTACTGGGTTATCTATAACCAAGTTGCATTTTTACTTCTAGCCCACTTGAATTGGTATATTTAGCAATGTTATTAGTTGTTCCGTAGCGGGTTTATTGGGTTAATACTGCTAAATACTTATGTGCAGGTACCTTCTATTTCCAAGTGACAGCAATATTAATAAGCTACAGATATTGTAAGTTTGAAGCTACAGATTTGAAGTTCGAACTTGCGTTGTACTAAAAGCAGCTTTCAGTAGATACAACACAAGTTCAAACTTACAATATCTGTAGCTTATTAATATTGCTGTCACTTGGAAATAGAAGGTACCTGCACATAAGTATTTAGCAGTATTAACCCAATAAACCCGCTACGGAACAACTAATAACATTGCTAAATATACCAATTCAAGTGAGCTATAAGTAAAAGTGACACATCATTCTGAAGCTCTACCTAACTAGAAACATTAAGATCACTATTAAAAAAAAGACCATGTTTTATTTGTACATGTTTATAATCCAACGTTTACAGAATATTTCATATTGTATAAAATAATAACGTTTTATCAGCATTTAAACGCTCTTCAACCAAACATTATTTAATAATAACTTTCGTCATAATCTATTGTCTCCAACAAATTTCCAGAAAAACATAATCACTTCACTTTAAACACCAACACATAAATACACTGGCCTGCAAAGCTACCATAGCCAGGAATAGCGAGCGAGGCGGCCGGGAGCTGGGGGCCTTTTTTGGCTTTACTGGTCATTGGGCATAGCCCATAATCCCCACGCTGCTGGGCATGCGGGTTGGGGATCGCTGTTTAGTGGTGGGTTTGTATTGCAAAGTCGCTGCTGCATTCCTCCGCACATGAAGAGTTAGGGTAGTGTAATTCTAAGCCGGCACCACACGCCTCCAACAAATATCCAGAAAAACATAATGGATCACTATTAAACACATAAAAACACTGGTATGCAAAACTAAGTAGGTATCTACGACACTTTTCAAATTTAATTTTTGGTTCAGATGCATGAGAATTTAGTTAATTAATCTCCACTACCAAAACTCTCAAACTTTCTTTATTTTCGTTACGCTTCCGCACCCAAGAACGTGTCGAAAAGAAGTGGCCGAAGTCCTTGTATTCAGTTTAAATCACGGAGTTTAAATAATGTACATGACAACACGTTACCTTTTTCTTGATTATTCTGAATATGTTTGTTGATTGCAATATTAATTGCTAATTTACTTGATTATTTGAAACCCGCAGAATCGGTTGTGTCTAAAATTAGATAAGTCGTCTCGTCAGTTTATAAATTGCAAACTTATCTATTTTCAAACAAGAAGAGAATGGGTTACTTTTACTGAGGAACTCACTTGAAATTAACCAAGTACTCAGCTAGTACAACCTAGACTAAACAGCAAAACTCGCTTGTTTACTATTAACCGTGCTTGAATGTACGTTTTAAATAAGTCGTATTTATAAGTAGCCGAAAAAAAATTAACCAAGCCAAAATGGTACTTTGCTAGTGCTCCGTTTTTTCCGTGTAAGAAGAGGTAAATAATTCCGGACAGTCCACACAGCATCATCTAGCCCCAAGCCAAGCAGAGCTTATGTTATGGGTACTAGATGACTGATATACTTAATACATTACATAGATAGATATTTTTTATTATACATAGAAAACACCCAGACCAACGGAACAAATTTCTGCTGATCGTACACAAATTTGTTCCGAGGCGGGAATCGAACCCGCAACCTCCTGCGTCGCAGGCGGACCTTCGCCCACCGCGCCACATCGGTCGTCATGATAGAGTAGGTGACAAATGCATATTATTATGTGAGTGGCTGAATAGCTTCATAATTTATAAGAGATTTATGAAACTCTTATGGATTTCAACGAGTCGAAGACGAGTCGCATACATTTCTTTGAAGTCCGTAAGGTGTGGATGGATCGCATAATTTTTATAAAATGTTTATGCAACTTGCTGAAAGTGGAGTGGTACATACATCAAAGGGCTAAGAACTCGGACATAACTGAAAGTTTTCAGAATGAGGCTATAAATGTTTACGAATTGAGAAAGTTGTATGTTTATGTGGTTTACCAGGTAAGAAATTAAATCTTGTTTTAGAAACTAGACCACGGAAGCAGCAGAGTTTTCATTAATCGCTATTTAACCTAGATAAGCTAAGAAAAGTTAAAATTTAATGAATCCTTCATTCATTTTTTTTTTCAAAAAAGGTTGCATCAGTAACTGGAGATATGATTGGCTTTTACCGGCGCGGTTCCAGTCGCTTCGTTTCTGGGTAAAAAGTAGGTAGTATAATAAATTGCAATAGTTATGATGAAAAATGCTCTTAATCCACGCTAAATTTCATATAGGTATCTCTGTGGAGCTTTAGGAGATTCTACTACATAGTTTACAAACTTTAATCTATTATAGGAGAAGTAAGTAGTAGAGGAGTCGTATAGAGCAAACGAAGAAGACAAAGCAAACAAAAGATTGAAACGAACTGAAAATCAATTATAACTTTATTTCATAAATTATTTGGATAATTATGTTTCCTGTAGTATTAAAGAGTTGTCTAAGTGTAAGCCTAAAGAAATAAAGATATTGATTTACTGATTTACAGGTTAATCAGTAAATCAATATCTTTATTTCTTTATATATTTATTACAATGTAAAGAAAAACAATAACATATTAATAAGCTAACAAACATTACCCAATAAGGCAAATTATGCGTGCGGTATATTTATTCTCGGCGTACGTGAGATTATTCCTGGAGCGCAGGTCAGATTTAGTCCAAGCCACGGTAATAGCCTTAGGAGTGTAAACACTGATCTTTATTTAGACACGATAGTGTTGCTCGCGACTCGGAAATTCCAAGAAAAACCGGACATTCCGTTGTAAATCAGATTTCATGCATGACATAGTTAGGTAAATATCGTGATTTTTAGCGTTCAACACTTGCCTCTATGATTTCAGAGTGATGCTTGTTTGGTTGCAGCGTGTCTTGTATGTTTTGTTTTAATTTATTTTAAAATAATATGACTTGAATTTATTTAAAACTAGCGACCCACCCCGGCTTCGTACGGTTTTATTCTACGTATAAACCTTCCTCAATTTCCTGAATCACTCTATCTATGAAAAAAAAAATCGCATCAAAATCCGTTGCGTAGTTTTAAAGATTTAGGCATACAAAGGGACAAAAGGACATAGGGACATAGTGCCAGAGAAAGCGACTTTGTTTTAGACTATGTAGTGACTAAATACTAAGGGGGTTTGACACAAATGTTAAATTCCTAAGTTATCTAGATGCTAGAGTAGGTATACCTATCTAACTTTCAGGACCAGACACCGGCAGGGGTAAGTTTATTATGTTTTCGAGGTTGCTGTATCGAATTTCATTTATAAATAGAATGAAAAACCTTGCTCAACCGGTCATCTGACTCCAGTTAATAGTGATGATTAGTTTTTCCCCTATTCCGGAATAATAGCAAAAGCCGTCGATTGTCCAACACTAGCAGTCCACAAGGAGCCCGGCTACGCACTAGCGTGGGCCCGCCTGGCAGATTGATGCCCGCGCCCGCCACATTTGTTTATTTTCCCGCGCAAATCAGACATGTTTGTTTTCAAACGTTCGATTTACTGAAAATTCACTAGGTGCGCTGACAGATGTGTTATTCGGAATTTGTTAAGTGCAATGGGGATTTATAATTGTTTTGCGATCGCTTGTTTAGCTGTAACGGTTTTTAATGGCGGTGCTTTTAAAAATAAGCGCTGAATGCGAATCGGTGGAATTTACCTGCATTTTGTTTATCTGCGTTTAAACAACGTGAATCAGCGTTGATTCTGATATTTCTTGCGTCGATGTGATTGAACCTTGTAGCGCGCCTCTCATTGAGAATGCGACCACGTGACCTACCTACATTATATTTTTTGGTCCTTGTATTTGCTGCATCGAAAGAAGTTAACCCTTTGAGGGCGTTCGTAGTAGCGAAGTTACAGCAAGATCTAATAAATCGACCATTGGTAAAACATAATTAGCAAAATGGATTCTTATTTTTCGATTGGTTTGGTCCAGATAGAAGTCGCTCCAAGTCATCGCGTCGCTCTCTTTCTCATCTCAGTGACTCCTTCAATCAAGGAACATGCATGACTTTCATCTGAGATCACAAACCCTGTAGATACAAAAAGGTTACCTACATTATCGGTACCTAAAGATCTTCTATTCTGCTTTAGAATACGCCTTTTTTGTATAGCTGTATAAAGATAATTTTTATAAGCATAGACTGTGTTCTAGAACATCCTAATAAAAATTTCTTACGTTTAGCCCTCGAATTTTTCTACGTGTTTCTAGCACAACTAAATTGATTATCCAATAACGCGCTCCAATTCAAATAGTAGATAGAGTAGGCAAAAACTTGCGGAAAATCCCCTCATAACGTCTTTGCACACGTTATCCAACCTTTGCCGAATACTCTGCTTCTTACTCATTTATCAGAAGCAAATTCCAGTGGATGTAAATACTCGGAAATAACCCGCCCCCACGTAGTAGGTACCAGCACAAAACAAATTATTTTTCTTTGTGCTAAAATTAATACATCCACTATAGCAAAAATCTTTCGCGAGTTCGAGAGAGCAAGCTTGAGTTCCAGTTGCAAAGGTTAGGTATCTACCAACTTGTAGCAAAATTATCACTCATCCGGTACAACTTATAGTTGCAATTGGTCTATGGTCATCCAAGTCAACTTCGTTACTTCTTTGATATGTCATTTAGGTCTCTACCAGGTTCCGGAGCAGGCGCCAGGCAGTCATATAGCAGTAGGTATATTCACATCACACAGACATCGACCATAGTAACAGTTATTAATCAAAGTAGAGAAAGTGTTCAAAATATCCCAACAACAGCTGGACGCACTATACATATACCTACACGGCGCGGCGGCGGCGTCTTGTTCTAATTATTCTCAAAGCTGAAATCATGAAATGCGACAATTTTTGGCGAAAAGTACGCACACGGTCTGCTATTGATAATAGAGACGTGCCTACATTTAACATGGAAATCTATAAATATGTTAGTAGATTTTTGATTTTTTTTTATTAAACTTTTTTAAATTTTATTACTTATGCTGTATTAGGACTAAGAAGCAGTGGCGTAGCTACCGCCGTATTCCGTAAAGAAGGCGCGCGAGTTAAAGTTAGTAAATTAAATATTGTTCCGGGCGGCCGTCAATCACACCTTCTATTCAAATATTTTCATATCTTTAAGTGTTCTGCGGTGTCTTAGTTATTTTATTATTTAATAAACAAAGGCAAGCATGTGAGAAATACGCACTGGTCTTGCGTAAGCTTGTGGGACATGATTCATAGAAGTTGGCGAAGATATAGCGAATTGACTGAAGACACGGACTGGAAGGGCACACTTATGGGTAAGTATATATATGCTTATAATAAATGGGTTTAACTATATACCTAAGTAAAGTATAAGTGATGGTCACATAACACAATAGGAGATAGAACTGCCACGCACTGAAGTGACCGGGTGAGTTCCAAAATTTGTCATTTATAGGTAGGTACCATCTTTAGCAGAAATCAATAAGCCTATGGTGGTGATTAAAGCACATTGGTGAATGCGGACATTCTTGTCCATAAGTTTCGACCACTCCGTAGGAGATCGAACCAAATCTCATCTCACGTGGAGAGAGGGACAGCCAGCATATTATTAAGAAAGAAAGAAAAATCATTTATTACCTATTACATTTCTTAACCTAAACTAGAATTAAGAACAAAAATGAAAAAAAAACTAATTTATTTATTTATTTATTTATTTTAGGGGAGACATCGGTACAATATTACTTATCTAGATAAACACAGTATTGAGCAGCAAGGTGACCATTAACAGCCTCCCACAAATAGCTACAAACTAATATAACAAGAAACAATAGCAATAATTAGCACAGTGTAAGTTAGATTGTACCTAGATAGATCAGCACTATGGGTCATTCACACTCTTAAACACAATAACATGTGTAAGCGCACATTACCTAAATAATAAAAATAAATAAGTTTGATTGCTACCTATATCTACCTACTGATTGAAGAACAGTTTATTTAACTCAGATTTGAGGGTCGATGTCGAGAGAAAAAGATCTAGGTCACATTTTTTGCTGAACTGATTAAATTTGTTGCTTGTGTTGTACGATACATTAATGAATTTTGACTATAATTTGTATTAGCTTTAGGCAGATATAACAGGTTATTATTTCTAAATGATCGAGATGGCGCGTATAGTTGAATTTTACTGAGGATGTCCGGACAATCAATGGATGAATTCGCAATTTTAGATAAGTAAATAACATCAGCGTAGTCACGTCTTAATTTTAAGGGTAGTAGGTGTTGCTTAATGCAGTTACGTAAGTAGTCTGACTGGTAGGGGAATATCTTCATTTTGAAGTTAAGATAGCGTAGAAACTTTTTTTGAATGCGCTCAAGTCTATCGATAATCATAGGCAAAGGGAGTAAGTAGATTCAGCTATGTGCTGCAGGAAACATGCGGCGCTGATTTTAAATCTACTCCCCTCGGATAGGTGGTCACCGAGAAGTTATGTGATGGCGGGTTTAACCTAAGTTCTTACATATACCTACACAAATAACATATTTACTTATTCAAGATAATGATAATATTAAGTATATCACATAATTTTTATGGACAAATTTTAGTAAGTAGAGATGGGAGAGATGCGGTTCGTAAAATTGCCTCACGTAAATTATGGATGCCCATAAAGGCAACCCAACATTGTGCCCAAATCTACCTTAAAGGATGCAGAAGACAAAGTAGGTGTTGTCATAACGCCCTCGCTTCACACTTGCGCCCAGGTTTCAATAATAGAACACATAACACGTCACATCTATGTTTGCTGCCTTTAAAAGACAAACCCAGAACTACATCATCCTTTGTCGTCACCATGACGTACCTACCTACGCGTCTTCCCCAAATATTAGGCACAAAGGTGTTTATTAAGTGTTAGTACGGAATGTGAGCCACAAGCACCAGCAGGCGCCAACATAAACATTGACTCATTTGCCGCAGTTCACGTCATTTACTTTTGATAACCGCTTTTTGAAGAAATGGCTGACTAATACTAAATTAGGCGATTAGTAAGAAAGCTTTACGATAGGTAAGGTACCTACGTATACATAAGACTGATCAGGACTGTTTGTTGGTACCTTAACTATCCCACAACTACTGAGTTAGGTGCTCAGAGCTTTATGAGTATTCTTAAGACCGTGAGGTGTGAGGGCCTCTGATTGGGGAAGGCATGAATGAGTTAACCCCATTCCCGTTTTCCGAGGTGTTGATTTTTTCCGTTGTTTCATGTACCTATAAGTACTGGTTTAAGTAGGTATTTATAAATTATCAACTGCAATACGAGTACCTCGGTGTCATAATCCCACAATCTCCCTTCCATTCTTCCCTCGCTGACGACGCTCAGGATTCTGATGGAATTTTAGAATCCTTCGCTTGCTCGGTCATCAATATTGTGCATGCGGTTAAGAAGCAACTTTACTCTTGTATAGCAAATAACTATTATTACTTACTTATATTTATTATCCTAACTTTGTAGAGACGTATGTATGAATGTATGGTTTTCTTCCTCTTTCACGCAAAAACTACTAAACGAATCGGGCTGAAAATTTTAATAGACGTAGTTCTAGCCCTGTAATAACACATCCCTACATCAGTTCACATGGGATAGAGAGTCTTAAAACGTTTCTGTAAACAAGGAGTGAGAAGCCGCGTGCATATACTAAAGGTTAGATTTACTAATAGCCTGCGTAGTCTATAGTTCTCTACCTCTAGTTGTGCCGACCGATGTGGCGCGGTGGGCGAAGGTCCGCCTGCGACGCAGAAGGTCGCCGGTTCGATTCCTGCCTCGGAACAAATTTGTGTACGATCTGCCGAAATTTGTTCCGTTGGTCTGGGTGTTTTCTATGTATAATAAAAAATATCTATCTATGTAATGTATTGTATGAAGTATATCAGTCATCTAGTACCCATAACACAAGCTCTGCTTAGCTTGGGGCTAGATGATGCTGTGTGAGCTGTCTGGAATTATATTTATTTGATGCGTGCCCCTATGGCAACCACATTTATAATTACAAGTACCTAATCACTTAATGATAATAGAATATTATATAAATAGAAAGGCTAGTGTTGTGCTTTCATACATAACTTCCTCTCTGTGAAATCATAACACACAGTTAACGGTCTCATCCATTTTATTGAAATGTAATAAATTATAAATATTTACAGTTACTTCCTACTACATTACAAATGTATTCACATACTGCATGGTAGCTAGAGAAGGCTTATTATGAATGAGGTAAGTAACACTTTTGTGGAAGTAACGAGGTACCTACTAACAATTTTTAAAAATGTAATGTACGAAATTTCTGCCTCCAATTAAAAATAAAACTAGTGAAAAAGTACTGAATTTGCCGCAAGTTATCCATATTCTATGAACTTAAGATAAAAGTATGTTTATTAAATGGTACTTTTGGAGCATTTGGTAAATTTGAAATTGAATCTCATCTGAATGTAAATGAAGCTTAAACATGTATACAAATAAACTTGTGCATTGTTTCACGTTCATAATTTAGATAAGTACTCAGAAAAGGCAATAAATAATATACATACAGGATGATATTTTACATAAAGCTTGAATGGATTATTTTATAACTTATAGTGGCTTATTTTATTCTTTGTAAGCGTTAATAATAGCGTACCTCGCGACTTCTTCCACGTAGAAATAGATTTTAAGCTTAAATATTTGTTGAAAAAGTTATTAAGGTTCTATTAAAATTTAGAGGACCAAACCTCTTATTGTTATATATCATAATTTGAAGCGATATTTGAGACATATATATTTGATATTACGATGTTTACAAATTAAAGGCACTGGTTCTAATCTACTGATCATTATAATGATATTATCTTATCAAATATTATATAGACTAGGATTTAAAATTAATAGTGTAGTCTAAATAATTAAGTATTCACGTTGTTAATCAGGCTGTACATTATAATTGATTTCTGTTACAAGTTTAATACAATTATTCGGTACATAATAATGGAATTTAATTTATCACATTTAATGGTAATATTTTACAAAACTGAGTAGACAAGCTTAAAATTAAAGGACATTTTTATTTTCTTAGTAATTCTTATTATTATTGATTATTTTAAAAATATAAATATATTATTCGAAAGCTAACAATGAGGCAAATATACATTTGATAAACAGTCTACGTTTACGATATTATGCTTAACTTAAAGCGAATAATTTACTTATATTATTGAAGTAAATGAATCAGTCTTTATATAACTTTATTATATCAGGTCCCTCTCAGTTGGTTTAAGAATTAAAAGGAAAAGCAAGCGCCATATAACTTTGCAAATGTATTATTACATGATGTTACCTTATTTCATTGATTTGTTTACTCTATGTTATTATTACAGGATATAAACTATTTACCAACGAACTTGATCATTTTGATTTGTTACTAAGTAAACACATTATTTTTAATACACGTATTATAACATTGTTACAATATACAGGTAAAGATCGGTACCTACCAAAGTTCAACAGCAAAAGAAGCTATAATTAGTTAAAAGTGAAATCAAATAGAAACAACCGCAGCTTATTGCCGGAAGAAAAGTTGGAAGACTTTGAATAGCCATTATGGCCACAAGGTTCTTTGAAAGGTACCAGCCACCAGCCCGTAACGTTTTAAAATCCTTGAAGACAGGGCGCTATGGCGTTCATTACGGAAGGCCTATGTCCAGCAGTGGACTAATATAGGCTGATGATGACTACGAGTTTACGTCCATATTTAAATGGTAGTTTTCGTGTTGTGCAAAAGTATTTTACTGACTGTACTGGCATGACTATAAGCCGTCACTCACAGAAGTCGTGGCCGGGCCGTGCGAGTTGTATGTATCCTATTGAATCATATGAAAGACTACACATACACCGGAGGCGACGGCAGTGCGGTACCAATAGGACCCCCACGTCTTCAGTATGTGGCGGCTTATAGTAATGCCACCATTATACAGGGTGTAACATTTAAAACGGTCAGTATGGGAAAGTCTGAAACTATAAGACATACGAAGATCTCTTCTGAGGAACCATGTCATCGATTTTAGTGACAAGAAAAACAGCATTCACACATTTAAAAAAATCTTGTACTCAGTCCGGGAATCGAACCCGGATGTTTTGAAAAATTAAACTATTTAATAAAAATAAAACGATTTTTTAGTCTTATTTCGATTGTGTAGGTCTTAAGGAATAAATGTTACTATGAAACGTGTCTAACGATGTCTAAAATTAATAAAATGCATAGTTTTCATTTCCTTTAATTTATTTAATTTTCGAAATGACCACCAGTTTTTGTTTTTCAATTCAACATTTAACTCCTTGAGATAACGATCTTACTACGTCTCTAGATATATGAGTATTGTAAATCGGATATGAAAACAATGCATTTTATAGATTTTAGATATCACGTTTCTTAGTAACATTTGCTCCTTAAGACCCACACAATCGAAATGAGACTAAAAATAGTGATAGTTTTATTTTTCAAAACATCCAGGTTAGATTCCCGGACGGAATACAAAATTTTTTAAAAGTGTGAATGCAGTTTTTCTTGTCACTAAAATCGATGACATGGTTCCTAAGAAGAGATCTTCGTATGTCTTATAGTTTCAGACTTTCCCATACTGACCGTTTTAAATGTTACACCCTGTATACTTTATTAGCACAACACAATTATCGCGTCCGGGCACGGCTTGTGTGTGGCGAGCCTCACGCCGGCACGTTGTAGAGCGCAGTGAGCCTCTCAATGAAGACGCTCTCGGCCTCCCCTCCCCCCGCCTCGCCCCGCGCCTCCCCTCCCCCCTGCCCCCCGCACACGATGGACCCGTACTCCTTGCCCTTCTCGATGTGCGTGAAGATCTGCATCTTCCCATCCGTGTTCTCCCTGTAGTCCCGAGTCGTCCGGACCACTACGTCCCTATCGCCATCTCTGTAAGGTTGACTTCTGTACGGCACGGGATCTTTGAAGTCGTCGTCTTCGTAGACGATTTTGAATTTGGAGTTTTGTAAGTTTCTCGAATGTTCGAATGGTTCTGTGTCGGTGTTCTGGTATTCTATTTTGAAGTGTCCGTCTCTATTTTGGACCGTCACGTTGGGTGCGCCTTTCTTGATGGATTTCTTCTTGGGAGACTTTTTGGGCGGTTCAGGCGACTCCGGCTTGATCTGTTTCCGTAGTTTGGGCGATGGTTTTTCGTCTTTGTCGGGTTTAATTTTCTTGTCTTTGGGCTTTGGTTTGTTTTCCTCGAAGCGGTTGCGAATTTTCTCGTGCACTTGGCAATGGCGGCGTAGGTCGAAGCCGGACCGGAAGGACTTCTCGCATTGATCACATTTGAAAGGACGGTCACCTGATGACAAAAATTTAACTTTATTATGTATTTTAGGTATTGCACATAAATATGGTACATTTTATATGAATAATATTATTTGAAATAATATAATATGTAATATGCTAAGCCCGGGCCAAAGGCGAAGGCGTGCAGGTTGCATCCTACTGTATCATTGAAAGATTACCCATACACCGGAGACAGTCGCGTATGCGGCGCGGTGGCGAGGCGGAGGCGAGCGTGTCAGCGTTGTATTTCAACGAGTCTTAAATTTTCTGCATCCGCTTTACGTAACCCCGACAAATAGTATTTACAGTAACTGACCAGTATGTGTTCTCATGTGAGTGAGTCTGTAGGAGGAGGCGCTGAAGGTCTTGCTGCAGTAGTCGCACTTGTAGTTGCGCTCCCCGGTGTGGATCCGTCGGTGCAGGTTCAGAGAGTATTTACAGTAACTGACCAGTATGTGTTCTCATGTGAGTGAGTCTGTAGGAGGAGGCGCTGAAGGTCTTGCTGCAGTAGTCGCACTTGTAGTTGCGCTCCCCGGTGTGGATCCGTCGGTGCAGGTTCAGAGAGTATTTACAGTAACTGACCAGTATGTGTTCTCATGTGAGTGAGTCTGTAGGAGGAGGCGCTGAAGGTCTTGCTGCAGTAGTCGCACTTGTAGTTGCGCTCCCCGGTGTGGATCCGTCGGTGCAGGTTCAGAGAGTATTTACAGTAACTGACCAGTATGTGTTCTCATGTGAGTGAGTCTGTAGGAGGAGGCGCTGAAGGTCTTGCTGCAGTAGTCGCACTTGTAGTTGCGCTCCCCGGTGTGGATCCGTCGGTGCAGGTTCAGAGAGTATTTACAGTAACTGACCAGTATGTGTTCTCATGTGAGTGAGTCTGTAGGAGGAGGCGCTGAAGGTCTTGCTGCAGTAGTCGCACTTGTAGTTGCACTCCCCGGTGTGGATCCGTCGGTGCAGGTTCAGAGAGTATTTACAGTAACTGACCAGTATGTGTTCTCATGTGAGTGAGTCTGTAGGAGGAGGCGCTGAAGGTCTTGCTGCAGTAGTCGCACTTGTAGTTGCGCTCCCCGGTGTGGATCCGTCGGTGCAGGTTCAGAGAGTATTTACAGTAACTGACCAGTATGTGTTCTCATGTGAGTGAGTCTGTAGGAGGAGGCGCTGAAGGTCTTGCTGCAGTAGTCGCACTTGTAGTTGCGCTCCCCGGTGTGGATCCGTCGGTGCAGGTTCAGAGAGTATTTACAGTAACTGACCAGTATGTGTTCTCATGTGAGTGAGTCTGTAGGAGGAGGCGCTGAAGGTCTTGCTGCAGTAGTCGCACTTGTAGTTGCGCTCCCCGGTGTGGATCCGTCGGTGCAGGTTCAGAGAGTATTTACAGTAACTGACCAGTATGTGTTCTCATGTGAGTGAGTCTGTAGGAGGAGGCGCTGAAGGTCTTGCTGCAGTAGTCGCACTTGTAGTTGCGCTCCCCGGTGTGGATCCGTCGGTGCAGGTTCAGAGAGTATTTACAGTAACTGACCAGTATGTGTTCTCATGTGAGCTGCCCTCCTAATTTAGACAACCGTAAGTAGGGTTTTTATCAAAAATGAGTTATTGATAGATTCGGAATCAGCGTGATGAGATCTATAATGTTCTCTTTGACGTATTTTTGATAAAACCTATATTTACGAAGTTATTTTAGTCATGAGCACCGTAACTGCGAAGTTTTTCATGGCTTTCCTTGTAATTAATACCGTATGAGCCCTTACGGTTCTTTTCCTTATCGCGATTATATGAATTTGGCCATGCATCCATATTTGTAACCTTATGAATAGCATCGTATAGTTATATACGGCGGATATTTTAAGTTTTTTATTTATTTTACTAGACTATAACCTACACACAAGAACAGTAACGTTAGTTCCGGTGCTTAGAACTAGTCTGCCCTCCTAATTTAGACAACCGTAACTACTAAAGCTACTACTAGCTCCACCTGGTGGTGAAATGAATCTGCCGACATAAAACTGTGGCCCGGCTCATTGCATGTTGGTCTCATTAGAATATTTTATTACTTGATAACTAGTTGTTTTACTTACATTTTTTTCCATTTTCTTCCATATACGTTTAATATAAAAATGGTTAAGTGCTGTTTGATAGGCAAAGTATAACCAATTCCTTGGCATAACAACTGTAACTAGTAGACATACGGTTCTCATGCTCAGGATATGCACCTTTAATATTTGTATTGAGCTAAGCATGTTTATTACTTGCTAAATTAATTTAAAAGTAAAAACGCTATCACGACATTATACCAATCATTCTGTAGGGAATCATTGCAGCTACACACTTCAATATTCAAAATCAAATATTTCTTAAAACGGCGACTCTGGCCACTTTTTTAACAAAAAAAACTTTAAGCGCGAATATCTCGAAACTGAACTTTTAGTAGTTACGGTTGTCTAAATTAGGAGGGCAGTGAGTGAGTCTGTAGGAGGAGGCGCTGAAGGTCTTGCTGCAGTAGTCGCACTTGTAGTTGCGCTCCCCGGTGTGGATCCGTCGGTGCAGGTTCAGAGAGTATTTACAGTAACTGACCAGTATGTGTTCTCATGTGAGTGAGTCTGTAGGAGGAGGCGCTGAAGGTCTTGCTGCAGTAGTCGCACTTGTAGTTGCGCTCCCCGGTGTGGATCCGTCGGTGCAGGTTCAGAGAGTATTTACAGTAACTGACCAGTATGTGTTCTCATGTGAGTGAGTCTGTAGGAGGAGGCGCTGAAGGTCTTGCTGCAGTAGTCGCACTTGTAGTTGCGCTCCCCGGTGTGGATCCGTCGGTGCAGGTTCAGAGAGTATTTACAGTAACTGACCAGTATGTGTTCTCATGTGAGTGAGTCTGTAGGAGGAGGCGCTGAAGGTCTTGCTGCAGTAGTCGCACTTGTAGTTGCGCTCCCCGGTGTGGATCCGTCGGTGCAGGTTCAGAGAGTATTTACAGTAACTGACCAGTATGTGTTCTCATGTGAGTGAGTCTGTAGGAGGAGGCGCTGAAGGTCTTGCTGCAGTAGTCGCACTTGTAGTTGCGCTCCCCGGTGTGGATCCGTCGGTGCAGGTTCAGAGAGTATTTCCGCGCGAATTCTTTGCCACAGAACTCGCATTTGAAGTGTTTCTGTGCGAAATATAAAATAAATTAGTATGCAGAAGAGATCGTTCTTAGCGATGACGATATCATTGTACAACTTTGTTATTCCTCTTGTCCTGTAGATTTTTAATTGATTTTATTCTTCTTGTGTTGCAAGTGTTTTGTATTGTATTGTGGGACAATTCACACCACCGAGCCCCAAAGTTGCAGAGCTCGGCGGACCGCGATCGCCCGCTGCGCCACAGAGTCAGTCATGTCATTGAGAAATATCTAATAGAAAAGATCAACATAAGCTTCAACAGATGCATAATTGAATTTTAGGAAAGGCACTGCAATAATAAATTCAATCAGACTTAGAATAGGGCGTATAGGATAAGCACACACTCTGCAATTTTACGATAAATATTCTCCCGTCTCATCCTCGTTGTCAGTGAGATATTTGTAGGAAACACTCACAAGTGCACGAAAAATCCGATTTTACCAATCGGATTGCTTTATTCTTATACAAAATCTAGAGTAGATTTAATCTGATTTCTTTATTCTAACACAAAAACTAGAGTAGATATAAAATAGACCTGGTTGGAGTGCAGAGAGATGGTGTGGTATCTGAGGTCGCTCCACTGCCTGAAGTTCCTCCCGCAAAGGTCGCATTTGTAGGGCTTGTCGCCGTTGTGCACCCGCTTGTGGATCTGAATCATATATAGACGTTTTTAGTGCTCAAAATGACGAAAAAAAAAGGGAAGAAAAAATAAATTGTTTCAACCAAATTCACACTGTTTTTTTTGTGTTGCAATAATAAGATATTTAGGTCAAAATAAGATGAAAAAATTTATATTTATATCAAATAAATTACAGTGTATTTGCGACATAAAAAGGTAAGTTCTTACAAAATTTCGTGAAACGAAAACATTTATTGTAAAAGATAAAAATAAAAAACTTGGTTTTTTGAATTTTTTACATTTTTTGAGGTTATGTGAAAAAAGTGTGAAGTCGAAAATTGTAGATTTTTTTATTACCTACAATTTCGCAACTCCCGCACTCGCTGCACTCCAGCCGTTTGCATGTGTAAGCTGTAATAGTACCTTCAGTGCCCCGGCCGTGAAGAAGGTCTTGTCGCAGTGCGGGCAGGCGTGCTGGCGCGCCGCGTGCGACAGCATGTGGTACATGAGGCTGTTGCGGTGCACGAACACGCGCCCGCACTCGCTGCACTCCAGCCGTTTGCATGTGTAAGCTGTAATAGTACCTTCAGTGCCCCGGCCGTGAAGAAGGTCTTGTCGCAGTGCGGGCAGGCGTGCTGGCGCGCCGCGTGCGACAGCATGTGGTACATGAGGCTGTTGCGGTGCACGAACACGCGCCCGCACTCGCTGCACTCCAGCCGTTTGCATGTGTAAGCTGTAATAGTACCTTCAGTGCCCCGGCCGTGAAGAAGGTCTTGTCGCAGTGCGGGCAGGCGTGCTGGCGCGCCGCGTGCGACAGCATGTGGTACATGAGGCTGTTGCGGTGCACGAACACGCGCCCGCACTCGCTGCACTCCAGACGTTTGCGCTGGAAACATTCACCAACTGTTATGGCTTTACACCAACACACACTGGTGCCAACACCACGGATCGGGCTAAAATTTTGCAGAAAAATTAATAAAAATTAAAATTGATGCGTAAAGCTGAAGATAGGACGCTATGGCGCTCATTAGGGGAGGCCTATGTCGTATGACCTATGCCGTATAAGTATGGGCTGATGATGATGATGATGATGAAAATTGATGCATGTCTACCTGGAGCTGACCTGACGGACCTGGACACCCTAAAATCTTTTATCCCTAAAATACATAGTTCTTTGGGATATAAATTTTCTCTGTTGTCGGAATCAATAATAAACTTAAAGCCTTCAAGAGACCTTAAAGTCCACTTACCTTTCCATTCCCTTTAGCAGCACCATTAGGTCCTTCAACAGTGACAGTGATCCACTTCTTCTCTCGTTCTCCAGCGGTGTGTTTCCTCTCGAACTCGTTGCTATCATCCCCGTGGTTGGCTTGCTCATTGCTGTGCTCGTTGCTATGCTCGTTGCTGTGCTCATTGGGCTGCTCAGCGCTGGGCTCATGCTCGTCGTCGTGCTCGTTCTGTTGCTCGTGGATGATGTTGCTGTAGGCGATCGGTGTTGGGACTTCGCTCTCGAATATTCTTTGGAGGACTTCCTCTGTTGGAATAGGGAATAGGTTAGTGACATAAAATACCTATTAAAAGTTCAACGTTTGCAACTTATTATTATATTTATTTATTGTTTATATTGGAAATATATTTTTTGGAATAAACAATCTTTTTATCTTATATATTTCATAGGAACGAACTTTCATTCACAGTTTCGTTGGATTCCATATTCAATGACACTGCGTCCGAAAAAAGAAAACATAGATCTAAGATGACTTATGTAATTTAGATTTTATATAGTCTTTCTAATAATCAATAGATCAGATCATACCTTTAAGAATTTTCAACGGCTGAGATTCGTGCGACTGTGTATTATGCTGACTATGGCTATCATGACTCTGGTGAGTTTCCATATGCTGCTCCGACACATGTATCGACTGTGTGTGATGAGATTGTGTGTGGTGAGGCTGTGTGTGGTGGGACTGTGTGTGGTGTGGTTGTGTGTTGTGAGGCTGTGTGTGGTGAGACTGTGTGTGGTGAGGTTGTGTGTGGTGAGGCTGTGTGTTTTGTTGTGTGTCGCGGTCGCAGGCAGCGCAGTAGCCGTCATTGGTGCATTCGTTGCAGCTTTCGCAGGGATCTAGTTGGGTGCCGTTTCTTGAATACCTGTGAAAGGAAATAATATTTTCAATAATTTCTAAATACAGGGTGTCCGGTGGCAGAATTTGGTTTTCAAATCTAAATTATTCCGTAACGGCTGAGCGTAGGAGGGGGCAGCGGTTACCAGTGGGTTTGTCGATCGTGCGGATTTGTTAGTCACAATGCCGCGGTGGACGGATGAACAACGTGCGTTCGCAATTGAAGAGTATGTCAAGGCTAATGATTCCTGTGTAACCGCTCGTCGTAGATTTTGTTCCCTTACAATATTCGACGTTTAAGTGATGCTCCAAGTGAAAATTTAATTCGATTATGGGTGCGCCGTAGATTCCTCTCTCTGAAAATGATGGAACGATTTCGAACCGTAAACACTATATTTTGGAGTGATGAAGCCCATTTTCATTTAAATGGAAATGGAAGTGTCAACAAACAAAATTGCCGTTATTGGTCACCTAAAACGGAACCCACCACGGTTGAAACACCAACAACCACTTCACAGCCCCAAAGTGACGGTTTGGTGTGCATTATCAAGCAGTGCCATAATTTGACCATATTTTTTTGAAAATGGTCGCGGGCAAACCATTTCTGTTGACGGTGTTAGTTATCGACGCATGTTGAACGAGTTTCTTCTACCAGCAATGAGAGACCATCCTGCCTATAGTTCACACACATGGTTTCAACAAGATGGCGCCACCCCGCACACTTCTAGAGAGACCATGGAACTTATGTAAGTTGTAAGAGCGTACCAATGCCTGGTGTGGTCCTGCGTGACGTGCCCGTTGTCGACGGTGAGGTGCGGCAGCAGCGGCGGCTCGTACTCGCTCACGCACACGTGGATGCCGGCCATCAGGTCCTCCGGCTCGCTGAACTCTCCCATATCCTCCAACTGTAACATAATATCATGGAACGAATGGAATGGATTCGTAGGTACAAATTGTCTACTGAATTATGAATAATATGGTACTAGAAGTCGCATACTAGCGTGACCTTGTCCCCGCACAGGTGACTAATGAGTCACCAGTGCTCAGTTTGAGTTTTAGTGTTGTTTCAAACGGCGGACGAGAAAGAATCTGTTAAAATGGTATGTTGCAGCTTAACAAATTGTGGAAATGCTTCCACAACTTGCAATTACATCAATGAGAGGATTTCATCGCATAGTCTTTTTTTTATATTTTAGCTGTTTTTTAATAAAATAGACAGAGCGTAATTATTTTCTATAAGAATCATAGTTTATTTCGTTTATCGTCATTTTGCACACCATTGCTGTATTAGTTCATCAACATCTGGAGCGATACAAGCAAAAGAAGTAATGTAATGTGAAGCTTACAATATCGTCTTGTTCGCATGGTAGGGCCGCGCGTGATGGTCGTAAGCTAGAGATGTGTGCTTTTTTCAATGTATTCGTAAGTTCACAGACAACCGTTTGTGCCAGTGAGCACCAATCACGGTGCATGATTCATAGGGTGGCGCTATTTATGAGTCCGTGTCTCAGCGTTTGAATATACGCGTATGTAGTAGTGACAGCATGGGTGGGAGGCCAGGTGGCGACAAGCGTTTTGTACGTATTCCGCGTGCTATAACATTTCTATATTATTCTGATTTCTGTGAACGTTACTCAATTTTGCATGATCTAAGATAACACACATAGGCTATATTATTTAGCCCAAAATGAGCGAACGATTTGCGTTTTTCTTATTTTTTCTAATATCAAAAAGTAGTGAAATAGAATTGAGGCCTATAACTGCAGCGATCTGCGACATCACTACATAGTATAAAATAAAGTCGCTTTCTCTGTTCCTATGTCATTATGTCCCTTTGAACGCTTAAATCTTTAAAACTACGCAACGGATTTTGATGCGTTTTTTTTCATAGATAGAGTCATTAAAGAGGAAGGTTTTTACGTATAATAACCGTGGAAGCCGGAGCGGGTCGCTAGTATATTATATAAAACAATAGAATAGCAAACTACCTTGGTAGCAGTGGGATGCGCGTCCCTCACGTGCGCCTCGCACTGCCTCTGCTTGCGGAACGTCTTGCTGCACTTGCCACAGTTGAACAGCTCCAGCTTGTCTGACTCTTCTCCACGCTCGCCATTGAGTATTGAACCTTAACCTTACACAATAGAGCACCAATACCTTAGTAGCAGTGGGATGCGCGTCCCTCACGTGCGCCTCACACTGCCTCTGCTTGCGGAAGGTCTTGCTGCACTTGCCACATTTGAACAGCTCCAGCTTGTCTGACTCTTCTCCACGCTCGCCATTGAGTATTGAACCTTAACCTTACACAATAGAGCACCAATACCTTAGTAGCAGTGGGATGCGCGTCCCTCACGTGCGCCTCACACTGCCTCTGCTTGCGGAAGGTCTTGCTGCACTTGCCACATTTGAACAGCTCCAGCTTGTCTGACTCTTCTCCACGCTCGCCATTGAGTATTGAACCTTAACCTTACACAATAGAGCACCAAACTACCTTAGTAGCAGTGGGATGCGCGTCCCTCACATGCGCCTCGCACTGCCTCTGCTTGCGGAAGGTCTTGCTGCACTTGCCGCAGTTGAACAGCTCCAGCTTGTCTGACTCTTCTCCACGCTCGCCATGGAGTATTGAACCTTAACCCTACACAGTGAAGTACCGTATTACCTTAGTAGCAGTGGGATGCGCGTCCCTCACGTGCGCCTCGCACTGCCTCTGCTTGCGGAAGGTCTTGCTGCACTTGCCGCAGTTGAACAGCTCCAGCTTGTCTGACTCTTCTCCACGCTCGCCATGGAGTATTGAACCTTAACCCTACACAGTGAAGTACCGTATTACCTTAGTAGCAGTGGGATGCGCGTCCCTCACGTGCGCCTCGCACTGCCTCTGCTTGCGGAAGGTCTTGCTGCACTTGCCGCAGTTGAACAGCTCCAGCTTGTCTGACTCTTCTCCACGCTCGCCATGGAGTATTGAACCTTAACCCTACACAGTGAAGTACCGTATTACCTTAGTAGCAGTGGGATGCGCGTCCCTCACGTGCGCCTCGCACTGCCTCTGCTTGCGGAAGGTCTTGCTGCACTTGCCGCAGTTGAACAGCTCCAGCTTGTCCAGCGTCTCGTACAGCTCCGCCTTCTCCGCCTCCGCGGGACTCTTCTCCACGCTCGCCATTGAGTATTGGACCTAAGAGAGAACATATCATTACTACAGCTTTATATACATACGTGCGTGGACAAAAAAGTGAGGTGAACTGAAAATCAATTATCACTTTATTTCTTATATTATTTTGATAATTATGTACTTACCTATAGTATTAAATTTGACTTGTCTAAGTGCTTATTTTGTAAGCCTAATGAAATAAAGATTTTGATTTACTGATTTACTCAATCTTGGGCAACATCTTCACTTATTTGAGATAGTGGCTAAACGCTCGACCATATCCAATAAAAAAAATGTACTTTATTAACAATAACAAATTCAAACTAAGAACTGAAAGTGTTATTCAATGTAGCTACCTTTAGCCAGACGTGAGATGAACTACGAAGCTTGCGTAAATAGCAACGCTCAATAGTGACATCGGAAGCTAAAGTTAGCTACCTACCGAAGTGCTTTAGAAATCCTGTATACTGAGTGCGAAATGTGAAATTCACATCATGAATCCTAGATATAATCCTAGTTTCACACATTTTATAGAACTTGGGATAGTTCTATAAAATGTAACATCGATGTCATTCGAAAGTCATTCGAATATCATTCAAAAGTTATATCAGCCGATAGACCCCGGTCATGTGGGTCGGATAGAACAGAGGTCGTCAAATAAAAGGCAGCGACAAAGAGGCTATATATACAGGCCTTTCTAGAACATACCTTAAACTCAGGAACTTTGTTAGTACTGTTAATAAATGGAATTTGTTCTTAAAACATTCATCAGTTATAATAAAAGATACCAAAGATTCGATACGATCTGATTTAATAAATAAATAATTCAATAAATAGTGCTGGACAATCCAAACAGCAACATATAACCCCAAGCTAAGCAGAGCTTGTGTTACGGGCACTAGATGACTGATATATAATATTGGCAGATATTTGATACTAGATGCGCCCCGCAGCTCCGCCCGCGAACCAGAGTTTTTTTTCGTACGAATTTCAGAAATTTATTGCACAATACAATACAATACAATACAAACCAACAATACAATGCACACCCCTAGGGTTTATTGTGTAAAAATAAAAAATACGTGTTTAATTATTAACTTTGCAGTTTATTTTTACCGAATTTTGAGTGAATCAAACCAAGGAATAATATTTTCCCATACAAACATTACCACACTATTTAACCCCCTCAAAGGTTGAAATTTCTAAATTTTAATATCCTATGTCTTATTCTAGGTCCTAAGTTATCTACGTACCTAATTTCATTCCAATAACTTTATCAGTTACGGAGATTACTTATAACAAACATTCACACAGACTTTCCCATTTATTATAATAGTAAGGCTGTGTCCCCAGTAGGCAAACTGTGAGCAGCCGACTGAGTTTGCGGCGTATCAGTTCAGTACGCCCTTCCATATATTTTAAATTGAGTGTGCACAGTTTGCTAGTTAGCGCTCACTGTACGCAGTTTGCAGCGTTACGTGCGCCGACTGTCTCAGTTAGCGGCCGACTCGCAGGTTAATGTGCTTGCGATACGCACGCAAACAGATCTGAGTTTGTAGCTGTTCGCCACAAATTTGCGGCTCACTCAGTCGGCCGCTCACAGTTTTCCTACCGGGGACACAGCCTAAGATTGTTAGTAACAAATGACTATGTGTATTAACTAATAGCCAAAAGGTATTTGTCCTGTCCCTCCATATCTCACCTTCATAGTGTTGTAGCTGAGCGGCGCGATGGCGTGCGCGTGTTTGTCTACAGGCTGGTACATGGTCTTGGGCACCGCGCTCTCGAGGGACAGTTCCACGATCGAGTCCGGCAGCTGCGCCACGTTGTCCACTATGCACGTGCTTGTGATCTGAATAACGATGTGGAACATACATCAATCATTTTAAAAGGTCTATCTGATGCCGGCGAACAGTGAAGGACCGGATTGGACGGGATGCAACCGGTTTGTACTGGATATAACCGGTTTGTACTGAACACAACCAGTAGATATCTAGTGTCCTACCTGTGAAAGTAGTACAGCACATGATGCACAGATGGCAGTGTTAACAGGATAAGACAGGTTTGTACTGGATCCAACCGGTTCAGGAGGATGAAAGCTTTGGAGGACGCCTTTCCTTTCTTTGGGATTCTCGAATCAGAATAGAAAATAAAGAATGCTTTATCCATTTAAATAATTTTACCATTGAGTGGGCTCTTTAGTAACAAATCAAAATGAACTTAATTTAATTTCAAATCTATTTATTTATTATTTAAAGTCTCCACACACTGAAGACGGAAGCGGAGCGGAGGCGAAGGCGTGCCGGTTTTTTCTATAGCACCGCGCCGCTACCGCCTACGGTGTATGTGTAGGATTTCATATGATTCAATAGAATACAACTCGCACGCCTTCGCCTCCGCTCCGCCTCCCCCTTCAGTGTGTGGAGACCTTAAAGGTCATACTATTTACTGCTGGTGTACCTTGTCCATGACGAGATCCGCGACGGGGCTGTCTATGATGATGTTGTGCGGCTCGTAGTGGTGCTTGAGGTGCTGGAAGAACTTGAGCTGCTCCTCGCCGTAGAACGCGCCGCAGATCTGGCACAGCAGGATGGGCCGCATCTGCACCTGGACAAACAACTCTCTTATACAGGACCTTGCTTCTAAAACAGTCCGAGTAGGGTTCGCACACCGAGGGTTCCGCATAGGAAATTAATACATTTTATTATTATTATAATAAATAGGAAAGTCTGTGAGAATGTTTGTTATGAGTAATCTCCGTAACTAGTTAAAATATTTGGATAAAATTTGTTATGTAGGTAGTTTAGGATCTAGAATAACACACAGGCTATTTTGTATTTTACCTCTGTGTTTACCTCTTAGGGGGTGAAATAGGGTGGTAATTATTCTTGGTTCAATTCACTCAAAACTCGGTAAAAATAAACTATGGAGTAAATAATTAAATACGTTTTTTTTCATACAAACCCCTAGGGGTGAGCAATAAATTTCTGAAATTTGTACGAAAAAAAACTCTGTTTCACGGGCGAAGCCGCGGGGAGCATCTAGTTATTACTATGTCTTGAAACAATATTAAACCAACAAAACCATTAACCCTGAGTGTCACCGCGATACTGCAGACTAAGCTAGAGTTGTACTACCTCGTGAGATATGTGGTGCGACTGCTGCGGCACCGTCACGTAGCTGTCAGGTAAGATCTGCTCCTCTTCCACCTCCGGACTCACCACCGGGTCTATGTTGTTGATCACCACGAGATCCTGTAACACAATATAAGTACTATGTTCGATTTATAATATACAGGGTGGACATTTAAATTGGTCAGTATGGGAATGTCTGAAACTATAAGACTTGCGAAGATCTCTTCTTAGGAACCATGTCATCGTTTTTAGTGACAAGAAAAACTGAATTCACCCATTTAAAAAATCATCTACGGGAATAGAACCCGGATGTTTTTGAAAAATAAAAATAAAACTATTTTTAGTTAGAACGCGAGTCCTTCTATTTGTAGATCTAAGGTAGAATGTCAAAATGTGACATTCTGTGACGACACCTTTGTCATAGTCAAACATCAAGCACAAAACCTAGTGAAGCGAGTATAGGGCCCCTAGTAAACGGTCACTATAAAGCATCGAAAGCGCATAGTAACTTGAACCCTTGGCGTTAGTTTGTTCACCTGCTGTGGAGTAGTATCGTTGTTCCTCTTCAGCTTGCGGGATATCCTCTTCTTGTGCGGCAGACTCTTTCTGTTCTGTTGCCGGGTGTGCGCGGGGGAGCCGCTCGGGAGGTCTAGCACGGGCCCGTCGGACTCTGTTAGTTGGCCTATTTGGGCTTCGCTCTGGAATTACATACTAATATATTACTATACTACTATAATACCACTACCACTATAATATTAGTCTACTGCTGGACATAGGCCTCCCGCAATGAGTGTCATAGCGCTCTGTCTTCAGCTTGACGTATCCACATCTGCCAGCAGTCTTTCGCAGTTTTTCAATAATATTATTGAATCGTGTTATAAATGGCTGTGTGTGCTGAGAAATTGCACCACCCTAACTCTTCCAGCGCGGGTGTTGTAAGAGGCGACTTAGGGTTAAGCATAAGGGGGGATCATGGGAATGGTGATTATGGGCACTACCCCCATATGGTTAAAAGCAAATATGGCGCAGCTGTAGATTCATATAAAGTTCGAAACACAAAGAAGCCGGAGGGGAGGCGAAGGCGTGCCGGTTTTTCCTATGGCACCGCGCCGTCACCGCCTGCGGTGTGTGTGTAGGCTTTCATATGATTCAACAGAATACAACTTCACTCCTTCGCCTCCGCTCCGCCTCCGGCTTCTGTGTGTTTCGTACTTAAATGTGAAAGTTGAGATAGATGTTTTTTACTTTTTAACCATAACTACGGAATGGATCGAACATAAATTTTGTATTAATTTTTAGTCCTACCCGAATACACTGGTGTTACACCTATAGGAATACCTTTTTGTTCTTATCACTGAACCAGTCCGTCTCGCACCTCTTCATCTCCTGCAGCGGAGGCAGGGTCTGCATCGGAGGGAGGCCCGCTAACGACACCGACTGTTGAGTCTGCAAAACAATTCACAACCTTATTCACCATCATCATCATATATTAGCCTATATTAGTCCACTGCTGGACATAGGTCTGCCTTAATGAGCGCCATAGCGCCGTCTTCAGCATTTGCCAGCAGTCTTCAGCAGATCGTCATTCCACCTGACCGGAGGGCCAAGTCGCGGTCTCCACTCAAGAACACGACTACGCCAACAACGGTTGTCGGTTCTTCGCGAGATATGGCCGGCCCACTGCCACTTCAGCTTGCTAATTCTTTGAGCTATGTCGCTAACTTTGGTCACAACCATATTCACCATAAATATGGATCTAATTTGTTCAGCCTACGACTGTAACAATCAGGGATTAACGCGTGATATTTTTTTGTTACTTACCAAGTTAGCTCCATTGAATCTTATTGAGCCATCTAGGATAACAGAACTATCCACCTCGTTCCTCGCAGACACCTGAAAACAACAAAAATGTATGTTGTTATTTAGAGACAGTGTTCTCGGTTTTAAGAAATTTGTTCTCAAGACACAATGTCACTTACATGACAGTAAAAAAGTTATTCTAAAGAATTATACATTGAGCAGGTAGTTCGTTTCGCACGTAAAATAGGTACTTAATTTCACATCCAATGCATCTAGAAATAATTATCTTTTACATTTTCAGTTACTTTTGACAACCGATGTGGCGCAGTGGGCGAAGGTACGCCTGCGACGCTGGAGGTTGCGGGTTCGATTCCCGCCTTGGAACAAATGTTTGAATGATCTGCAAATACTTGTTCTGGGTGTTTTGTATGTATAATAAAAAAAATCTATCCATATTTAATGTTGTATTTAGTATATCAGTTATCTAGTACTCATAACACAAGCTCTGCTTAGCTTGGGGCTAGATCATTTTATTTCATTTTGACCGTGTAACTAGAATCTAAGACAATAAATACTTTTTCTTTCTTTCTTTCATCATGCTGTGTGGATTGTCCAGCAATAACTGAAATGATTGCCTTAAACCTCGTTATGCTTCCCGGATCCGCTGTGCAATTACACTAAAACCGCCCATCCAAATTGACATTCTTGAACCATTTCAATGGCCATCGTGCGCGTCCTTTCCATACAATTGAAAATTACGAAGGCCATTGGAATGGCTTTCATATGTCAATTTTGGATGGGTGGTTTTAGCGTAATCGCACAGCTGGTCTGCAAATGCGATGCGGATGTACCTTGTGATGCGGATGCGATGTCCTCGAGCTGGCGAGCTGTGCCACGATGGCGGCGATGCGTCCCTCCGGGTCCAGCAGCTCTTCGCCCCACGGGCCCTCGCCTACTTGCTCGCTCACCTGCCTGAGAACATTACAAATGCGATGCGGATGTACCTTGTGATGCGGATGCGATGTCCGCGAGCTGGCGAGCTGTGCCACGATGGCGGCGATGCGTCCCTCCGGGTCCAGCAGCTCTTCGCCCCACGGGCCCTCGCCTACTTGCTCGCTCACCTGCCTGAGAACATTACAAATGCGATGCGGATGTACCTTGTGATGCGGATGCGATGTCCGCGAGCTGGCGAGCTGTGCCACGATGGCGGCGATGCGTCCCTCCGGGTCCAGCAGCTCTTCGCCCCACGGGCCCTCGCCTACTTGCTCGCTCACCTGCCTGAGAACATTACAAATGCGATGCGGATGTACCTTGTGATGCGGATGCGATGTCCGCGAGCTGGCGAGCTGTGCCACGATGGCGGCGATGCGTCCCTCCGGGTCCAGCAGCTCTTCGCCCCACGGGCCCTCGCCTACTTGCTCGCTCACCTGCCTGAGAACATTACAAATGCGATGCGGATGTACCTTGTGATGCGGATGCGATGTCCGCGAGCTGGCGAGCTGTGCCACGATGGCGGCGATGCGTCCCTCCGGGTCCAGCAGCTCTTCGCCCCACGGGCCCTCGCCTACTTGCTCGCTCACCTGCCTGAGAACATTACAAATGCGATGCGGATGTACCTTGTGATGCGGATGCGATGTCCGCGAGCTGGCGAGCTGTGCCACGATGGCGGCGATGCGTCCCTCCGGGTCCAGCAGCTCTTCGCCCCACGGGCCCTCGCCTACTTGCTCGCTCACCTGCCTGAGAACATTACAAATGCGATGCGGATGTACCTTATGATGCGGATGCGATGTCCGCGAGCTGGCGAGCTGTGCCACGATGGCGGCGATGCGTCCCTCCGGGTCCAGCAGCTCTTCGCCCCACGGGCCCTCGCCTACTTGCTCGCTCACCTGCCTGAGAACATTACAAATGCGATGCGGATGTACCTTGTGATGCGGATGCGATGTCCGCGAGCTGGCGAGCTGTGCCACGATGGCGGCGATGCGTCCCTCCGGGTCCAGCAGCTCTTCGCCCCACGGGCCCTCGCCTACTTGCTCGCTCACCTGCCTGAGAACATTACAAATGCGATGCGGATGTACCTTGTGATGCGGATGCGATGTCCGCGAGCTGGCGAGCTGTGCCACGATGGCGGCGATGCGTCCCTCCGGGTCCAGCAGCTCTTCGCCCCACGGGCCCTCGCCTACTTGCTCGCTCACCTGCCTGAGAACATTACAAATGCGATGCGGATGTACCTTGTGATGCGGATGCGATGTCCGCGAGCTGGCGAGCTGTGCCACGATGGCGGCGATGCGTCCCTCCGGGTCCAGCAGCTCTTCGCCCCACGGGCCCTCGCCTACTTGCTCGCTCACCTGCCTGAGAACATTACAAATGCGATGCGGATGTACCTTGTGATGCGGATGCGATGTCCGCGAGCTGGCGAGCTGTGCCACGATGGCGGCGATGCGTCCCTCCGGGTCCAGCAGCTCTTCGCCCCACGGGCCCTCGCCTACTTGCTCGCTCACCTGCCTGAGAACATTACAAATGCGATGCGGATGTACCTTGTGATGCGGATGCGATGTCCGCGAGCTGGCGAGCTGTGCCACGATGGCGGCGATGCGTCCCTCCGGGTCCAGCAGCTCTTCGCCCCACGGGCCCTCGCCTACTTGCTCGCTCACCTGCCTGAGAACATTACAATAAAAGCCTAAAGAGTGATGAACGGAAGGGATTCTGGGGGTTTTCTATTTAATTGTAAAAAAACTTATCTATGTAGTGTTATTGTATTAATTACTAGCGACCCGCCCCGGCTTCGCACGGTTTAATTATACACCTTATAAACCTTCCTCTTGAATCACTCTATCTATTAAAAAAAATCGCATCAAAATCCGTTGCGTAGTTTTAAAGATTTAAGCATACAAAGGGACAGAGAAAGCGACTTTGTTTTGTACTATGTAGTTATAGTGATAATACGTTTATACAATGTGATTTTAAATTGATACTTTCTGCCATTTAGATTAAATCAGTTGAGATTCCTGTTGATCTTTGTACTTGACAGAAAGTACCTTATTTAAATGGTGAATAACATGACAACGGAATGAGTTAGACCCCCAGTTTTTGGAGGATTTGTAGAATAAATTATGAAGTTTAGTACAACATGCAAAAAAGTACACCTTAATAACCCAGTTTTAAAGTTACAGAGAAAAAATAAAATAAAAATCGTTTTTCATTGTCTAATTTCTAAAAAAAAATATTTTGTCTCTGCTTATGTACCGAATTTGTATTTTTTATTTTGTATTAGCTAGGTAAACTGGCTTTCAAATGAGACTACTTCGAATAAAATACACCATTTACTCAAAAAGAAACGAAGAAAAAACCAGATGAAGTAGTCTTCATTTTAAAAAATATTAAAACTGCTTTGTTTTTGAGATAATAACATATAATTTTTTTATCCCGATTTTTATCGATAAATATGTGTCGTGTATCCGCACATTTCGTTTGATCAAGGTTCGACAAATCACATTGTATACAACTTATGTGTCTGTGTGTTTATTTAATTAATTATATTGACTTTGTTTTGTTGACTTTGCACTGTTTAAATCTACGCTCAATTGCTGCAGAAGAAAGTGATCTCAATTGCCCCTAATGATGGTCACATTATGTGAGTAGAATCTGCGATTCAAAGAGTTTATTGCCTAGAATCCACATACATAAATGCATATCGACAGACCAGGTTTTGTTACTATAATGTAGTTACCAACAACCCTTGCTTGCAGTTTGACAGTAACCTACTACAATAATATCGATCCATACAACATATTGGTTGGTTTGTGATATAAAGCAGCATTATTTGTACTCGTTTGTAAAACGCGATCATTGCAAGGTTATCAAGTATCTGACGTAGTCGCATCGTATCGTAACCTTGATAGCCACTCGTGGACATAAACAAGACAGCGCAACAGTATTATTTTGTACAATTTCATTACAAAATTATAGCAAAATAACAGTCAAATCATATAAATGCTTATTAATTTGTATTTTAACGTATGAAAGCTTGTACTGGTATTATTGTAACAGTGATTAAATTTTATAAATAGACTTGTGTTATACACAGTGAGTTGTCGAACTATTATCAGATACCTTCGTATACAACTTGCATTATCGTTATGATAACAACAATATTAGTGAGATAAGTTTTAACTCTAGCTGAGATACTAGAGTTAGGTTAGTTTGGGAGTATTGTTTGTGTGTAATGTTATCGTCGAGCGGTCGTTCTTTTGGAAGACTAGTTGGGTACTTCAGAAACATGGCGGGTCAAGGGCCGAAGATCAACTTTGATACGAAGCATTTAAAGGCAGGTGGGTTTTGTGTGGATTGAGTGGTAAACAAAAGACAAATATATCATATTTTGTTGTTTTGTACTTTGTACCATGATAAAGCATTTATGGTGTTTGTTGAGTTTGTTGAGTTTTTTAGGAAATTATTTCCAAACAGCTTTAGAGGCGAAGGTCCGCCTGAGACGCAGGAGGTTGCGGATTTAATTCCTGCCTCGGGACAAATGTGTAATCGTCAGATATTGTTTCTTGGTGGTCTGTGTGTTTTCTATAATTAATAAAAATATCCATGTATTGTATTTTATTAAGATACCTCTAGATTGTTAGCATTAGTCAGCAGGTAGCTCTTTGTTATTAATATAGCTACTAATTTACTAGATTATATTTGAATGAATTGTCCAGCATTATTTATTTAATATGAATATATTAAATAAATAAGACAGGGCGCTATGGCGCTCATTAGGGGAGGCCTATGTCCAGCAGTGGACTAATATTGGCTGATGATGATGATGATGAATATATTAAATTTTCCTACTCCCAGTTCCAGTTTTAAGTCGTTGTCGTGTTGGTTAATTTCAAGAAAGCGTTATTTACTTTTCCCTTAATAAACAGCTGAACATTCTGAATATTTAGTACAATGTTGTGCCTAGGAGGCGGGCGATGAGGCCGCTCCACAGTTTTTAACTTTTGCGGCTTCATCTTTCATTGTTGTACCCTACTTATCTAAGTAATTTATACCCAACAAATTATGTTTCTTTTTAATGTTTGCAGGAGATGTCCTGCCTCCACACACCGGTAAAGTGCGCGTGTACAACATGCGTTTCTGTCCGTACGCGCACCGCACTGTCCTGGCGCTCAATGCGAAGGGAATCGACTACGAGGTCATCAACGTGGACCTTGTGGACAAACCGGACTGGCTGTTCGTGAAGAGCCCCCTGGGTGAGTTAATGCTGATGCTGAACTTGCCTGATTTGACCCTAGTTACTCGTAGTGTTGAATAAAACAAATAGGGTCAAACACCGAACAAATCAGAGACGGCAAATTGGCCTCTATTTATCAGTCAATACACTCACGAAAACATCTAGAATGTCAGGCAAAGGACTTTTATTATTTATTTATAATATTATTATTATTTATACATTTTACATTCACGGTTATATTTACGGATTTATTTTACAGACATAAAACCGCCCTTTTTTCATTTAATTATAGTGTGTAATAGGGTTACCAGATAAACAATTTTTTTTTATTTATTTTATTTATTTATTTAAATATGTAGGTATTTTTTGGTCATAATATTCATAAACGATTTAAAAATTGTTTTTGAATAATTGAACTGAACTTAAAAGCAAGGTTTGACAGTGTTTATTAAACCTAGCTACAACTTGGTAAAACTCCGTTTCTCAGGCCGAGTTCCAGCCATCGAGATAAAAGAAGGCGAGACAGTATGCGAGAGCGCCATCACACTAGAGTATTTGGACGAGTTGTATCCGCAAAGACCACTGCTGCCCAAGGATCCCTACAAGAGGGCCTTCAGCAAGTTCCTCGTTGAAGTTGTTACTACTTATGTAAGTTGAATTATTCAAACCCCTAGCTTGTTGCCCTTTTATGTCTAGCCTCCTTTTACTTTTGCCATTTTCTCACTTTTCATTTTCATTTTTTTTCATTTTCTCTCCATTTCTGGGGTTAAGTCGCCCTCATATCATCATATGAAGTAGAAAGTTATTTTACAACTAAACCCCAGTCCTGGATTTGTAAATAGGCCGTATAGGCCGCGCCTAGGGGCGGCAGATTTCAGAGGACGGTGACTCGATTGCAGACAATAAAATTCTATGTCTACCCTTTTCCCAGCTAATAATGAACGGCTCCATACATGGGGCGGAGAAAAAAGTGGCCTACACTCATAAAAAATATAAATCCGGCACTGCTAAACCCCACTATCACACTATTCTATGCATACATAGTATTAGTAGTTCAATCACACATCATTCAATCACACTATAGCCACATTACCTAATGGTTCTACCCTCGATATTCTGGTGGAAACAGACTTGAATAATTTATCTCTCTCTCTCACTAAGGGAAGACCGCGGGTTCAAATCGCGTCGAAGTCGATCATTTTTATGATGAAATTTGATCTCTTTGAACAAACTTCTGTATGGAATTATTTTGAACTGGAGTATGTAAATTTTGTGTGGTTATCTATATCACTGGATTCCAGATCCACCCACTATTCTTCCGTCTGGTCAGAGCCAGAGAAATACCAGAAGAGCACATTACAGCATTCCACAAAGGACTGGAGTACCTTCAGAACACACTGCAAGGTCAAGGCACTCGGTTCTTGGATGGAGAGGAACCAGGGTATGCCGACTACATGACCTGGCCTTGGTTTGAACGACTCATCACTTATGATGATGAGATGATTGATGAAAAGAAGTACTCTTTGCTGGTAAGATAATGTTTGAAGTTTGCACTTCACCTGATGCATTTTATTAGTCCTATATAGTTAATAGAATAAATAGTTTTCTCTATATAATAAAATATTTCTATCTATGTATATAATGTATTATATTATATCAGTTATCTAGTACCCATAGCACAAGCTTTGAGTAGCTTACTTTAGGGCTAGATAGTGCTGCTGAGTGGATTTTCCAACATATTTATTTATTTCATAGTAGTTTTTTTTTTATCATTAACTTTATACCTATTTTTAGGTACAAAATTGGTTGTGATTTGGATTCCCACATTGGGACAAATGTTTGTTGAATCTTCAAATATTTGTTCTGGGGTTCTGGGTGTTTTCTATCCATAATTTAAAATATATATATCAATGTAATCTATTGTATTAAGTACATCAGTTATCAAGTACCCATAACACAAGCCCTGCTTAGTTTGGGACTAGATGTTGTGTGAATTGTCTAGATATATTTATTTAATTATTTTCACGGTTCTTATATTTTTCCACTAACAAAAACTTGTTTCTTTGCAGAAGGCATACTTCAAGAGGATGCAACAGGACCCAGCCGTCAGTATATACGCAGTCCCAAGAGAGATTCTCCTTGAGTACATCAAGTCATATGCTAATGGCAGACCTGATTATGAAATAATACATACAATAAAACCAGCAGCACAATCTAACCTATAATACTCCCAGCGAAAATGATCAATTTATTTAAATGTATTAAGTAAATCGCTTTTCACAAGCTCTGCTTACTTTGGAAAATGTTTAGCATTCTAATAAGACTGTTGTTTAAGATAACCAGTACTTACCTAACTTTTTCAAACCAAAATACTTTTCAGCTCACTTGCACTTATATTTTTGACGCAAGACTTGTATTGGGTGGTACATATTAGCACATGCTTTAACCCATTCTTTTTTATTATTTAGTAAATAATTGCAAATAAACCCTGTATTTTATTGATCTATTTCCAAATTCTCAAGGTAGGGTATCTATGATTTAAGTACTAAGTAGCAGAAATTAGATACTCATACTAGACATATTGTGAAGGTTCTCCACTTAATTTGTTACTAAATTAAAGAGTTACCTGCACAGATGTGAGGTATAGGTCTGCTGATGCATGACGGTGATCCTGCTACTGTCATCCTGCACCGTTATGGGCATTCCATCAGTGTCTATGTGGACATGCTGCAAACAACAAATATTATTAATAAGTATTGAATTGGTTAGGTACAGGATGGCACCTTGCCATTACTAAATAGACAGTAAGAAGGAAACTAAAATTTACTCAGAAAACATCTACATAAAGAATGAAGGAACTTCAATCTATAGGCATGACTATAGGAATGACTTGTGACTCCTTGTGCCACCATTTTATTAACAAATAATAGTGGTCCATAATTGCAACCTTTTACCGAAAGATATTATATCTGCCATGTCAATAACATCACGACTAAACTCAACACCAACATCTGATTAGGTATATCTGGTTAATAATATATGATCAAAACAAACTAAAAAAGTGACATAATGACTTAATTCAACACTGTGATTATCAGGGATGATATGATTTAAATCATTTGATTAAAATCAGCGATTTAAATTGTGATTAAAATCAAGTGATTTAAAAAAACTATTTATTTATTAATTATTTAAATCTATACTTTTATGCTGCAACCATAACAGCCAAAAATTGTCTAGGGACTTAGGGACTACCCCTGACATAAACTACAGCTCACACATATGGAAATACAGAAATACAGAAATACAATTTATTCATAAAGCCAATTTACATGTCAATAATTTTGTACCTAAGTGTACACAAAGCATATACACAGGTTCTTCCATAATAATATTTATATTAATATTATTATTAATATTATGTAAGTATGCATAGCTACTTTAAAATGCCTATACCATTATATGGTTCGTGGGTTCCAAATTAGTCTCCCTTCTGAAAGAAATAAATTCTAACAAATAAGTGTCTGTGTTGAAACCCAAATGATTATTTGTTCATTTGTTAATGTTGTGTTTTTTTATTTTAATTTTTTTTTTGTTAGATATTACAAAATTAAGTTTAGAAGAACATAATGTTTGTTGATTTTCGTTAATGTCAGTTTTTAGAAAATTAATGCAATATTTTTTGTTCTATTCCTTGCTTGTAATTTTCGTTGTTAATAAAGATATTACACCATAAAAAATATTTTTTGTTAATTAACATTAAAGGCAAATAAAAATGCTACTTAATTTTTTAAATAAAGGAATGACTTCATTAAGTTGATATAACAAAAAATATGTTGTTTTATTCAATAAATAAATGAATTGCATACTGAAAATGATAAGATAATAAAAAAATCTAAAAAATCTGATTAAAATCAAATAAATCCGATTTAAATCAAATTAATCTTTTATATCCAGTCCATCCAAAGGTTGCCTGGAAGTGATCGCTTTTAGCGATAAGGCCGTCCTTTATACTTAGTCTTAGTTTGTAGTTTGTATTTATATTATTTTCTTTATTTGTGTGGTAGGTTTAAGTATAATAAAGATTTTTCATTCATTCATTCTTAATCTGTTTTTTTTATACTTAATAATCATGATTTTTTTCAACCCTGGTGATTAAAGTCACATCAGCCACATGCAACTTTCAAATTAAATAAATACTTAATTGTTTTTAAGCGAATGATCGACTAATATTCTGCAATGCTTTCAGTTGTATCAGTGATTGAAGGAAGAGCAATAGTTTCACATGGTATGAACATCAAGGACGAGTCTTGTTACAAGGAGATCCAAGTGCTACATATCAATATGAATTGATGTACGACACATTGTATATGAGAAAGTAAGAAAGGAGTGAGTGCTGAGAAGTTTAATGACTGTAGTGTATGGAAGAATAAAAATAGGCTTTTGATTATATTGTATTTATTAAAGGCGGGATATGGGCTTGATAATGATGATATAATAATAATATTATCAAGAATTTGTACGGTATTTCTTAATGATTAACTTTTTATTTGGGCCAGTAGGAATTAGTTTCTTTATCTACTCAGTATTTATATATTAGATGGTGTCAATTCTGAAGAACTCAGCTTGATAATCTAGTAAGTATACAGAAGCAATTTAGATTCTGAAAGCTTTTAGTGGGCTATTGAACTACAAATTCCAAAGGTACACAAAGGGCTTAAAACTGATGCATTCAAATAAAAAATTGAGCAACATACCTCGCCTGGCTGATGCGCATTAATGTAATGCGTAACCGCATCATCAATTTTATCACCCAGAAGATGAGGATCGACGTTTCTCATTTTATAAAATTTAGAAAACAACTTTGTTTATTTCCATCATCTGTAAATGTTTGAGAGGTTATTTTTCTTTCACTATGCTTTGACAGCTGATGAGCCAAATCAAGTCGCTTTTCTCAAGGTCAAAACTTTTTAGCTTTATTTAAAAAAATCAGAATAAAATATAGTAAATTTAGTTTTGCCTAATTAATTTAATTAAACCCGCAATTAATTAAAAAGTGTATTAATATTTTGTTTTTGGGAAAAAAATACAAACAATGGTTATTTCTTTAAGAAAGAGAAAAAAAACAAGTAAAGGATTTTCTATCTCCCTCGCTCTTAGTTAAGGCTCAACCGCACTAACGCGGCACTGCAGCAGCTGCAGCACCGGAGAGACGGCGAGCGTCGCGGCGGCGCGGCGGCGGCGGCGGTGGGCGGCGGCGTGGCGGGCGGCGCGGGGCGTGCGTGGCAAAATATTATTTCTACTTTTTGTTTCTTGTAAACAATGTAAACGCAATTCAGTAGATCGGCACTGCAGCGGAGCGGGTGGCGCGGTGGTATTGCCTGCCGGAGAATATTTGGTCACGCTGCTGCTGCATAGTGCGTTTAGGCCGCGCCGCATCCCGCTCTACTGCAACGCTGCTCCGCGCGCTGCCCGTCTCTCCACTATACTCTCTGCGCTGCAGTGCAGCGCCTAGTGTGGCTCTTATGCCTTCACCCACAGCCGCGATTTTTAATGGTGACTATTGGTGAACAAATACCGATCTCTACCGATCATATTTTGTGGTGCACTAACACTCCTATAAAAAACCTTATAGACAGAAAAGTGTCTTGCCAGATACGATTGCCATAACCAAGAAGAAGAAGAAGAACAACATAAAATTACATAGATGTAATAATTCTATGTAAAATTACATTATAGGCTGCAGCAGACCGAATGCGTATGCGTATGCGTACATATATTATACATATATACATATATTATATACATATATTATAAGCGTAGACGTGCACGTACCACTGAGTTGTAGTGTATGGAAATGTATGATACAAGACACACTGCTTGCGTAACGTAGACGAGCGCGTCGACGTAATGCGTAGCCCTCCCAAGACACAAACAGGCTGCGTGACCTACGCCGTACCTTACGCAGAGCAGAACCGCAACGTCGCGTTGATGACGTTGTATTCAATCGCGTGCCCTTTTGGACGTCACACCGAACAAATTTGAACACGCACGTACCTTTGCTGTGCGTACGCGCGTAAATGCAGTCAGTTGTATTTTATTACAAAAAAGTTGTTCGATAACTCAGAGTGGAGACTTTAATATTTGTTTTTTGTGGACTGTAATTTAACGAAATATTTTATGTTGTTTTTAATACGAAAAGCGACGAATGGATTCGTTTTGGATGGTCAACAGTTTGATGAGGGTGGCGATGATTATGGATGAATGATGTCTGACACAGTAGGACCCTAACCTTATATCCGATGTGAAGCGGCTTATCGGTATGTGTTCAGCACCTAGGGTCCACGTACAGCACTAACAAAACATGGGTTACGGCGTAACTACGCGCGTGACTACGGACACGGGGCCTGCGATGCGTTCTCAGCTCGATTGCGTAAGCGTAAGCGTAGACGTATGCGTAACCCGGTGTGACATGGGTTACGGCGTAACTACGCGCGTGACTACGCATACGCATACGCATCCGGTCTGCTCCAGCCTTAAATTCTAAGATCAAGATTACTATGGAACGTTACTATTACTATTTAAAAATCGGAAACACAAAATAAAAAGGAACTTGAAAACGTTGGTTATCCTTTCATTTGAAATTGCCATCTATCGAGGAATATGGAACTTACTTTTTTTTTTAAACCAAATCGAAAACCCCTCATTAAAAATAATGGCCATCATGGTATAAACATATGAAGCCTCACCGTCGCTGGAGCCCTATATTATTCAGGGTTTATCATTATTTATCATCAAAAACTGGCTTTATTGTGATTTTCAACCATTGTCCGGTGATCAGAGAAATCCTTCCGCCCTGCCATGCCATAGACTATCCAAGTCCATTCATGACCATAGACTCATTCTCTCAATCACAAGAACCGGTCAAACTTCACATGACATGTCAGTGTCATTATTTAGCACTATTGATACCTGAGCCTTACACCCTAACGTAGACCTTGCAAAGGGTCTGCTATAGATTATTCGCCTACCAAAACTATGATGTGTCTATACGGCCAATACCTGACATGCGGCCGTCCGCGGACGCTATAGGACAACCGACACATATTGGCCACCACCACCACGAATACTCTCTAGATAGGGTAATTGTTAGGTACAGTTGGCCACACCAACCACAGACGCAGAATTTTCTTTCTTGTAGGCAGCAGACGATTTCAGCCATTTGCACTACACTATAGCCAGACCGGACAAATAGCCATTGCCTTCGAAGAACTGCAACAAGCCCAGCCCAGAGAAATAGCACTCGCCTCATGGCAAATACTATGCAATTTTGTATGAAATGCAGCACAGGTAGCGAGCGTCGTCTTCCCCGCCTTGTCCAACTCACCGTATCGCCTCTTGCATACAAAACATACAGCGCTCGTCCAATCCTGACATCATTCCACCTGTAACTTCTAGCCAGACACGAACAGGCACCGGCGCCGCACCCGCTCGCCGCGACCACTACAGCATGGTCTCCATCCACAAACCATACATCACCACCCCCACTCGCGACCCATCCGAAGGACGCGCAACAACCACACGTCTGCCAACCGAGACTATGTGTTTACAAACAACAGCTCTTTGAGTATGGCACCCACTTAAGTGCAGGCACCTTACACATCGAACCAGGCAGGTACTTTGGGTCCTACCACCCAAACAACCAATGATAGTTACTGGCCACAGATGAGATACAATTGCACAAACTAGCAGTGTGATTGAGATGAGAAAATCGATAACAGAAGCACTCTGTTTAACCACAAGCCAGCACCAAATTCACCAAAGAATATACCACTAAAACAAAGTCTGATGGAACGGACACATGATGCTAAACAACCACAAAACAATAATCTGATCATGACCACTGTTCAGAATAAAGACACGACATTCAGCCAAGCAACACAATGCCTGAAGAACTAATATTGGGACACCGTTTTCCCAATATACCACAACACACACATCCAGCCAGACGACACACTTAACATCTGGAGGATAGCCCTGGGTGTAGGAACCCAAGGCGCACACACCCTGTTCAGCCAGGCAACACCGTATGCCTGGAGAACTAATATTGAGACACTGTTTCTCAATATGCCCCACAACACATCCAGCCAGACGGCACAGTTTACGTCTGGAGGACAATCTTGGGTGTAGGAACCCAAGATGCACACACCTCGTTCAGCAAAGTCCCAGTATGCCCCACAATGCACTTTCCACCATGTCCGTCCACCAAGAAACCACAAAAGACCAAAAACAACAAGAAACCACACTAGATCAAAAACAACAAGAAACCGAACAACACCTGTAAAACACCTGTACAACCTGTAACCCGTTGTCTGCAAATAAATGATTTTGATTTTGATTTTGACCTCCGCTTCTTGACAAATAAGTTACCTACATGAACAAAAGCTAACAACAAAACACATCAGAGTCTGAGATAGTAATAACTATAAAATAACACACAAAGTAGAGAAATAAATGACACCTTAACAAATTACAATATTTACACACAACATAAACATATCTGGTTGGTCATCATAGCATGTTAGCTAAATGGGAAGGCATTTTTGTTGTCATACTTACACCATAAATCATCCATAACACGATGAAGGCATTTTTATTGTCATACACCATAAATCATCCATAACATTAATAGTTGGTTGAATTTCTAACAAATCCCAGGTACTATTATAGAATTGGAAAAGCAAGGAAATTTATTTTATTCTTTTTCAAAGTTAAACATCTCAATAACCATCGATTCTTTGTTGTTGTCGAACACTTACTTTGGATCTAAAATAAATGAAACATCTGTGCATTTCCCTGATATTGATACCTTCCACTGATATTCACACAGACCATGTAAAGCTGATCTCCTCTCTGGGTATTGGGTATCCCATCATCAAAGTATGAGTATCATCCGCTTCTATTTTAGGATTCAATATTGTTGACAAACCCTTTTGTTCTGTACTCTCTTGGCATGTACTGTTTGGTATTTCCCAGTTATTGAACTCTGAAAACAATAAATTATAACAGAAACAACAAATAGATTCAGGATTCAAAGAACAAGGGCTATCATTATTCACACTATGTACATGATGACACATTCAACTGGGCCTTTATCAAAGGTATAGGGTTGTGGTGACACAGTTTAGGATATAGTACGCGGCGCAAACGCGTTTCGTTAATTCAGCAAATTACAGCGGCTAAGCTGAGCCCTCAGTGTCACACCTCAGTCACCCCAGCAACCTCCCCTAGAAAACACATAGCTTAATTATGGTTTATAGATTATCGTAAATGTCATTTCTTGTATCCGTGTTTCTGTGTATTGAATAGACTCTGTATATCGCACAAACTATCTTTTATTATAACCAACCCACAGTAGCTAAATATAGACTTGTAACTTAATAACAAAAGGGTTACTTGATCAGCTTTGACTAATTTTTGTTGTAAGTGCTAAATTCTTTCAAGAAATATAAACATTTCACAAACATTTTCTACTTCGGCGGGACTTGAACCCGCGACCCTCCCTCATACGAGATGCAACTTCTTTGATTCTTTAGCATTGATGAAAATGTTATGATTTGGTTACAATAAACCAAAAATGCTAGGATAGCACAATACCTTTGTAACTTAACCATAGGTAAGTACCTACCAATCAATCATTTCTATTCGTAGAAACTAAATCTAATAAGTCATTGTGGAACGATCACACCTTACCAGACTTCACGCATTACAAACCAATCCTGAATCCAACATTAAGGTCCAACCATCATAGTGCTTGCATTATTAAACATTCCGCTAGTTTGTATTCTCAGAAAAGCGTGGAATCCTCTCTGCAAGTAGCTGTTGTTGTACTGTACCGCAGCGATCATTCGTAGTAGCGTGCGTCCTCGTGCGTGTCAGCCATTTTTTTCCACATTCATCTAAAACAAAGTTTTGCCATTTGTTCAATTTGGGTCTATCCCACTTCTGATGAAGCCTCACCGTCGCTGGAGCCCTATATTATTCAGGGTTTATCATTATTTATCATCAAAAACTGGCTTTATTGTGATTTTCAACCATTGTCCGGTGATCAGAGAAATCCTTCCGCCCTGCCATGCCATAGACTATCCAAGTCCATTCATGACCATAGACTCATTCTCTCAATCACAAGAACCGGTCAAACTTCACATGACATGTCAGTGTCATTATTTAGCACTATTGATACCTGAGCCTTACACCCTAACGTAGACCTTGCAAAGGGTCTGCTATAGATTATTCGCCTACCAAAACTATGATGTGTCTATACATATTTAATTTTTTGATTTGGCTGCATGGCTGAAACGTCTTTGGCAGAGCCATATTTGTGAGACTTCTTAGTTGATGGAGAGACGTAGTATGCTAGACTTATGTTCGAAACACACTGAAGCCCCAGGCGCGGACGGAGCGGAGGCGAAGGCGTGGCGGTTTTTCCTATGGCACCGCGTCGCCACGGCCTGCGGTGTGTGTGTAGGCTTTCATAGGATTCCATAGAATACAACTCGCACGCCTTCGCCTCCGCTCCACCTCCGGCTTCTGTGTGTTTCATACTTGTTTAGTTGGAGAGCCTTTTTCAATTCTTGGTGTAATGGCTCTGCGATGGAGAGCCTTATTCACTAAGTTGAAGTTCGTTTTGACACTTTCCTGTCTTTTACTGTCACTGTCAGTGAAGCACCAGTCAGTCAAGTCAAGTCAAGTTCAAAAGTTCAACTCAGTGTGACCAGATTCAGTATTTTAATACTTTTTCAGTATATTTTGTCGATTATTTTGAATATGAGTATTTTTGTAGGTATATTGCCGGAAGTCGGTATTTTTGGGTATATTTTGGTAATGAAGTTGGTAGCACCTGCAATGCAATGCACCTGCAATGGTCCTCGCGAACTTTGTTCTTCGCGAATCAATGTTCGGGGAATCCCGTGAACATCAACTATATAAACAAACCCCGGATTCAGTCTACCTTAGAGATGATCGCCATTCATCAATGGTGAATTAACTAACATCGATATGTTAGTAGTTAGAAAACATCGATGTTTTGACATTGATATCATCGAATTCGATATTTCCTACACATACATAAATAAATAATGTTAAACAATTCACACAGCATTATCTAGCCCCAAGCTAAGCAGAGCTTGTGTTATGGGTACTAGATAATAGATAACTGATATAATTAATATAATACATGGATAGATATTTTTTATTATACATAGACAACATCCAGAACAACCTGAACAAAAATCTGCATATCGTAGGCACATTAAGTCCCGAGGCGGGAATCGAACCCTCAAGCACCTGCTTCGCAAGCGGACCTTCGCCCGTCGCGCCAGAGGTCGTTATGGATGTTAAAACTGAATAAAAATTAAAAGTGAAACGTATTTTTTAAACTATTTTTCACTAGATGACGCTGATCACAGTAATCGGAGTAAGATTTTTTTTATTATTTTGGACAGACTAAAGAGAAAACACCTGTGAAAGAAATTTTTTTAAAGTGTAAGAAAAAAAATACTTGGAATTTTGTAATTTTTTTTCGTTAACTTTTGTCATTTCAATCTCATGAATTGATTAGACTTTATTTGTTAGGTACTGAAAACATTTATCAATATTAATTCTTCGAAATGAATGCGATTTAACTCTAACATTTATAGCGATAATTGATGATGATTATTACAATAAATATGTTAAGAAAATCAGTATTTTTATAGGTATATTTGCCCTGCATAGGTCGGTATATTTCCGTATTTTCTGGAGGTGCCTCGGTATTTTCGCATAATTTAATCTGGTCACACTGGTTCAACTAGAACTAGGTACCTACTATTTATTTCGTAATTCAGTACATAATTTTTATGTAAAATTTTATCATGCTCCTCGCTGTTTTGTAAAATTAGTATCAGCTAAACCTAGAAAGTAACTAAACAAATATGATACGCAATACATTAAAACCTCAAAACGTACTTAAATCGCAAGAGGTAAGTTACATACAGTTCCTAGTATTTTAACGTCTTAAAAAAAATGGTTCATTATTGCGTGTCAATATATTATTATACGCAGCAAGATTTGCAAGAAAACGTTGTACGTATGTACAGACTGAAACCTTATTAAACTCGTAGACATGTTGTGTGTGACATTATGGTCACTCCTACGTTATTTAAATACACTCGGAAATGATAATATCCATAGCTTTGTAACAACCCCTTCCTAAAATAATTATTTTTCGCCTTACTTTAAAACTTCTACTAAGTCTGTCTGTATACAATACAGCATTAATCTATCTATCCGAGCGGAGATTTTGTTGCTATAGTTTTGTGAGATCATAAGTAAGACATAGGTACTTAAAATACTTTGAAGGAAAAGGCTCTTTGGGCTTTACATTTACATAGTTATTTCAGAAACTTGATCTATAAAGACAGAGAAAAGAAGAATCAATGCTTCCCCTTATCAGTAATGTTTTTATCAATTGCTAATAGCTATTAGTGTATCATTTAACTATTGGTTTACATAGATATTTAATAACCTTGCTAAAGTTTCAGAGATGTAAACACACAGCCAAGCTGGATGCTATACGTGAAAAATTAAAAGAAGGGCCAGGATTGGCTGACTTTGTCTCCGAAGACAGGCCCAAGAACTGGGATGAGTATCAGGGCAAATTAAAACGACAGAAAGGGGAAACTGAAAGGTTGAGGTTACCGCCATGGCTCAAAACAACTATTCCCACTGGTATGTCAAATTTACTAACAACAAAAATTACAATATAAGTAGTAATGGAAAAAACTAAAACTAGAATATAAACTGGTAGGTTTATATTCGAGCTTGAGAAGCTCCACAATGCTAATTAAATATCTATGCAAACCAATTCTTAAATGATACACTAATAGCTATTAGCAACTGATAAAAACATTACTGATAAGGGGAAGCATTGATTCTCCTCTTCTGTCAGTATAGAATCAAGTTTCTGAAATAACTATGTAAATGTAAAGTCAAAAGAGCCTATTCCTTCAAAGTATTTTACGTCTGACTTATGATCTCACAAAACAATAGCAACACAATCTCTGCTTGGATAGATAGTTTGTTGCTTTATTGTATACCAAAACCTAATAAGTGATAATAGACAGGGTACAAAGCATTGGTTTTTTTTTTTTACAAAACATAAGTTTAGTATGTATACACATAGCTACCTAGCCTTAAATAACACAAGCTCTGCTTAGCTTGGGATCCAACCAATTGTATACCAAAACCTAATAAGTGATAATAGACAGGGTACAAAGCATTGGTTTTTTTTTTTACAAAACATAAGTTTAGTATGTATACACATAGCTACCTAGCCTTAAATAACACAAGCTCTGCTTAGCTTGGGACTAGATGATGCTGACTGGGTGGTGGTCCAGCATTATTCTATTTCTATTTTTAAAATGTCAATTTATTGATTTAAATCGTCGATAATTATTGTAAAAAAACTGTGACTATATCCAAAACTTAAAGAATAATTAATAATTCCAGGATCAAAGTTCAGTGAGCTCAAGGAGCAGCTCCGTAGCCTGAAACTCAGCACAGTGTGCGAGGAGGCGCGGTGTCCGAACATCGGAGAGTGCTGGAGCGGAGGCAAGCATGGCATGTCCACTGCTACTATTATGGTAAACAAAAACTATCCCAGTAGCTGATATCAATTCAGTACTAGACTTTCAATGATCTGCTCTGATGTTTCTTTTCATCTGTATTATTACCCTACTTGCTTTTAGTAAATCAAGTAAATCAATATCTTTATTTCTTTAGGCTTACAAAATAAGCACTTAGACACTTAGCTTTTTTAGATTATTAGAGCACCATAGAGCCTTCTTGACTTAGTCTCGAAAAAAAAAAGATCCACACATCATCATATAGCTCCAAGCTATGCAGAGTTTGTGTTATGGGATAACTGATATAATTCATAAATTATACCTAGGCGGTATAATTTACGAATTATATCGTAGATTTTATTTATTATTTAGATGCTATTTTATTATACATAGAAAACACTAAGAACAAATATCTGTACATTGTCCAAACATTTTGTCTGGGTGTTTTCTATGTATAATAAATAATATTTATCTATGTAATGTATTGTATTAAGTATATCAGTTATCTAGTACCCATAACACAAGCTCTGCTTAGCTTGGGGCTAGATGATGCTGTGTGGACTGTCCGGATATTATTTATTTGTTCTAAGGCGGGAATTAAACCTGCAGCCTCCTGCATTACAGAGGGAGCTTTGTCACCAGTGCCACAGATATAAAAAAGGCTTGCGTCAGTCTAGACTTAAACTCAAGGACTGATAGAATCAAGATTCTCTAAATGTTGGCACTTGAAGTCACAGACAAAAGTCCTTGCATGCTGAAAAACTACAACCCTAGTCTCTTCAAGACGAGAATGAATAGGTGTCTTCTGGACTTTCGTGAACTGAAGAGCCCTAGATCTATAAGAAAACAAGGGAAATGTAAGGGCTTATTGGCCCAGCTCTGCGATTACGCTAAAACCGCCCATCCAAAATTGACATACGAAAGCCATTTTAACGGCCTTCGTATTTTAAAATTGTATGGAAAGGACTCGCGCGATGGCCATTGAAATGGCTTTCGAAGGTCAATTTGGATGGGTGGTTTTGCGTAATCGCACAGTTGTTCTATCAAACAAAATAGTTTATTTTTTTCCTATCAGATGTGAATGAAATTGTGGTGTTTCCAGCTGATGGGCGACACGTGTACCCGAGGCTGCATGTTCTGCTCAGTGAAGACGTCCCGCAAGCCTCCGCCACTTGACCCTGACGAGCCCAAGAACACTGCACACGCCATCAACCAGTGGGGACTCGGGTACATTGTGCTGACGTCTGTTGATCGAGACGGTGAGTGGCAATAAAGTCATTGAATACGAGATATTTACCATGGTTTGATTTCTTTTGAGTTTTTCGGCACAGTTTCAAGCGTCGTGATCATGAAAGAACTGATACGGTATCTAGCAAGCTTGAAATAGCAGCCTTATCATCATCAGCCTTTATTAGTCCACTGCTGGACATAGGCCTCCCCTAATGAGTACCATAGCGCCCTGTCTTCAGCTTGCCGCATCCAGCATCTGCCAGCAGTCCTTCGCAGATCGTCATCCCACCTGGCCGGAGGGCGTCCTACACTACGTTTGCCGAGTCGCGGTCTCCACTCAAGAACACGTTTACCCCAACGTTAAACAAACGTTATTACGTTAAACAAAGCAATTTATAAATATAATTATAATTTATATTTATAAACAAAATATATTTTGAGCAGTTTGCTTTACATTAGCTATGTTTTAATGTCTCTGTAATAGTTAATTTTTGTATAGTTTAGGAATAGAATACTTATACGAAAAGAGAGTTTAGTGGCCACCAAGAGCAACTTCTTATTTCACAAATCATTGTTTTTAAATTAATTAGCTTTATAATTCACAGATTTACCTGACGGTGGTTCCGCTCATTTAGCAGAAACTGTTAGAGAAATAAAAAAGCAGTAAGTACTAGCTGAATTTAATACTATTCTAATACCTATTACAAAGAGGTTAAGGTTACTTGTTAGTCGTGGGGGTCGCGGCGAGAATAATACATAATGATTTTGTCTGACATTATACATAGGTTAAGAACATAGTGAATCAAGAGTGAATAAGCTCCTGGGAAAGCGTGCTCCATCTTTGGTCACATCTTCACTTACGTGAGATAGTGACCAAACGCTAGACCAAAAAAAAATCTAAAAAAAAAAAATAGTCAAATTCTTGTTTAAACTAATTATGTAGCCTCAGTGTGCACTATCAAAACATCTCTATGTTCAGTGCATATCTATGCCAATTCCATTGCTTATCTCTTTTATAATGTTTAATTAAGGCGCAAATAGGAGCCAAAGCTATTACATGATAATAGCAGTATATTGAGCGTCTGGTCGATGCGACGCGTGACCCGAGAGCTGGTGAATATCTGGCTCAGCGCATCAGCATTGCCATACAGCGTGGTAATGCAGCCAGTGTCTTGGGGACGCGACGACTGGTATTGACATGGATCAATTGAGCTACCTTTAGACTGTTTGCAACCGTCTGCAGTTAGCTCAATGGTTTCAATTGTAAATACTAGTTGTAATTTTTCTATTCCTTTGCTTGTAATTTTCGTTGTTAATAAAGATTTGATTTGTATAGAAAAAAAAAGGAGCCAAAGTGGTTTTTTGATCCATCTGTAGTGGTTTGATTGTGTCTATTTTAGGAAGAGATATGAAAACGGAGTTTAGTGGCCACCAAGAGTAACTTCGTATCTCTTTCTTGTCTTAAGTACTTCCTGTTTTTTATGTGTTCTGTGTAGCGAAACAATAAAAGTATTATAGATCTATCTGTTCTGCAGGAACAAGGAGATCCTAGTGGAGTGCCTGGTGCCTGACTTCAGGGCGGAGCGCGCGAGCGTAGCGCGGCTCGCAGGCTGCGGGCTCGACGTGTTCGCGCACAACATAGAGACGGTGGAGCGACTCACACCCTTCGTGAGGGACCCCAGGGCGGGGTGAGTAGCTTCCAATTGAAGGGTCCAGACTAAGCGGGCGAGAGCTAAAGCGAACTAGTGGGATTCGACAATGGCTACCGCATGGTCACTCGTTTGCGATGTTGTTCCTACTCGAAATGAACACATGTGAACGCTGTGGTGTATGCGTATGTGTGTGTATGTGCAGTGCAAAGGCCAACGAAGGGCCTGGCTTGCTTTCGTCATGACGTCCACCTGGTTTGTTCGCGTTTGTTTGTTAAACTTCGCTTATTTTCGTTAGCTTGATCTGCCGCTGCTGCTTGATACCCACCGTAAAGGGTTGCTAAGTGGCGTTCTCTTCAGTATATAAGGTTCAATTGACACAGCGGTGCCGGCAGATGTTGCAAAACTGTGGCAATCCACACTGCATCATCTAGCCGCAAAGTAAGCTACTAAAAGCTTGTGTTATGGGTACTAGACAATTGATATATTTAATACATTAATACATAGATAGATATTTTTATTACAAATAGAAACACACATACCAACGGAACAAATTTCTGCAGATCGTACATAATTTTGTTCCGAGGTGGGAATCGAACCCGCAACCTCCTGCGTCGCAGGCGGACCTTCGCCCACTGCGCCACATCGGTCGTCGTATGTAGATAAAGATGCTATTTGACATTGATAGCGGATAGACGGCGGCTTGCCGCGTGTAGCATCTTGTACAGATCGTCATCCCACGTCGCCACTAGAGTCTCACACTGTGTTTACCAAGTTGGGGTCTCCACCCACTCTTTCTCCATCCGGGGTAATCCCAAGACCTACTGATAATTCAGCTTGATAATACTTCGGTTCTTGTTTAAAGATAGTCCGACAATCAGCAGTTTTGTTAATTTCCTTTGTCATAATTTTACGAACAAGGAACTAACACTTTGTCAATCATACATATGAGTCTTATCGGGTCGCAATGAAATTCGACCAGGACATATACTAACTTCTAAAAGCGCGTGAGAAGCGAAACTAGTTCATAAAAAGTATATTTTCCGTTTTCAGTTATCGACAATCGCTGAAAGTGTTGGAGACTGCGAAGGAAATCAATCCAGATCTGATAACGAAGTCCTCCATAATGCTCGGGCTGGGAGAGAGCGACGAACAAGTGTTGCAGACTATGAGAGGTAACGGCCTTCCTCGATTTATTACAATAAAAACATCATCATCAACCTATATTAGTCCACTGCTGGACGTAGGCCTCCCCTAATAAGTGCCATAGCGCCCTATCTTCAGTTTGCCGCCAATAAAAGCATAGGTAAACTTAATTTTGACTTTATGGTCGATAGATATTATTATTTACCAAAAAAAATACCTATTTAGGCCATATTTATTGAATCTACCACCATTCTGTGTCACTTAATTACCTCCATGTTATTATTGTTACTGTTTATTAATTTTATGTACTGTTTTTTATTGTACCTGTGTCCAAATAAATGTTTTTTCTATTCTATTCTATTCTATTATCTGATAAGTAGAGTCTTAATACATAAATTAGGTTTATCAAGACACTAGAGTGAGTAGTCTTAATATATAAATTAGGTTTATCAAGACAATAGAGTGAGTAGTCTTAATACATAAATTAGGTTTATCAAGACAATAGAGTGAGTAGTCTTAATACATAAATTAGGTTTATCAAGACAATAGAGTGAGTAGTCTTAATACATGAATTAGGTTTATCAAGACAATAGAGTGAGTAGTCTTAATACATAAATTAGGTTTATCAAGACAATAGAGTGTTTGGGGGTTAAAGGTGGAATTCCCCCAAATAGTTACAGGAGTAGATCTTCCCTGTACCCAGCCGACCCATCTGGTCCTCTTGCTAGGGGCCTTTCGACCAACAGTTGATGTCGGAAAGTTCTATATAGGCCAGATGTTGTTGAAACCAGCGTTTGCGCGATCTAGGATTATGGGTCACCTGATCTACATTTTGCACTCAGTTTTTTTTTGTTATTTCATTTTTGTAGTTCGGGTCACATCATGTTAGAGGTCGCTAAAGTGTTAAACTTATTCTACACTCTATTCCTCAGGCTTTAAATCTCATTTTGATTGCAGACCTCCGCACCGCAGGCGTGGACTGCTTAACCCTTGGGCAATACATGCAGCCGACCAAACGCCACCTCAAAGTCTTCGAGTACGTGACTCCGGCCAAGTTCCAGCAGTGGGAGACCAAAGGCTCAGAGCTTGGCTTCCTCTACACCGCCAGCGGGCCGCTCGTTAGGTCTTCTTATAGGGCCGGCGAGTTCTTTATATCGAGCCTGGTCAAGGATAGGAAGGCCAAGAGTGCTTGACATACAAAGGAACCTGCTATAGGAAAATTATAGAATTATTTTGATTGTAGGCAGGGCTTGGAATACCGGTATTTATAAATACCGGTTCGACTGACCTTGACATGGTACCGGTACTTCTTTGGTATCGATACAAATTATACCGGTACTTTTTGAGAACCGGTATAATTGTACGTAGTGTGGTATCGGTACTTTTATTGGTACCGGTAGTAAAGTATCGGTATTTTCTATAAGTATCAAATTACCGAAATTACGCTCAAAAGTACCGGTACTTTTCAACAATTTAATTTTATGCAAGCGAGAGAGAAAACTGATTAGAAAAGACGAACGAGACGACGCGAGAACCGCTTAGAATACCGGTACTTTTACGCAAAGTACCGGTACGTCAAAAGTATCGATACTCGAATTCAACGAAATCAAATCAAATCAAATCATATTTATTTCAGACATGGTACAAGAATTACAAAACACAGTCCATAATTAACATTATTAAAATAAAAACACAAAAACATACACAGAAAACCAAAAATATCAAAACACTAACAGCCAACATGAACCCTTGTCCGATGCTGCATAAATGGAGAAGCTTTGTCCAGCCTTCCTGCAATAACCTGCAGGTAGCTGTTGGCGCTGCCAAATGAAATGAAAGTACCGTTACTACCGTAAAAGTACCGGTATTATTGGTACCGGTATCAAGCTCTGGTTGTAGGCAACGAATTCATGATGGTTAGGGTCAATGCACGATGGAAGCGAATTGTCAAAAGATAAAAATCTTGTGTTTCTTTGACTTTCGAAATAAGAACAAAGACAAGTCGAAACTAAATTATTTTGCAATATTAAGTTTATTTAGTTACAAGGTAAATTACAATCAAGGAATTTATACAAATTATTACAAGTAGTTACAATTGAACTAACTGTAGACGGTCGCAAACAGTCTAGACTAGAGATTCTTTTTACTTAATTTTATGTTAGATAAATTATTCTACAAAAATCTACATTAGGCTGTATGTAGTACGGGTCAATAATATGATAAGTAATTTATTTATAACGAAAATTCGAATTGTTTCCTGTATCGATAAATGTATAAAATCGCATCATAATTTGTTATTGTATATTAAAGTAGTAATGTATATAGAGTGATCAATCATTATAGAGCTTATGTCCATTTTGACTTAGGCCATTATCGACGCGGGTCAACAATAAACGCTTATTTACTCACATGTAATTATTTTATATACATTATTTATATCGTCCTACGCACCCTAGTCTTAGTAAAATTCCACTCAATGCAAAAATATGTGTTTCAAAATGATAATTTATTTAATCACTAAAACTGTACAGTGTACATTTACATAAATTGTTATATTTGTTAATAAATGTCGTTGTTGAATATTTGTCTTTGATTTTAACATTTTTTTCTGATTACAGGGGGGGGGGGGGGGTAAATCAAATAAATTAACAAATAATGCTGGACAATTTACATATTCAATACCATCTAGCTTAAAATTTAGAGATTTTTGATTCACTTAGAAGAGCTTGGAGAGCGTTTGCAGTATTTGCAGTGTTTATTGTTTACTTGACACTGAACTAAACCGACCGCGAACGTGTTACACGATTTTAACGGTATGTTAATTGGTGGTACCTCGTTTTCTGTATTCCATGGGTGTCATAGATTTAGAGATAATAAAAAACATGCGCGATGGAAATTAACAGTAGGTAGGTAGGTACTTTAGAGTCTAGGGCTGGCTGTGTTGTAGAATGCAGGTATTAGATGATATAACGTGTATGTTAAGCTAGCAGCCCAGTGGCATGGAATTTGGTGGTTCAACTATTTAATGGTGGATCCGATGCCCTGAATCATATAAACAGTGCTCCAGAACTTTAGGAGACATTATACCGCGATTCAACAACATAGATAATTTTTGTAAACAAATGGGTTACAAAACAACAGGAATATTGCTGGTACATATTTTACGACACTGGTATCATCATAGCAAGCTGCAGGAGCTTCAAACTATTCGTGTTTTTGACAGTTTTCATTCATCACTCCATTGGCCTCTCATTCGTTGTCGAACTCAAACTTGCATCTTTTTCGGTGTGCTTGAGCAATTATGTGTTGTAAAAGTTTAAGTTTTGCTTTTTAGTTTTTAGCTTGCAGTTACCCTGCTGTTGTCTGTTATTATTTTAAGCTTTTCTTAAGTTTTCATTCATAAATGTCATTGTTTACATAAAATATCTTTAATTCTGAATCAGAGTATAGGTTATTTCACTGTGCTTGCTATCTACGACTGCCGCTAAGTTGGCAGCCCTACTGATTGTGACATTTATGACGGAACCGTAGATAGATTTGAATTAGGAATTTTGAATTAACTATGCCAAATACCAAGTTCTAATCAAATTCTGAGCTTTGTTTTTCGGGACCTTTTTGGCTTTGACTTCTACTAGTATGAAGAAAAATATTTCTAATCTAAATAAAATTAAGAAAAAAGTACGATACAAACAAACGGAGTGAGTTAACTGTAGTTCAAATTAACGTAAGAAATTAAAAACATCAACTTTTTTAAAGTTAACTTAAAAGTTAATCTGTTAAGTAGATTGTTAACTTCGTTAATACCCACCTTTGGTACTAGCTATTGGAATTAGGTTCAGCTGTAAATGACAGCCCTAGCATAACCAAACTTAATCACACTTCATTTCCTTTGTTAAGAAGATTGCATTAAATGCATTTTTAGAGAATCTGATGCGTGCATCTCACAGGAAGTTACATTGTTATCTATTCAAAGGTTTTTTTATGTAGACGAATGTCATGCGAGGTTGTACCTGCGTATGGCTGATATAAAAATGCCCTTGTTACGTTCCTATTCAATTTGCAGTGATAAGTGAAGATGAAACACGCGTTTCATTTGGCTGTCTTTGTTATCAGCGCGGCCCTGTGGCTGGACGTAGGGCAATCGCTTGTAGTTCCACCTCGCGCTGACTTGACGCTTGCCAGTCGTGAAGAACACCATGCTTTGAACAGAGTGAGTACACTAAAACCATATTCTAGCTAAATAATAGTTAAAATTTCCTGCAACATTTCGCTTCTATAACAATTATAATGAGATAATGCCGCCTATTGTAGGTATAAGTCTTACTAGTAGCATAAGAATAGACAATTTTATTCTTATGCTAGTAGGTATCTGATCGCGGTTTTGCACGCCTTGTTCCTATGGAATCGTCCCTAGGATATTTCTTAATTCTTAACTATGGGAACTGTTTTATGAGAGAAAAGTAGTATTTTTGATATTTCAGAGCTAGAACTAACTACGTCTATTCAAAACGTCTAAAGCAGTGTTATTTCTCACTCTGACTTATGTGAATAGAAGATCCGAAGACAGAGTGAGAAAAAAAAAGTTTGCTTTAAGTACCTAAGCAGACTATTATGATGACTAATGAGATGGTTCTTCTATCTACGTACATAAGAACCAAAGAGCTACATAATGACATTCGACTACTATATTGTATGCTTCATCAGTAAAAATGTATTTTCTGGTAATGTCAGATGGCAAGACAGGCTCCCCCGCCCCCGCCGCCGCCGCCCCCGCCGCCACCACCGAGTCAGGACGACATGCCGCCGCCACCGCCACCGCCCTACCGCAAGCGGAGAGAAGCCAAGGGCGGTGGATCCATACCCACTAGAAAAGGATAGAGAACTGATACACCTCGACGAACTTGGAGCTTTTCGGCTTTGAAAACTTGATCACCGAGATAAAATAATAAAAGTAGAACTCAGCATTTCTATTTGTGTTTTTTAGCTAAGTAAAAGAAAATATTCAAGCCTTCTTAACTACCTACCTACCTATTGTTTCTAACTATTACCGACCTTTTAAAAAACATTAAAAAAGGAAGGTGTAAGTTTTGTTAAGTGAAATCTTTTTCTTTTCATCTTTGATTTAAAGCTTGTTATTTTTATCTGTTTCTGGAACATATTAGAACTAAAAATCTTAAAAATAACTCTGATATCTTCATAAATACATAGGTTTTGTACTAAGGATAGATCGATATTGTTGAGATGATGCTATGTAGTTAGGTATATCGAATCTTTACTCAAAAAGCTCTCCCTTAGTCAACTTTTACATTAAATCACAAATTAAACAGGAAAAATTCAATTGACATAGCTCAACGTTTAGATAGGGTAAGTACAGGGGTTCTGAGCTAGGTAGGCAGTAAACAGTCTGCCATTCAGTATTCTATTTATCTAATGGCGATGCGAACAATAGAGGTAGCAACACGCACGGCCGCGCGCCAAGCGAGGAAAAAACCAACGCTCGCTCGCTGAATACCAAACACGTTACTAATTGAACTCCTGGCTTCTTGGAGGAGACTTTGGATGTGGTAAGTACCTATGAGAAGAATTTTATATTTACCGACCCACTGATTAGTTTTAAAGTCTACACATCTCTTTGCTCTTAATTATTAGGTTTCAATTTTGAAACACAAACAAGAAGTAGGTTCAAGGTAGAGCAAAAAGAAAGAACGATAAAAGAATATTCCAAGATCACGGTTTTTACCGCGTTTTTAAAATACCAGGAGTGCAAAAAAATATTTGTCAGAAGTGGGATTCGAACCCACGCCCACAGAAGTGGACTGCGACCTGAACGCAGCGCCTTAGACCGCTCGGCCATCCTGACATGATAACAAGTGGTAAAATTAACTATCGTATGCAAAAGTTCGTATATTAAAAAATATTCTTTACAAGTGGGCATTATACACTTCTATTTTTGGCCCTGTGTGTCTTCTCTTCGAAATGTTTCTCAAAGTTTTTACCGAGACAAAATTTAATAGTATTCCCACTATTTTATTTTAGTGAAAAAAAGCTTAATCGGTAGATATAGGTACTAACGTGATCATGAAGGAATTGGTAGGTAGATACGAGTATATTAAATTGAGCTTCGAAGGCATGAGCTTTGAACAAAAGTCAAGAAAACCTTCTCCACCGTGTGAGTAGTAGTGAATCCATGTGTTTGCTGCACGTCTGGTCAGTAAAGCTAGTGTTTGCTCCAAGGCGCGCTCGCGACGCGCCCGTGCGAGCGGGGCAAGACGGTTCTCAGGGAAGGATCGAGAAAGGCGGTGTGGATCAATGAGATCTTAGACGTTGAAACGAAGGGCATGTAGAAAAATGCATCTGCTGATTTTGTGCTTTAAAATCATGGTCAACATTTTTCAGATATCTCTTGAACTTGCACCATTAGGTACCTACATAGATACAGGTTATAACTAGGTCCTATAGGAGGGTCAGGAATTTTCTAAAATTCAGTGAATCGGGTAATACGGGTTTGATATTCGTAGTTTGGCTCCGTATTTAAATGTCTGTAACTTTTTAATGTAAGATGCTAATGAACTGAAATCAGTAAAGTTTCATAGATATAAATATTTGTACTTAGTTCTAGTAGATTGAAAAGCAGAACAAATCGTAAAGTCTAAGCAAGCAAGCGATCATATAGACGGGAAGTTGACCTCACTGGTTACGTTTTAAGAGATTTTTTCAGGCAACCAAAGATTCATAGAGAAGATCATCAATCACCGTTTTACCTAATAAGGTAAGTATAGTACACTTATTTAAATAGGCTTCTACTCACCTTCTAAAAATATATGAGTGAAACCGAATGATTCCCGTAAAGGATTCCAACAGCCGCTGGTTGTCGGTTTCCCACGCTCCTCATCGGGTATGCATCGCGCTCGGTTCTGGGCGCGTGTATCCGAACGCAAACACGGCCCGTAAGCCTCTACGTACCGAGCGCATTTTGTTCGAATATTCGCAAATAAATAGGTACATTCTGTTAAAATTCGTCGAAAAACTCACAAAAATAGTAGTCTTGAAAACCTTTGTTTGTGATAGGAAGAGGCTTAAATAATATTAGTGTACGACGAAAAATTTTGCGAAGATATTGTTTATTGTGGAATGAGTCTCAAAATGGGCCCTTAGGTAAATAAGCAATTTCCTAAACCAAATAAAAGGTTGTCTGGTCTTCTATTTCGCAAATAGCTTATTACATTCCTAGCAGCCTAGGTAAAATTTAACTCCATTTTTATCTCCGCCCAGACGCCCTAAGTTTCCGGACTTTCCCATTTACGAGAGCGACTGGAATCGTATTTTAAAATATAATACGCTTTTATTTTGGAAAATTCCGCCAGTGGCTCAGGGGAGAGAAAGCTAATTTCAATTTCATTTAGTTCTGGCGCGATTCCATGCACCGGCCACAGAGTAGGCCGGCCTCGCAGACCTGACAGAACGCCTCCTGCACTGGATGGAGACGAGACACCACCGGTGCTGCTGCAGTTTAAACTTGCATTTAAAGTAATCAGTGAGCTAGGGATTCGATAATGCCCGTGAAGTAAGACGGTTTTTTATGCCCTCGGTGTATAATCTACTATTTTTGAGTAGAGTATAGGTATACTAGTCGGCTCGGCGGCGGCGCGTTGCAGTAAATTTAGATATTCACCGCTCATAAGCTGCATTTAAATAAATAATAAAAACTCAAAGAAAATTAATCAATGAGTGGCAAACATTGAACGGATGAGGCACGTAAAAGAGTGCGTCATGGCCAGTGACGCGCCCTAAGGTGTCACGGAAGACCAGCGCTGTAGTTGCTCCCCGAGCTCCCGCAGCACGCGCTGAGTGGCCACCCTTTTGGTTCCATGTATTTATTGGTTTTATGTTTTAGTTTTAGCTTACACTGTATGTTTTGTGGAAACCAAATAAACTTATTCTTATCTTATGATATATGACATATTCATGAGTACATCTGCAAAGACCAGCATTGCTAAGGCTGGAAAAACGTTGAAAAAGCCTTGGAAGTTATATAGGAAGCATTTCATGAAGTGTTTTCATCATCGCGCTGCCTAGTCTATGGCTGTGAGTGCAGAGTACTCGCGGAACTCTCGGGACAGTTAGGGTACCGTAGGCAGGCAGATTACACCCTGTCTGAGCCCCAATACGCAATTCCATTCGTTGCAAGAGGATTTCGCATTTTTATCGGCGTCGATTCGATGCCTTTAGCACGAAATAGCTTTCAACAGAAAGTAGTGGTAAAGTAAGAGATAGAACAAGCAATATAAAAAATACTTGCTACCGAATTAATTGTATATCTATAGAAGTTAAATTTATAGCTTCCAAAGTTGCCGAATAAAGCCGAATACACCCGAGCAGTGTAACCGACCCGAGCGTTACGCTCGGTTCAATTATCTTCATTGTTTAGTAACTGATTATTTCTAGCTTAAAAAACTAATAAACAACCAACAATTTTAGAATTAAATGTTAGAAACACATAATCAGGGTCTTTACCACCAGTAGTTATGCATGCACACGTTTATGGTTATAAATCAGTCAGTAACCCCATAAGGTAATGCGAGATGAAGCTATGCTTCTGTTAGAAAACATTGTGCATCAGCTATGAAATTGGTCCCGCTCTTGAATAGAAAGGATTTATTATTATTGACTCTTCGGCGAGGTTTAAGATCATGGAAATGTAGTTGGAAAGAGTTATTGAGTAAGCTGACTTCAGTAAATGCTCTTAAATACTAGGGATATGGTTTATAATAAGATGTATGTACACTACTTACTTAGGCATCACTCAACGCCTTGTTGTATCGCCGATTGGTGTGTTGACTGCATGAGGCACAACACTTTAAAATAAACAAAACAAATTTGTATTGATTGATAGACAATTTTACTACCTATTATATTTAATAGTGTGACTAAAAACATTTGGATTCTCTATACAAAAAGAATCTACCTAGATAGAACTGCCTTGAAGATGGCTGTAGAAATTAGCCATGGCTATCACCCTGAAGAAATCATAGTCTATCTAAATCGTTAGACTACAATCTCCTTAAATGCCAATCATCATCACTGTAAGATCCACCGCTTCATGAGATCTCGTGCTCTAAGTCGTACGTATAAAGCTCATTTCAGAAGCTGAGTGCAAATCCTCTCTCGTCGTAATCAGGTGTCGGGGCTAATAATAAGAATCGCCGGGTAATACTGAACGTGCCACAATTTAAATGACTTTTCCACCCTGAGATGTAAATTGCAACTGTAAAGAGTCTGTAAGAGGGTTCAGAACTTCGTAGCGCAACTTGGCAAAGAAAATACCTGAAAATTATTGTTAGTCTGAAAATTGTGCTTTAGGCATTAGAAGTTAGCATAGGAACATGAACAACCTATATACTACTTGCTGCTCTTGGCTACTCACGCTCTTTTCAATAAAGAATGTAATGTGTTTCCCCGGGATACCTTCAACCTCCCTGCCAAATTTTATTAAGATCCGTTCAGCCATTTAGGCTCAAAGAGTAACAGACAGAATTACTGTCACTTTTATAATATTATGATGTATGGTCAGTGTAGAACTTCATCCCTGCAAGATTTTGTGTCTCTATCTAATCTGGATGAACAAAAGATGTGGTTTTTCTTTTTCCTGGTTAATGTCAAACCCTTGAGTGATAGTAATAGTGGTTATTAGTAAAATATGAATAACCTGCGTAATTAAATAACAGAAAAAATGAGAAAGACCGCCAGGCTTCTCCATTCCTTATATAGGAAGAATACAAGAAAGGATTCATTGTATCTATGCGATATTGTAAATATCTACAAAACCAATCCCTCCGTTAATTTCCTCATTCCAAAGGCCCCAGACCAATGCAAAAGCTCTCCCAACCTCGTTAGACTTTGATTAGCCTCCACAATACGATACTCGTGGTAACTCGACAAACTTTTAAAGAAACTCCCTTGAAATAAGCCATAATCACGATTTAGTGCTAGGGGAGCGTTATTGTTGTCAAGTGTTGCTTGAACAGTCGGATAAGGTGATTAAAGTTGCCCTGACATCTGATTGTGGAAACTGATGAGGTTTTTATTGGATTGGAGTTAGGTAATTTTTGACTGGAAAAGTTTTTAATAAGGTCTTTATTCATGTCTTTCTTTCGGCGAAAAGTAGTATTTTCTTCGTAAAAACAGTTTATTTTAAAATCCTGCTTCATGCCCGAAAACGTCGATTCCAATAATGAAATAATGTTCGAAACTGGACATCAAACTATTAGGTATAGTCTTTCCCATGTTATGTAGTTATGTAGTGCTAATATTTGTTTTTAATTTTTCTATGCAAGTTCCTTCATTTTCAGTCCATCTTCAGGTTGCCTTTCTAGGCAATCTCTTCTGAGATTGCTTATAGCAATAAGGCCGCCCTTCATACTTGCTCTAATCTTAGCTGTTTTCTGCTAACTGTTTTTGTGTGGTTATAATAAAGTGTTACAGATAACACACTAACACATTATGTAAACTTAATTATTGACAGATCAATCATTAAGTTAAGTTTACATAAATAAATGTCTAAGTGTGACCTAATTGTCCAGTCGGCAGGCTTTTATTTTTATACAATGGTGATAAAGATAAATTTTTATGTAAAATCTTTATTAACAACGAAAATTACAAGCACAGAAATAGAAAAATTACAACTAGTATTTACAATTGAAACCATTGAGCTAACTGCAGACGGTTGCAAACAGTCTAAAGGTAGCTCAATTGATCCATGTCAATACCAGTCGGAAGCGTCCCCAAGACACTGGCTGCATTACCACGCTGTATGGCAATGCTGATGCGTTGAGCCAGATATTCACCAGCTCTCGGGTCACGCGTCGCATCGACCAGACGCTCAGATAATTTTTTAAAAACCCGGAGAGCCTCGGTACCCCACGGATCGTCTCGAATCCAAGGGGAGCAAATGCGTAGGTTCTGTCGAGACCTGCATATTTGCGCCTCTTGAGATCCTCGGCCAGATCTGCCGCCGCACCAGCCCTAGTGGATGTCCTTGAAAGATGGGAAGGTGCAAGTGTGTCGACGCATGTAGCGTCCCCCACAATGGGCCTCCCCAACTCCCATGGGACTAGTGTCATACCGTCGGGCCTCTTGCCATCGTCACGGAACAGACCATTCGGTTCGAGAATAGCTGGTACGTTAGCGCTGACAAAGGCCCGCCGGATGATGTCATTAAGGCTGGCGTGACGAGATATCCGACCAGCGGCCCTAGTACACGATAATCCGTGATGACCAAGCTGTTCGACTGCAGTACCGCACTGGCATTGATGAGACGCACAACACCTTGCACCCAACCGAATACATGTTGCGATACGGAAAGTAGCGGGATCCAATAAAGTGCCAGCGTTATAGGAAGGAAGTGCTTGCAGCCAATGTCCTGACTCCCATTTAGAAACGGCTAGGAGACGGGCACGATCTGCCGAGCTGGAGCACGTTTGTAACAAACAATTCCGTGTCAACTCACACAAAGGCCCGTCCCACTGCCGTTGGGACGAAAGAGATTTTGGAGGAGCAGCATCGGGGCAAGCACTATGCCAAGCCGTTCTAGCTTCGTCTAAATATGAAATTTTGAAAGAAATTTGTGATCGGACCAAATCAGACGTGTTTAAAATTTTTTCAACTAAAGAACTAGTGCTGTAGACGGAAGATAGGAACGCTGGTAGGGCTACACTGGAAATTTTGCGAATACCTAAGCCTCCCAATTTGACAGGTAGGGAGGCCTGCGACCATGCCTTGTCATCCAAATCAATATTCAAAACCGATGATAAAGTATTCTTTATTATGTTGTCTAAGCTATCCAATAGCTCGCTGTGTTTCCACAGGTGACTACATCTTAAAGAATACGTAAATTTAGGTACAAACAATTTTTAGGTAGGTATTAAGATAACATTAAATAGGGAGTTTTGCGTGCTAACCTATTTCGTGCTTTCTCTTTAAAAACCCGGAGCGAAATGATCAAATCTTAATACGACAGCTCCATCAAAGTCCAAAGTTTTTACCCCTTCCCTTATCTTAGGGCATTAGTCTTGATTAGGCACGCTTGATATTGTAAGGGTCATTAATCGAGTCATTCTTCTTCGCTGATTGGTTGGAAACTAGTTTAAAAACTTCCCCAATTTTGCGGCCTTTTAAGTGGATCGCTTTTGGAAATCACGGTTTATATTTTTAAATGTGAACCCCTAAGTAACGGTTTTGATCGATAATAAACATAATTAGGGACACACTTGATCCCCAATGTCCACGTATTCTCCAAGCCTCAGTAGTGGCCATTTGTCCATTCTTCCACCCGTCACAAGTGGTATCTTTGTTCCGACAAAAAAAGTAATACACAGATTTCATTGGCTCGACAAATCTGCATAGGTACCTACCTTATAGAAAAAAAAATGACGCTAATCCTCATCCGGGCAGCCCACGGGCACTGGGCAGCCCTAACTAACATCCGAAGCATGTTTTATTAATTGTAAAACTTTACATCATAGAGAGACAAGAATTACCTATCTATACATCTCAATAGCTAAAACATCCATTACACCCTATAATATAAACCCAGTACCAAACATATCAGTTCCCGAATGCGTAGAATTGGGCATTAGCATAGGATCACTTGAGACGGCGCGCGGGCAAGTTTGTACCGGACACTCGGCTCGAGTGCTTAATGCATTTGTGATTGCACACACATTGTAGAGGCGCTGAGGTGTGGGAGCTTGCGGGAACTTAGGAGGGTTAGCATTAGCATTATGATCTGTGGTCCCACTACGACGAAAACGTATGACTTCAGGGGGCAATCATGCATAACCACAGAGTTCAAATGTCATGTATTTTCATCGTTGTTCTTCAGCAATGATTTACAATCTAGTTGGGCAGGATACCTGGCAAGGAGACAACTAGACAGGTGGAGTAAGGCGCTAGCTGAATGGCGTCCAAGAACGAGGTATAGAGGAGTTGGACATCCAGGAGCGAGATGGACAGACGATATTATGAATATCACGGTGCGAACCTGAATGAGACTGGCGCAGGACCGTGTGTACAAAAGTTTGGAGGCTCTTGGAAAAGTGATACTATACCAAGAAGTGGATGAAGTCGGGCTGCGGATGATGATGATAAACAAACTATTGTCGACTGCGTCAAGCGGTCTCGAGTTCAATCGCTGTTAAATTGGGTCCCGTCTTCGAATCGCAGATCGTGGCAACTATTATTATTGTTGTTTTTATAGCAAGAATAAATCATAGAAGGTATCTATAATACAAGCGTTTCCAACGATCAGCGATATCTGTTTGTTCGTTATCCTAATGGTAAGAATAAATGATTAAAAAGGTAGGTCCATTTTATGAAAATACTGTCCCGAATTTCTCAATAGCTCAAGACGAAGTTGGTTTTAATTACCTGAAGCTACAGAAAAAGGACAACATTTACACCGAAAGCTCTGTGATCATTAATCCTGGCATCTTCAGTCATCGTAGAGCTTTTCTAGACATCAGCTGCAACCTGCTTTCTGTGTGAATGCAGCAAGTCTGCTCCTGGCGATAAAATTAAAAAGTAATAAAAATGCAAACGACGGACCGAGAACCAACAAAGGTAAGAATTAAGAAACACTGATAATGATTTAACGACTTTTTCAATGGACAAAACGGGGGCTTGATTTATATTCTTAAGGAAAAGGAATTTCTACCTTTTTAGCAGGATTTTTGTTGCAGGTATTCATTAAACTCTGAGTAAGAAATAATTTCCTTCTTTCACCATCACTCTTAATACACTCAGTTGTATTGTCTACATTGGAATCGTGGAATGTCTGATGTTTAGATTCAAACGAACCGGATAAGTTTTTGTGGTACGATTAAAGACATAATTTTTTTCATGACATCGTAAGTCTAAGGGTACGATACGAATAATCTCTGACGATGGCGGTATCTACCAGTAGGCGAGGATTTACCCGAGTTCATGAATTATATTAAGCTTAGGCCGTGTGGTCCAGCCTAGAATTTCCTCAAATTTAGCCTTCCCGCGGATGTCTTCTGATATTGTTTTATATGAAGTTTAGGTAAGCAATAAAAAACTGATTAATTTTCCAAGGTTGCTGCACCTCACCGTCCATCATACCCTTCCATGTATCAGCAATTACTCTGTATTTATCCAGCTTGCGTCGCCGGCGTCATCTATCATTAGTTGTCAGTTGTTTATGGTCGGAGCGGACCGAGCAATTTCATGCGCCGCCGCCGAGCGCTGCTGCTTTGAAGGATTTGTGAGCCAAGGAAGATGTCCAGCCAGATATTGTTGCTTTAAATCGATATCAGATAAGTTTATCTTACAAGTCTATTATAATTTGTATTGCAGCCTTTTCTAGGAAGCCGCTAGCTTTGTATTATGTTTATCAGTCATAACACAAGGTCGGCTTAGCTTGAGGCAAGATGATGTTGTGTGGATTGTCCAGTGTTATTTATTAATTATTTATTTATTTAGTAACTTGCACTAAATAAATAAATAATTAATAAATAACACTAATAATAACACACTAACACAATAGTACTTATCATTTACTATTAAGAGTTTCGAGAAAATCACTGTCACGTAGGTTGAAATTTTAGATTAAAAAAAAATAATATATGAAACATTATTTGCAAGTTTTCAATTATTATACTATTTCTAAATTGATTTTATTACGATACAGTAATTTTCGTAAAAGTAAGTACTAATAATCACATAAAAATTCAAATTCTTTCAAGATAAGTTTTTTTTTTATTGAGCTGTGCTGTGAAAGTGTGAACAGTGTAAATTGTCGTAGCTCTTCGAAATTGTTTTCGTATGTAGCAATCTTCGTAGCACATAAAAACATACTTCGTAGCCCCATATTCGTAGTCAGCAATATTTCGTAGCACTTTGTACACATTATTGGTAGCACTTCGACAAACATAGCCTTTTCGCATCCATCAGCAAATAAATAATACAGCTCATCTTATTTTATAATGCGTAAATACTCCAAAAGTGGTAAACAAACACCAAAATAAGCAGAGCAACCCTCGGGAGTGACAGTATCGCGGTTTTTGCATGCTAATCCTTAAACTAACATTTAACAAACAAAACTGGGCAATTCATTGCACATAGTCCTCCGGGGGCAATAACCGTTATAAACAAGTGTAAAGTCTAGATTTATGCGAGTACACGATAATCATAACAGGAACACGACTTTATGGTGTTGTGTTGGCTTTTCAACAACGGTTGGGGGCGAAAGTAGCTGAGCAATGATAAGTCAATCTCAGCAGATTATGACTCGAGCTCTGCAAAAATGTTGCTGATTATGTTTTTATTATTATGTATTTTTAATTCAATTATTATTCTCCTGCGAAACAGACCTAGCCTAGTGCGGAGATATTGTATAGTTTAAGATTTGACTTATCTTTTGTGAGAAATAAAGTGAGTGATTTACGGTAATGCAGCCAGTGTCTTGGGGACGCTTCCGACTGGTATTGACATGGATCAATTGAGCTACCTTTAGACTGTTTGCAACCGTCTGCAGTTAGCTCAATGGTTTCATTTGTAAATACTAGTTGTAATTTTTCTATTCCTTGCTTGTAATTTTAGTTGTTAATAAAGCGTTTATTTACTGGACCATAGGTAATATCATTAATAAATAAATTCCATAAACCTACATAACTGTGTGTACATTTTTAAGTAAAGGTAAGTATATTAAAGGTAAATGTATGTCGTCTATTTGAAACTGCCATATAACATTCTAACAGCTTATAAGTTTTTCCACTATTAGTTTTAGGCCGACATTCTACTATAATTAGATTTAAAATATATAAATAGTTATCTTGATTTCTTGGCATATAGGTAGACAGATATTGTTCAGCCAACTAACTTTTGATCACCACAGCCGTCCATCCACTTCTGCCCGTGGGTTCTATTTGCATATTATTCCTTTATTACTCTCACTGAATTCATATGTTAATGCGCGATATTCCGCCCCCCTTGGCCCCAAGGCCCCGACCCTAAAGGTTCTGAAGGTTTCACACGTTTTATGTGTTTTCGTACGATTCAATGCGAGTTTTTAGTTCAGTTTCCGATGATGCATGGGATTCGGAACGTGTTGGTTTTTATAGCAGTTTACACATTTTTTGAGCGTAAATAGAGGAGAGCTTTGCCTTTTTTCTAGTGATATTATTTTTATTTTTCGATTTCTATTTGATAAATTTCCTAGAATATACGTCCAGCCAGTCCAATATTTCAAAAAAAAATATTATTAGACTCAACCACAGAGGCTTATGTTTACTAACAACAATAGTTTTGTTGATTTATCTTACCAGTAAGAAGTACCTAGACTTGTTCGAATAAAATTATTACCTGAAGCTTCTAAACCTCTGACTGTTTTCAAAAGTTTGCAGTAGCCTCAAATGTTGAATTTTTAATAATTAATTCGTTTATTTAAGCCAACATTAAGTCACACTTCAAATAATACAAAACATATTTGGAAATTAAAGGAATGCTAGTTTCAATTCGTTTCTTTTCTCTTTATTTTATTTGATAATTTTTACTATTTTCTTTTCTGAAGATCTGTAAGATCCAATTGTGGGTTAGGCATTCCTTTAAAAGATAATTAATTTTATCACCTAAAACATGTTCAAATCCGATAATTACTTTACACTAGCGTTGCCTCTGCGTTTTGATGATAATAAACAATCGATCAAATCTCTAAATGAACTGTCCACGTAACATTTATCTTGAAAACAATTAATAAATTACTCGCACTTAATTCGAAATCCACGCAACAATTTTATTATGAAAGTCCAACAACAAAACAATCGAACATTAATTACTGGAATTAAAATAAGCTGTTTCGGAGGCGGTTAAATTAACCGTGAACTTTTAATCCGTTCGTATTTACCGGATAAAGCCGAGCTGTGTGCTGCGACTGTTTCACTGTACAAGGTGCGCCACGTGAACTGATAAGTATTGGCTTGGATAGTATGCCATTCCAATATTACTTACTAAAATTTTAAATGCGAAAATATGGATGGATGGGTAGATGGATAGGTGTTTCTTACTTTTCCAGCCAAAACTACTGAACAGATCGGGCTAACATGAGGAATAGACGTAATTCTGGGCCTAAAATAAAACATAGGCTACTATTTATCCAATAGATGGGATGTTTCCATAGAAACAATGCATGCAAATCTGCGGCTAAAAACTAGTTTACTAAATTCCAAACGCAAAAATTCAACATTTCCAACGCCTTCAATGATATTGTAAAAGAAACATTTGTCATAAAATATTGTATTTAAATTTACGTTTTTTTTACTAAAAATAGTCATTCATTTCGAGTTAGTAAGTACTTAGTCATACACCTAGCTTTAATATTAATCTGATAACTGTCTTCCTGGATCAATTAGAAACCATATGTTATAGTCTTCAGTAATCTACCTACAAAATTTAATTTAATAGCGACCTATATATGTATGATAAATGAGAAATAATTTTACGATCCAAAAGTAGATGCCTATTTTGCAGATTATGTACTTTTAAGTTATGGTGCTGATAAATTGGCCGCCTGCCAGCCCATGAGAGCCACGCTCAAATATTTTCGTATAGTATTTCCGTGGCACCCTGTACTCGCAGGTAACTGTTTAACTACACAGCCGATGTTTAACTGTTTTATCTCCATACATTGGACGGCAGATTAAAATGGATTGGATAGAGTTTCGCTCGTAATAATTACTATGTACCTACTTAAATTGTTTTAAACTTATTTGTGTTATTTTAATTTCTGTCCAAGTAATTGGAGCTTATTATGAAAATGTCCATTTTGTCCATATCCTGTGATTTGTAAGATGAACGATCAACTGAAATAGAAGTCTCCAGTTTCAGTTCTCATATTCGAGAATTTGAGAGTCTCTTTAGTTGTAACTTTAAATTGTAACTGCATTTTTTGGTTTGATTATGTTTCTGTCAATTTAGAACGTACTAGCGTCACGTCCCGGTTTCGCACGGGTATATATGTATATATAATATTTTGGCACAAATTTTGGGCTAAGGGTAGTCACAGAATAAATAATAGTATTTACAGGTAGAGTAAATAATCTACATTAATTAATAGAAAATTTATTCAAATTTATTTTATTATTTTGTGAATAATATAATCTACCTATATTAATACAAAGATAATCTATATTTATATATAAAATTTAAATCTTAAAGCTGTTTTTTTTTAATTGTAACGAAAATTACAATCAAGGAATAGAAATTTTTTAAACTTACTATACAATGAAACAAAAGCTAACTGCAGACGGTTGCAAATAGTTTAAAAGTAGCTCAATTGATACATTCCAGGTATAAATCTTCCGCATGTATTGTAGCATAAATACAATTTTGAAATATTTATTCATTGTTGAATGTTATGATACTAACTGTCTTCACTTGAAACTTTTAAAACTATGATGGTTTCTAACACTAAAGTCATTTAAAACGGAATATTTACCATATTTTGATTTGTCTTGAGTTTTTCGATATTTCGGCACAGTTTCAAGCGCCCAAAACAAACAAACAAGTCAAATCATGGTAAATAACCCGTGTTAAATGACTTTAGTGTCTTCACTCGTCCCTTCAAGACTCATGACTCAGGTCACCCTCAGCCAGGAGTTGAGAACCAGCAGCTGTCAGTAATGGAGTAACGTCGTCAGCCGTAAGCTGAGCTGATGCGCCGTCTGCCGCACCACTGACCTTCCGTCTAATTGATGGAATACCAGATTAGTGGGATTTGATCTAATTGTAGCGGGAAACTGAAGTTTGTAGTTTATTGTTGGAATGCGAGTTGTTTTTAAACGACTTCAAAAGTAAGGAGTTTTTAGTTTGTGTAGTTTTTTAGTTTTGTTACTTAATAATTTTTTAATTTTTAGTTTGTTACCTAATAATTTAGTAGTTTGTTACCTAACTTTTTACTAGGTGAACAGATTTTGATGATTCGCTTTTACATCAAAGCTGGTGCTTCTAATGTAGTCCTATATAAATTTGATCAAGATTTGATATTTAGTTGTTAAGCTATTCTTATTAACGCGTATGTTATTGACTTCAATTACATTGATGATGCTTTCATTTTTGCTGTAAAGAGTCTGAAGTCGATTTATGGTTTTAAAACGCAAAATTAATTTAAGAACTAGTTTCTACCCGCAGCTGTGTATGAATTGTTTTTTTAAGATTAAAGAAACACACAATCTCTTTTCTATATCGACGAAGATCTATAAAAATGGTTTAAGGTTATTGCAGTCCGAAAAGAAAATTGATGTAAGTATTATCAAATACTTGTTTATTCGTTCAATTAAGAAGGAACTACAAAAATTCATCGAAAAGAATACGTGAAGTAGCGCTTAAATAGTTTAACAATGTTGTTTATGTAACCTAGAACAACCTACATAGACAAAACCGCCCCAATACTCTTTTGAGCCACTAAAAAGTCTGCAGCGTAGGTACCACTAGAATCGATAGCTAATAATCTCCCTCAGGGTACCTACCCCTAGATACCTGGCGGCCCTTCCAACTTTTCCTCAGACTATCGACTATCATATCACAAAGTTATCGGCGTCGTTTGTCAAAGCGTCTAAAGTTAAGCTATTAACTGAACCTATCGTCTCAACTTAAAACTTAACTCTCACTTAACTTGACGCGATCGTAATTGATGCGCTGGGATGCTGCTTAATTAGTAACTTAGAAATTATGGTGATTAGCTGAGACTATGCGGTTTTTAAGCTTCAAGAAAATGGAGTCTCGAAATTAATTAATCTCCTGTGTGTATTTGGTAGAAGAGTACCTACATGATTTTTATTTCTTAAATTTCATCGAAACGTCTGCTCGTATAAAAATGGTAGTAATAAGCTAAATAAGCAATTAACTGAGGTTGCCTGCGGTTACCCGCGTGAAAAAAAATAAAAATTAGCTTATGTTTTAGTTTAAGCCGTTGATTTTCCAATAAATAAATCCTAGGCTTAGAACTATGTACGTCTGTTCAAAATTTCAGCCCGTTTCGTTCAATAGTTTTGGCGTGAAGAGGTAATAAACATCCATCCATCCATACGTCCAAACATTCGCAGTGTGATAGATAAGTCATGTTGAATCGAACGGAATACCACATTTTCTGAAAATAGATGCACACAGGAGTGAGTTACATTTTAGAGAGATTGGTGAGGTCCAATCCATCTTATCTCAAATTGTAAGTTTAGCATTCAATAGCCCGGGGTGGATCCCTCACCGCCATTAAAATAAAGAAACCGATATAAAATTAAGTCAACAAGTCCCTCCAAAAGTTATTCATAGAAAAGGTGCAAAGTGGAGAAAGGTAAGGAAGGGAAAACTTGGATAAGTTCATGAATTGGAAATGTAATTTCAGCGGTGTAGGTACGATTGTTTCAGAAGCCGGTTATATACGATTGACGACTTTCTTTTGGACGTTCAGCTTACACATCTTTTTATTTCTAAGATCTAATATTTTATAGCTGTGACCAAATCATCGTGAAGACAAAAAAGGTCAGTAGAGGTATTTTATTTCATTCAATTTGTTTCCGTAACGGAAATGTCAAATTCAAATTCGATTCCATTTCCGTCAGAGCTTTAGAATGCTATTTTGATTTCATATAAAAACTAAGGAAGTAAGGTTCCAAATTAAAAATGGTAAAAGTTTTCGAATCCGCTTGTTTAACATATCGTTCATCATCAGAAGTTTCTGCCATATGTTTTTGAAAGTTATTCGTGTTCATTTGACAAAAAATTCTCATGTTTTGTGTAGCCGGTTTTGTTCCTGTGTATTAGATACATCCAAACTTTGTCCTGACCGCTCTTCAGTTTTCCTCCCTTGAGCTTCTTAACCCCACATATTTGTAAATCCTAAAGCAAATAAACTTGGAACTGCTTCAGTACTAGCCATTAAAATGTGGAGTAAAAATGTCGAAATAAATAAGCTGCCTATTCGAAGAAACATGTATGCACAATTTTGCGAGGTGTTTTCTTGTTAAATTCCGCTTACTTCTCTTTTTTCTGAAAACGTTCCATGTTCAGTTGAATTTTCCTCATTGACCTGTCAAATAACATCATAAGTATATCTTTAAAATGTTTGACGTTATACACGTTCTTTTTCTCGAATAGGGCCCAGTCGCTGAAACTTGGCGATTTTCCTACCAATTACCTGACCCACTTGAGACTTGCAACTGAGTATATTTGACATTCAGGGAATATGTTGGCGAAATAGAACGCTTGAAAACATGACTCTGAAAATATGTGGAAAAGATCTGTAAACTTAGCAGCATTATTTGATTTAGGAATATTTGAGATGTTTGGGGTGGAAGCCCATAGTCCTTGAAGTCTTGAGGTACACGCAATTTATACAGATTTTACTAAGTCCTCATAGAGTCCACAGTAAATCGGAAAACTGACTTGTATTTCAATTAACGAATTGTTATTGCCATCCAACGTGTCAATGCTGCCAGTATTCTGGGCACTTCTTATGGTGACGGCTTAGATTTGAAATTATTTTATTTATACGGAATAGACTATTTATAATTTTATTTTAGTTTTCTTTGTAGAAATAAATAGTTTTATACGTGCCCACTTCTAAATGGATCAGTAACCGTGTTAAAACATTTAGAATACGTGAAGTTCTATCTTAGCATGGATTATGTAGGTTTCTAACTCTGGTAGTTATACAATTGCACACAGTTCTGATTACCTACTACGTGTGCAGACTCTTGTTGGAATATAATATCTACTATCTTAGGTACCTTACCAACATAGAAGTACCCTACCAATGTATGTGATATCGTCGGAACGTAGTCATAGGATCTTTGGAAATCGTAAAAATTTTGGTGGTCGGATGTGAAAAGAAAATTGTTTGCTCAATCTTTCCGATATTCATATAGATAAAACTTTTTATTATACGGTCCCTGCATTATATGCTTTCGTTTGAAATTCAGCTATTAGTAAACAAATATCTAATTAGTCCTTTGGAAAACAAAAGTCTGCTTAGTTACACCGTTTTTAGTTCAAGATGCGCTGAACCAATTTTAATGATTTTCAAGTGGTCGGATCTTTGTCTCGAATACCAGAATAACTTAACTGTTAGGATTGAGCGAAAAATAATAATATTGTAGGCGGCTGAAGTCTCAGCTGAAGTACTCAGTTAGGTACAAGTCACTACATAGTATAAAACAAAGTCGCTTTCTATGTCCCTATATTCCTTTGTATGCTCAAATCTTTAAAACTACGAAACGGATTTTGATGCGGTTTTTTTAATAGATAGAGAGATTCAAGAAGAAGGTTTAAACGTATAATAAAACCGTGCGAAGCCGGGGCGTGTCGCTATTTATGTAATAAAATCAATATCGAATCATAGTTGATGATAAAGTTATGGCTAGTATAGCGATTATTTATTTATTTTTCTTTCTAGAGTTTAGTCGATTCCTCGTAGCAGAGGTTCAGTAGGCTTCTTTAAACCAGGCCACAGTATGGCACAGAATGGTTCGGGGCCCAACTGAGTCCCGTGGCCCCGGAACACGCGTGTTCATCGGCACACTCATTGCGGTTAATTCCCGCGTGTCACGGTACCCACCTAAGGACAACTAGGACATCTAAGGACTAAGGACAGACAGTACTTAGTCTCTAGACTAGCTAATACAGCTATATGCTATACTCCGATCTACTGAATACTATCTAGCGCAGTGCAGCCGTGTGAGTCAGGAGTCAGGGCCGTACATTCTCATTTGAAGAGGAGAGGGGAACAGAACAAACAACGTCTGTGAAAATGGCCAACCTCTATTATTGAGATAAAATCAGAAAATATGAGCAGATCTAATGAAATGTCTAACTTTCCACATTGCTTCGGAATAACAGGCTTTCAAAATAAAATAAGACGGTGTAAGTTTGCCAAAAGGGGTACCTACTATACTGACTCATACATACCGGACGCGATTTCTATTTTATCTGTTTCTTTCTTGCACTTACGGTACAGAAATCGCCTTAATTCACAATATACGCTAATTTAAGCTTTGAAAAAAAGCAAAGTACAGTGAAGTAAACCTTAAAAATTCTAAATATCGAATCAATTTTAAATTTAGCGCAGATGATTTTCAATACACCAATATTGCTTCTATAATGGTAAAAAAGGTATTAGAATGTTTATGTACAGTTACTCTTAGCTTGTTTAGGTTTAGCATTAGTTTACATATTATTAAAAGTAAAATAATAAAGTATTAAGAAACAGGGGCATCTTCCAGCGAGCTCGCTTACCGTCGCGGAATGAAATCGGAAGGCTAATACTCTCCGGGGACGTTCATTTGCATACGGGAACTTTTTCACGGGGACTTGAACTTTAATTAAAAACAGAATTACCTAGAATCAGGATATTTACACTTGAGGACAAACACGGTTGAATTATGCACACCTTTCTGAATTCATCATCACTTTTATCGTTATTAAAATATATCTTTTAAAGAGAAAGATAAAAACACACTCTATCATCATCAAAGACATCAAAGAAATCGATGGTAGTAAGAACGTTCTTAGCAAATTATGAAAAATGAGAGTGGATAGATATTTCTGCAAAAAATAAATATAAGTAAATAAATAATAAAATATGTATTTTATTGATTTAAGCATCATGGTGAATATCCCTTTTTTAATTGACCTTAGAGTAACCATGATAGTGTAAATGTTTTAAGTAGTTTAAGACTTATGCACGTTGTGGTGACCATTCTATGTCTAGCAGTGTACGACGGACCAGAGTAGGAAGTTATCTACCCATGGCAGCCATCTCCTGGGAGCCGGCAGCGGCTGCCTCTACATCGGGCAATCACAGGTTAGGTTTAAGAAACAGGAGCTAGAGTTTAAGTAAGTAAGTAGCGCCACCATTTATTTATATCGAAGTTGCCTTTGGTGGCCACCAAACTCTGTTTTCGTATCTCTTCCTCAAATAGACAAAATGAAACTACTACAGATGAATAAAAAAAGCTTATGTTAAGTTTAACAAACTGTACGTGTGAATTTTGGAAATTCCTTTGTTTTACGGAATTATATGATAAAATAAGTGATGGCGCTACTTTAGCTACTGTTAATGCCCTTAATACCTGGTGTTGTTAGTGCTCTTTGAGAGAGGAGGTACCTGTTTTCTAGTAGCTAGATATCCTGCAGCAGCCCATACTTCCAATGTTCATTTAATGCATAGTTTTGATAATTAAATGATATTGTACGATCTATAATAATATGTCCAAAAGAAAATGAGGAGCATTGTTTTGGTACCGCAACTGTCTGTCGTATCAATATCAAAACCAATCGCGACAGCGAACATTGTTATATTGTTGAATTGATTTGTGCATCATTAAACTTATTGTAAGTGGTACTTAGGTTTATTACACGTGGAGTTGCTTTTGCCTATTTTTTCGAGCCCTAGGTATTATCCTTTACATTACCCATTCAAGGTCTTCCCCTTTGCGGTCAGTTTGAAAAATCCATCGGCTAATGAGCGGTAGATCAAAGGAGCCCTTTGCTATTAACTAATTGAGCATTTTGTTTTATTTTACACGATCGAAACGAAAAAAATAAAAGAGCTATTCCAATTAGAAAAATAACAATTTCAATATTACAAGCGAAGAGAACATCAATTAACACTTTATTTCTTATTTTATTTAGTATAAAAATTATTTACCTACTGGCAGCGCCTCACGGTTTCACCCGCGTAATTCCTGCTCCCGTGGGAATTCCGGGATAAAATATAGCCTATGTGCTATTCCAGACATCTACTCTACTACATCTATCTCTGTGCCAAATTTAGTCCAAATCCGTTGAGTAGTTTTTGCGTGAAAATGTAACAAACATCCATCCATCTATCCATCCATACTTACAAACTTTTGCATTTATAATATTAGTAGGATAGTTAAAAATTTGACTTGTCCAAGTGCTTATTTTGTAAACCTAAAGACATAAAGTCATTGATCACAGAAATCTCATTACAGAAATTAGAAAAAAAATACAAGTATCTTTATTATCGACGACTAATGTGGCGCGGTGGGCGAAGGTCTACCCACAATCAATCGCCATCGAATCAAACCCGCAACCCCTTGTGTCGCAGGTGGACCAGGAGGCCTGCTACGCTAGAGGTCTCGTGTCCAAAAAGTATGGTTTTTTTTTAAATATCTTTGTTGGAAAAATGTACAATAGAACATGTAATTGAGAGAAAACAATGTTACGCGCAATAGTTATAAAACCTATGTATTTTGTCGTCCCTTCACATTGTTACAGTCCTCATTGCCTTGTAGGTAGAGCCAGTTACGCGCAAAATTTGCTACGTCGTAGACCTTTCTACGTCGTAGGTAAAGCTACGTATTTCTAAAAAATGTTGTCGAAGAACTTGCTCGTAGAAGTTTCGGAGTAAACGAAAATTTCATCATTCTAATTTCAATTTTTTAAGTTTTGTTTTGATTTTTACGTCCGATTTTGATGAAATTTAAATGGGAATTGTGTACAAATTACCTATATAGTTTGAAGTTTTATTTTGTGAAAAGGCTATCTCCTACTAACTTACGAACCTATCACCCATTAATTGCAAGCTGGATGCTGTGCGTGATACACATCCGTGACGTCACAGCTCACGTCGTGTAGTCACGGGCGTGACATAGTTGCAATAAAGAGCGCGGGTTCACTGCCGGCTCGGGACATTATTCACTTGACGGTTGGAATGGAGCCTATCTGCTCTCTGATTTAGGCCTGAATACAACACACAGATAAAAACAACACTTGGAATGCTAACGGTGGATTAATACTGATGATTCAACCGGCCCTTTATTCTAAAGTCCTGTCAGCAATCGGATATCTTACATGATAGCAAATATTACAACTAAAAACTAGTAGTAGATAAACGTAGGTACCTCTAGAATTACATTAATAGGAACTTTTTTTGACTTACTTTTTGTATAATTCTTTAATATGCTCAATAAATCATGAATTTAATATAATGTGTAGCTTAAATCATGAGAAAGAGTTTTCTTTGAACAGACCTTAGAGTTTAAGAATGGCGATGTAAAAGGTAGAGGAAGTGTACAATACAAATAGTTAATCGAACAGTTTAACCACGATCCACCAGAAGTAAGTGGGAATATACATTATATTAAAATACATCTATTTAATTCAACATTTGAGAGTCTGACATTTAATCTCTTTTGAATAGACATATCTATAGACATGACATAACAACGCATTTCCTTGTTCTTCTCTTCCTATAATAATCTTTTACCAATACGTAATCCTTTCCTCGAAGGCTGTCACAACACCGTGCGTGGTCGCAAAGCCGCTTGTCCCGACCGTGGATAAACCTTCGTCCACTGAACAACCACCCCTATTACCACTAGCTAAAATCTACATTAGATCAACAACCATATAACGCGTATATTCAACCTTATTGTTATGATACTAGAGTCGTCGTAAACGGTCAGGATTGCAATACGATAGCCTCAGATAGGTAGCGCAATGAGAGTTGGCGCTGGTATTTTGTTTAGCTTAATACTGCGCTGAAAGTATTGTGACGTCACTTCTATGAAAAATGAAAGACTATCGCGCCATCTTCAAACAACCGACCTATAAGATGCCAGTGGAAAGTTAACCTTGGGTTTTTGAAATAAAGCTCAGTATGCTGAGTGTGAAACATTGCAAAAATTTCGTTAACTCGACGATCGAGTTCATCGAGAATACGCCTAACGCGAAGTCAACGTAAAATGTGAGAATGTGAACGCCATCATACTTTACTAAAAAAAGTAACGATTACTCGACACGTTTTCAAGTTATGGTTTGTATTAGAGATGGGCCGAACATGGGTTTCACCGAATACGAACATTCGGCCGAATATTCGGTAAAACTTTTACCGAACCGAATATTCGGCCGAATATTCCGTCCATTGATTCCGTTCCGTCGCACAAATGCAAGTCTAAACTTCATAATCTACTAAGGTGTTGTGATATGATTCAGATATTTTCTGACACAATAAAGACTGACCGAAATAAATATCTTGTTTATTTTCCTTCAATTAAGGCCTGTATAATAGTATATTATTATAAAGAGTTAACACAGAAGCCTAATCCCAAAACAACTAGATACCTATATTTTGCATTAAGTTATTATGGATTCCTTGCCTACCCTGCATCCAGCGTGAAGATATTGATTGAAGCTATTATCTATTTACCAACCTACCTACTTCAATTGAAAATGAAGCTTCAGTGACGACAAAATCAGAAAGCTACACTCTAAAACACTAACTTCATTACACTGTGCACTCAAATCATGATAATACACGGGTCTTAACAGTAAAAACTTTGAGTATCACTTTGCCAAACACTAGGTGATTCAGCCAAATATTCGGCCGAATATGAATATTCGGTAAAGCTGCCGAATATGCCGAGTAACGAATATAAAGCGAATATTCGGCCCATCTCTAGTTTGTATTGTCTATTACATTTGTTTTATTCTCTTTCTAATGCTTACGCAAAAAAGAGAAGAAAGACACCGTTTGTTTTGCAAAAAGTAAACAAACAAAATGGCGTCCATTCGCGTTTTCGCCAAAAATAATTTTGAAGAAAGGAGAACTTCATGAAATCATGAACTAAGTGCAACCAACATACACAATTATAAGCTGAAACCCATCGGAGAGAAAGATTGCGGTTCGCAGAAGAATATTAAAACTTTGGCAGAACAATATTGTGATTTTCACTGATGAAAAAACATTTATGTCTGACACGGATCGGTCGGAAAATATTTTGGAGGAAACCAAACGAACGACTCCTTCCACAAAATATACTAACTGTTCGACCAAGTGGCAGAATTACCCTAGGTATGATGTGATAAGTAGTTGCATATTCTGTTGCAAAATCTGTTTCATATACCTACTTGAGACTAAATGACCTACCTAGTAAATATCCAACAGCTTTCTTTTACTACAAACTAAATTGCCTGTCCAGTCAATTATTAATTTAATAACTGTGCACCCCTACCTACAAATCTTGAAAAGTCAGTGTTATTTTCAGGTTATTGGGGCTGAATGTCATCCATGGGCCCAGGAGAACTCATAGAAATTGACAGCCGCATGAATGGGAACAATACTTACAAGTATTGAAAGAAGTTATCATAAACCAACAGCGCGCGTTGCTTGTCCAGTAGGGCACGTATATTTTGTGCAAGATGCAGTTCATCGCTCGAAAATTGTAACAGAATAGCTGCTATCTACTCAGAATGATATGACTGCAGTTCCTTGGCCATCTTAAAAGTCTGGATTTAAATTCAATTGGGAATATGTGGGGTTTAATAGTTTTGAATTGAAATTCAGAAGAATTCAATCAAAATGCAATTTACGCAGAGAAGTTTTAAGATCATGGGACAAAAGGCGTGGAAGTGATGCAGGCTGGAATACGGTTTCTCAAATGAAAAGCAGGCTAGAACAAATTTTACTAATCGAAAGTTATCGAATTCAATAATTATTGTTGTCAATAAATTAAATTTACTAGTTCTAGCATGCTTATCATTTAGCGTATTGAGTCTGTTACACACGAGGGATCTCAATTGTTAATATTTATTAGACGCTGCATGAAATAAAGTAGACCTTACAGTAGATAGACTGTGGTATAGGTATTCTAATAATAACAAAACGTGTTTCTTCTACTTGTGTGTTGACTTTTATTTACTTGGATTTCAAAACAACATAGCTGTATGAAAAGGAACCGAAAATGTAATACGTTTTAATTATTAAGTATAAGTTAATATTAGTTATATCATTGTAATGTTGTTTATTTTAGTCTTTCTTTGTAGTCTCTAAATAAAATAAGATGACATATAATCTAAGATGTGTTTATAATATTCCAATCCTATTTCTAATTAAAAAAAAAAACAGATTATAGACAATTATTATGCTAAAAGGTCAGGATAAAGCAAAAATAACATTTATATAAAGATTCGAACATCCAACCCTAGATCGCAAGCCTACCCCTTAAACCATTCATCTAGGACGACATTACTATTTTTGTCGAAATTAAGATCCATAAAGGAAGTTTTTATTTCAGCCAGCTCAAGAGCTTTAATGGAGAACACAAAAGGATCAAAATATTACTATCAAATGTAGCTAAAATCGGAGAGTACTATATCATGTCCTTTACATTAATTTTTATTTCACTTCAATACATGCAGTATTTCCGAAGTGACGTTTTCGTCTCACTCGAGGTCAGAGAGAATAAGGCCCGGCACCCATTATCGGCATCGGCAATGAAAAGGATCCTTCGGCATCCTACACGCAAGCGCACACTATCGGGAACTATGCTTTGGCATGCTGCAACGTTCTTATGGATGACGAGGCGTCCTTAAGCATGCCGCACCGTCCTGTAGCTTGCCGATGCATCTCAATATCAATGTGAGTCAAATTATTCAAATGGCGGATGCCTCCCCTCGCCCTGCAGGGCAAGCTATCCCCCCGAGTGTTGCCACGGCGCCGGCGGCGTACCGAAGGATGCCGAAGCATCCCGAAGCATTCTCAAGGCTGCCGATACAGCAGCCTCAAGCATACCGAAGCGGTATTTTTTGTTATTACGACTATATACACGGCAATTTCTACTTTATTGCCATTATGTTAATGTATATTGCTATTTGCCACCTAAAATCCTCAGTCGTGCCGATGCCGATAATGGGCGCCGAGCCTAATACAATAGTTACTATGGTCTCACTGAAGAATTATCAAGTGAAATACTTTACTTTTAAAGTTTACTTATTATAGTAGCTATCTGTCAAAAATTGACGTAATTTGCCGTTCACACTCGCATATCTGTCAAAAAATTGAGTAAACTATCAAATTCACGTTTTAAGAAACTATAAAAGTAATGGTTATCGATTCAAACTTGCAAAAAAGTTTTGTAAACTTCCCGCTAGGGGAGCTGTTCAGATTTCCATACAAAAAAAAGTTACGCAAACTTTGTAGTAAACAGTAAAACCGTTCACACTCAGCACACTGATTGTGTGTCATGTTTCGAAGATGCAACGTAGTGTTTATTTTATGTACTTGACTTTGAGAAATCTTATAAAAATGTTAGGTTTCAAACGTAAAGTGGAAAATCGAAAAGTTTTGATCTTCACCTTCAATTTAATCAATCTTGAATACAAATGTTTTAGGAGCTAAAAGTGAAATACAATATCACTGTAAAAATTGGATCGTTAAGTGTATAGAAGCGACCAGCCGGTTACGATTTATTTAATTACCATGTTCGAAAAATAATGAAATATAAATAAATATAGCGAAGTTACTGCAAGAACACAAGTATTGATTCATCCACTTCCATTTATTTAGAGCACCAAACGTGATTTGGTAAATTCCATAAAATCCATCCCTTTTATCAAACTAAACAAAAACACGTCCACCCACCCGTCCAATCAATTCGAATCAAATCTAAATGAAATTAGAGACCTTTTGAAAGCCCCTAAAAGTTGTGTTTGATGACAAAAATCAATAAGGAAATACAATTATGCCGCTAAAATCAAACGGAGGCGGACAATGACGTTAATATGAATTACCAATGCAAATAGTTGACCAAACGGCCTACCAAACTATGTAGATGTGAAACAGACAGATAGAACAGTTAGCATCAATTAGTCAAGAATACCTACATTTTAACTTGACGAGATTAAGTAGTTCCACAAGCGGTTTCTAAAGTCCGTTTCCTCGCGGCCAAGCTAGAATGTCAAACTAGTTTGGCCACACACAACACAATTATCATTGCTATATTATATGTAATACATGGTACGCATAATATGGTACGCGAAAAATTATATGGATGGTATCTGTCCATAAAATGTAGAACACGATAACTCATCATTAACCTATCGTCCGCTGTTAGCCTCCCCTAATGAGCCATAGCGCCCTGTCTTCAGCTTGCCGCATTCATCTGCAAGCAGTCTTTCGCAGATCGTCATCCCACCTGGCTGGAGAGCGTGCTACACTACGATTGACAAGTCGCGGTCTCAACTCAAGAAAACGTTTATCCCAACAACAGTTGTCGGTTCTTCGCGAGATATGGCCGGCCCACGACATCGACTGTGAGGTGCTGTGTAGATTGTCCAGCATTGGTGCTGTGTGGATTGTCCAGCATAATTGGTTTCATTATCCGTAAGTGTAGACCAGTGTCCCTTCTACACCGCTTTCTCTACATCTGACCCTCAATCCGTCCAGTAGTGATTGTAGTTTGCCCTTCCAATAACCGGCCGCCCTTATTACCGCGCCCAAGTGCCGCCCAATGTTTGACTTGTTCCTTTGCATTGGTCCTATGTTTATAGTTGCTGGTACGGGAATCTGTGATCACATCACATGATCTGTGTCACTGTAAAAACAATCAGGTGTACCTAAAGGAGCAATTTCAAATACATCACTACATAGTATAAAACAAAGTCGCTTTTTCTATCCCTATATCCCTATGTCCCTTTGAATGGTTTTTTAATGGTTAGAGTGATTTAAGAGGAAGGTTTATACAAATAATAAAACTCTGCGAAGCCGGGGCGGGTCGCTAGTCAAATATAAAATTAAGCTCGGAATGGATACAGCTTCAGATCATTTATTGTCACACATCATACAAATAATAAAAATATGTACTTAAGATTAAATTATAAGGCTATGATTCTTTAGAATTTTATAAAAAATTATGTTAGGGGCGATTATAATATAATATTTCTTAAAACTAGGACTCTACTTTAGGTTAGGTGATGTGAATTGAATACACAATTTGCTACAAAAAATCATACTTGCCTTCTTTTATAACATGATTCAGGTGAGTTTACATTTGCTCGATAAAAACACAGACATAGAATAATGCTTATTAATGCTTTGCACACTAGTTTCTAGCACGTCTGAAATACAAATGCTTATTTTTTGGCATTCAAAATGGACGTATCTTTGCGGAATGTTTTTAATGTTGTTTCGCTTGGCCTTGCAATTTCCTTTATTAACGAAATTTTGATTAAAAGAAGCTCGAAACAAACAAGATAAATTTATTTAATATTTTTTTCAAGTAAGTAATTAATGAAAATTAATATTTAAAATTTTCAAAATTTTGTAAATTTTGTAATTTAGTTTTAAAAATTTATTAGCAACGGTACAGTCCACAAACATTCATGATTTTGGTATAATAATATGAAATCCAAGGGTTTTTCATCACCCAATCGAGACATCGAGACGTGAAAAAAACACAACGAGGGCACTGAAGTAAGTAAAATGCTCGCAAAGAACTCCCAAAAAAACATTAAAAATAGCTTTGATTCACTGTAAATTTACTAAAAAACTGGGAAACCGAAAGAATGTGAAATTACAGTTGGCATGATTCAAATTGATGGGTCGAGTTTATTGATTAAAACAGCAAAACTACTATAAAGATCTTCGGTCTACAGCTTTTAGGTACTTACAATATATTACAGAGCAGAAAGTACCGAAAAGCTTCTGAACAAAAAGTAAAGGAGTCTATCCGACTCTTTCACCGTCGCAAAAATATATCTCTTGTCCAAAAGTCCAACAACTTTTAGGGTACCTCAGTTGTTTTTAACTAGTAATTCACTTACTGTTGTCACTGGGATATTTACCTTGGCTGCAGCCTTTACAGCTCCTAATGAAGAGAGTTGGCAAGCGTTGTTTCTACAATTTTTGGTTTTCGTTCGCGAGCTACGTGAGCTGCCTGAGAAGACGACACAAAACTGTGTCGCTGTGTACCAGTACAGAATATAAAGAGCGACACACTTATTTATCTGGTTATCTTACACTGTGACTTGTATGTCGGAAAACAAAGTATGAACATTTAAGAATATTTCAGTTACCTATGTATTAGGTCCCTTAAAGCTGTCGCGTTCACATTACAAAATCGCTAAAATATATAAAATAAATAGTTTTTTTTTTCGGTAGATCAATAGCTACCTAATTTTCTGAATAGTATATACAGCGTGTAAACAGACAACTATCGAAAACGAAGGGGGATGGCGAAGCACCTTTAAACTTAAACAAAACAAAAATCCGCAGGCCGAAAAAAAAATTGTAGCCGAAGATAAACATGTTTAAAGATTTTCAATTATTTTGTTTGCAAGCAATGTACGCGTCCACTTCGATACCTACGCCGCGCCACCGCGCCGCCGACGTGAGTCGCGCGCGACGCATCACTCACTACATAACATAAGTACATCACTACATAGTATAAAACAAAGTCGCTTTTTCTGTCCCTATGTCCCTATATCATTGTGTCCCTTTGACTGCTTCATCATCATCATCATCATCAACCTATATTAGTCCACTGCTGGACATAGGCCTCCCCCAATGAGCGCCATAGCGCCCTGTCTTCAGCTTGACGCATCCAGCATCTGCCAGCAGTCTTTCGCAGATCGTCATCCCACCTGGCCGGAGGGCGTCCTACGCTACGTTTACCGAGTCGCGGTCTCCACTCAAGAACACGTTTACCCCAACAGTTGTCGGTTCTTCGCGAGATATGGTCGTAATCGTTTTGACTGCTTAATCTTTAAAACTACGGAACGGATTTTGATGCGGTTTACTAGCGACCCGCCCCGGCTTCGCACGGTTTTATTATACGTATAAACCTTCCTCTTGAATCACTCTATCTATTAAAAAAACCGCATCAAAATCCGTTGCGTAGTTTCAAAGATTTAAGCAGTCGAAGGGATATAGGGACATAGGGACAGAAAAAGCGACTTTGTTTTATACTATGTAGTGATACACTCGTGCGAAACCGGGGCGGGTAGCTAGTAAAGTTATAAGTCGTCAAAGTTTAAGGTAAGGTCTTTATAGCAAGTACCTAGGCTGTCGGTACTCGGTAGATATTTCACGACTTACCTAAAGACACGAGCATCAGCTGGGATACTCATGGGAAACACTTCTGACGCATTTCCTAGAGCTTCACCATAAGAAACACAAACATTTGCCCATACTCCATCGCACTGAACATTATGTTGGCAAATAAAACACACTTACTAAACACAACCGATACACATCACATTCTCCATAGCACATCATGAGCATTTGTCCATACTCCCTCGCACTAAACATGTTTATAAAACACACCGAAAAACACAGAAAGTAACTTCCACTATTTACCTTCCTACACTAAGACCATGTACTTAAGAAAAACTTTAAAAACACGCATACCACACTAAAAATCTGTTTCACAAAACAAAACAGTATTCGCAAATTTCCGCAACGACCGCGCAAGTTCGAATACTAACACCGACTAAAAGACGAATAAAAATAATACAAGCACTATGTACCTACATAGAGAAGTTATGCATTCAAATCCGTTTTTAAATGCCGACATCCAAAGTGTTATAAACCTTATGGCTAATTAAATAAAGTTTAGATTCCTTTCAATACATTTCCTTTGACTATAGCCGAAAGGCCGCGCCGACCCATGCGGCCACCACGGCACGGCGGCGCTCCGCGCCCGACAAAGAAAAACACCGCTGCTGTTCTAAACCTTATGCTGAGTGGAATAAGGTTTTCCTATACCAAAGCAGATTATACAGTATCCTATCCAATAAGGTTCAAAATGGGGCATACTCATTTTAAAATCTTTATCACAGAATTATGAGATAATTTTATTTTTTTCGCGGGAATAAATACTACGACTAGTAAAAGGACTTAGTTATGAACGTTTCCAGCTAGAATTAACTTTTTACCCTGAACCAAAAAAGCACAGAATACATAATAGTAGTATACATGGTCATACATTACATCCCAAGGTTGCCTGGATGGAAGAAATGAGAGAACTTTTAGCGATAAGACCGCCCTTTATACTATGTATGCAGTATTTTTGTTTTGTTTTCTTTCTTTGTGTGGTACCTAGGTTTAAGTATAATAAAAAAGAGTTTTCTATTCTATTCTAGTAGGAACAGGTAGGTAAAATGTAAATGATATCTTCAATTTGTTAATAGAAGTAGAAGTGTTAGGAAGGGATCGATCCTACAATCTTCAGATTGAAAATCGAGTGTATTATTTCTATGCCAAGACGGCAAAATACAGATAGCCACCAGCGAGCAGCGCGGTAACCTACGTGCGTACCTAGCGTATGTATGTATCTTGCGTAGATAGATAGATACCCATTTCGCTCGCGCAGTCGAGCGGTGGTGCGGGCGTCCATAAACAGCTGAGTTGAGGTCATTCACTTGCGTGCAATACATTACATCTTTTTTTTAATTTGTTTATTTTTGCTTTAAAAAATTGTTTATTCGTGTTGATATGTTTTCTTAGTGTTGTACTATGGGTGTGTAACTAGATAAAAAAATAAAAAAATTTAGAGAGGTGAAATTTTATTCGCGTTTTTTTTTCGATAAATATGTTCAGAATCATGGTCTGATTGCCACCTTTCATTTTTCGATAGTAGTCTTTTTACACCCTGTATATATATTATATATAATTTTTTTTTTTTTTTTTTTTTTTTTATATATAATTATAATAAACCACTGACCTGTATCTATACAAGTGTATATATAGAGGTCAGTGTAACAAACTTTAAAAATCTAAGCCAAAACAAGAAAGGTAAAATAGTATTTAAAAATAAGCATTGCAAAATAAATATTGTTGCGTCAGATGATGATAACTATTTAGTATCCTTTAGCATAAGCTAAAGAATATCACAATATCTTAATCAGTGAGATCATGTCGAAAACCATATTATATATTGTGAATTATTTTCTTGTGATCTCTCAAAATATAATAGGCACAAGGCACAATATCCAAGATATTTTTACAGAAACTAGGTAAGGAATTGAAATAGAAGCACAGATAGAAGCCAGACTACATTGTTGTTCACCTACTCACAAAGCAAAAGATTGTCAGAGTTCTTTGCTCTGGAAAACAAACGTATCCAAAAACTTACTTGCAAAGGTTTAAAACACAGAGATCAGAGTTTTCATGGGATTCTTTAGCGAGCCGAAGTTCTTTCATTTAACAGCCCTCAGCAGAAGTCATAAGAAACTAATCAAAGCAAATCTGCAATCACACACCAGACACGAGCAACCAAACGAAATTGCATAGGGCTTCGACTCTGGTGAGCGTGTTCGATAAAAACAAACAATACTTGTTACAAATGTTATTCGAAATAAAAGTTTTTATTTTATTTTAATAGATGTTAGCCACCCGCCCCGGTTGTTTTTTACATATAAACCTTCCTCTTGAATCACTATTAATAATTGTTTAAAAAAACTGTATCAAAATCCTCGGGCATCGGGCTTTTTATACCAAATCGATTGCAAAGCAAACGACAGGAGTAACAAACATTTTTATTGGTTTGTAAGTTTACACATGTGTCTATAATTTATCGTCTCTCAGAATCAGGGCCCAGAACTCATCTCATTCGTAGACGCGTAAACACAAAGTTTCACCGTTTTTAAGACAATTGCGCGGATCAGCGTCGCGGGGCCCAACGCCTCGACTTGCTTCCTGCTTTTGACTGCCTATACCCCTCCATTTAGGACCGTTGTTGGCCTTTGGGCCACGAGTCACAGATCGACGCAGATATGCGTCGAGTGGCTCAACTGGACTGCTTTTGCTTGCCTAAACCTCTCGAAACAAGTGTTGTACGTCGAGCCACACAGATCTAAGTCGCGTGATACAGCGCTTTTGACTACCTACTATAATCCCAGGCACAGAAGACAAATTAAACTCTTAAATGATAACTGGAGAATTCAAAGAGTTTGTCAGTAAGAAAGATTTGAAAACATTGTTTTTTTAAAGTAACAGTTAGTTTTAAAATACATTGATATGACGTGCCGAGATCTCCGCTCGCGTGGTAATCAAACCCGCAGTAGAAGGCAAGTGGCTGCATAAAGGGAAAATTCACTTACTTCTATGGTCGCTTCCAAACATTGGATGAGGCTGCATTCGCGCCATTGACGCTGCATTTGACGCCAAAGTCTAAGAATTGTCGTATCTCTAAATCTTTTAATATAATCATCATTAGGTATGTTTCTGTCTATTGTTTCGAATAATTTCTGGAATTTATTTTACCTATTACGTAACTATAGCTTTTTCTACCCATTCGTCAAATATTCAAAGTTTGACCTGCATTGTAATTAATCAATACTCTATTTAGTACATGTGTTAATAGATAAAAATTAAAAAGATCTTTAAATAAAATAAGTCTAACAATGTAAGGGCACAGCAATCTTAGTATAAAATGAGATGCATACTGTTTTTTACTCCTACCTTACATTTCTGTATAATGAGCACCTATCATCCAGAACAAAATGACTTTAATTTCTCAAGAGACGTCGAATGCACCATTCTTAGCTGAACTCCATCTCTTACATAAAGCCATAGTTGGTTCAGCGAGAATTAGCATAGGAATGGCTGATTACAGCCGTAGCATAGGCGCTGGACCTAGGTCTAGACTCAGACTCAGTTACAGGTACGATCCGCGCGTTATCAGAATACGATGGGACCTTTTCAAACTTAGACATTCGTGCGGTCTTTGCAGCTTGCAAAGAAGGTACTGTAAAATCGCGGGGAAGCGAGATCGTTTCAATTACCTGTACTACAGAGTGATAGGGAGAACAGTTTAGGGAGAACTACCTGTAACACTCAAACTCAATAAGTATTTGAACAAAATGAAGTTTAGGGCCCATCTTAAAAGTTGGTGTCGATTCTATATTTAAAAAAGGGGAACTACAATCTTAAAATATATGAAAGTTAATTGACAACACTTTCTTGCTGACCTTTATACCTCTACATTAATTGGAAAGAAAGGCACGGATTTAAGTATGTATCTTATCTTACGTGCACCAACATTGCTCAAAAGTTTTGCTTCGCTGGCTTGGCTGATTTTTTAAATTCCAGAACTTTTTACTTTGACGAGGTTCCATCTCATTCTAGTAGTGAGTCAAGGTACACTAGACTTTAACTTGGTGCCTCGGTTATTGCTGAAATAATAATACATCCCGCTTAACGGGGAACTGGCTCCAAATGGAAATAGGATTCGGCTTTGATATTTAGAAACTTCGGGAGTTTGCATAAGGGGTTGCACTTTATTAAGCGAAGTGCTGTGGTACTTATTTTTAAACTGCTTTTTACTTGCTTTTCTATTTACTTTGTGGAATAGTAAAGATGTAGGACTAAGTTACCATTTCGATTAATAGTAATTCGAAGTTTGAAGGACAAATTGTCCCTTACAAATACATTAACATACTCATTAAAAGCTCAGTAATTTTATATTAAAAAGGTCCAATATGTAACACTTGTTATTTTATAATTTACAAGTAGATATAACCAGTAGATATAACTATGCATCCCAGGTTAAAATTCACTTAACAATTAATTATAGGTAACTAAATTACTTATCAATTATTATTAAAAATATGTTTTCAGGTGCATGAAGTGTACCTATGCACTTTTGAGAACTGTGGCCGTTTTGGATCATACTATACATTAACTTACACAGAAAAATATAACACATCAGTTACATAACTTGAAAGGAGTCTCCCGCTCCAGTTAATTCTTGGTATAATGAATTGCCATTGTTGTTTAGCGAGGTAATGCTGCAAGCGTTACCTTTGCGCCGGGATTGGTCACTTTGGTCAGGGGCGGGTTATTTAATGACTAAATTCTAAATTGTATTCTACTTATACCTATGTAATAGTATTCTAATACGATATTTACCATATACTAATATACATATATCTTAGTTACATAATACTTATATTACTCTTCTGTTTAATTCCTACCTAAATGAGTTAAGTTATCAATTTCCCGAACAGTTTGCCAGACACCTTCATGTTTGAAAGTTCTCGTGAGTTTGCATGCTCGTATCTGCTCAGTATCTGTTCAAGTTATTAGTAAAAGAGCAGGCGGTAAATTAACAGACATACAAACTTCCACAGATACTTGGCATTGGGGTGTCCGCTCACTTGTACTTTCATTATTCTCCGGGATTCGTTTCCATTGGCATACGATAGTCACAAATATATTCAGTAACTCTAGCTGCATCATATTTTTAATATATAAACGTTAAAGAAGCAGTTCAGGCCTATATGTCACCAATCTTATACAAAAAAATTATGTTCAATTTATGACAGCGTTTATATTAAAGATCTATTTTCAGTAAATTTAATAGGAATTCTTGTTTAAAAATTAAAAAGAATAAATGTTTAAAAATTATTAGTAATAATTAATAATTTATAAAGATGAATTCTCATGAGTGTCATAATATTTATTCGTGTCAGAAAAATTGTTATGTTATGTTATATAAATTAATGATTTAGAAGAAAAAAACCTGCATTCATTGAAAATTTAAGTAAAAATATGTAGCTGATATAATGCGTAGGGTGACTGTCATCAATAGTGCACCCTCATTACTGCAACCATGTGTTGTCTTTTGTGGGTGAATGTCTTAGTTCGATCGACAATGTCTTACATATTTCAGTCATGATATTTGCTTCTTATATCTCGCATCGTGCATCAGTGGACACACACCCAAAACTCTAGACTGACTATATAAAGTCGCACGTGGCAGTAATGACTGTAGCGAACTGTTTGATTTAAACTCGCAACAATTGTGTTTACGACCCCCTCTCACCCCTTCCACCCCCTTTTTACCCCCTCCTAAAGTTCTAATGGATGATCTTTGTCTATTGATAAGATGTTTAGTAAGTAATTGGAGGCAGGGGTCGATTTTGATATTAAGAAATTAAGGGAGTTCAAGTTTGTTTTTGTTTGAGAAGTTGATAAGGAGTTTGGGGGCATTTGAGAGACAAACGTTTACTTTAGGTAGGCACCAACCTAATACAAACCTATTGCAAAGTTTTGGTTAAACTACCTTATACCTTAATACCAAAAACAATTGAGGTCTTACTTATAATATCCTGGAGATATCTATGTGGAGATGCACATATTGTGTGCTTGTAAATTCTTGTAAATTAGTTTGAGAATTTAGTTCGTAATGTTTAAAGTACCTACTTAATTATCTACCATTATTATTATTGGAATGGTATTGACATGGATCAATTGAGCTACCTTTAGACTGTTTGCAACCGTCTGCAGTTAGCTCAATGGTTTCAATTGTAAATACTAGTTGTAATTTTTTATTCCTTGCTTGTAATTTTCGTTGCAAATAAAGAATTATCTACCTAAATAAAAATAGATTTGTTCAATTATTGTATTTTTTTACGGGGAAACGATAGGTACGTGTACTCATCGCCTTTTCAACGAAACCTCAAACCAAAGGCTTACAAATCAAAATTCCGTTTTCTGAAACTCATAAAAAATTCAAAGACAGCTGGCGTTAATAAACTGGTATTTGACAAACAAGTGGCGAGAGAAAGAAGGTATTACTTTGAAATATTCCAATGAAATATATGTATAAGATCCTGAGCAAGGAGATTAAGCTGCTGTGAGCGATATTGCAGGCGGAAGTGACGTAGAGAGAGCGATGCGATGCTGCGCTATGAAGATTTCATCGAACAATTATGTGATGATGATGGGTTCTACGACGATCTGTCTAGTCCGGGATTTATGTATTGTATCTTTGCTCAGGGAAAACTAAATCTTTGGAGCCAATTTTCCCACTACAAAGATGTCCTGAAGCTATAGCTATTATATAGCTATACAGGGTGTTAGTGTGAACACCGTTGTCCTTGAAACCAGAGGTTCAGCATCATGAGTAGAATCCAAAACGGATGAAAAAAAAAAATTCTATTTTTTACTCATTTTTGAAAGAATTTTTTTATAAACACTAAACGTTTGCTCACAAACACGTGACACAAGTACTTCGACCAGGCGACACGTGGCATGTGCACCTCAGTGTCGGATCACATTCTGTGCGAATATCCCGTCTTTTAAAGGGCACAAATAATGAAGTTACGATCCAAGTAAGGCGCGGGTATAAGTACTTACGTAGGTAGGTACTTAAAGTATGTAGAGTGACTATGGCATCGTGAACGATAGCGAAGACATGAAATATCAAAATCTTGCAAAACTAAAATAGGCATTTAGCTTTTCTCATCGGTTTTGGATTCTACTCATGATGCTGAACCTCTGGTTTCAAGGACAACGGTGTTCACACTAACATCCTGTATATGTATAGCTATTTAGACTTTAACGTCATCGAAATCTATCTATCGGTAACTATCGTCACGATTGTCTGTAGTTTTTTTTTCTATTTATATAATATATATCTGTGCAATCACTGGACGTCTGTCCCACATCGAGGTGTGCGGGAAGTAAAGAATTTAATCTTCAATGAAAGAAAGTTGGCGCTTCTTTGTGCGTGTCACCTACCGCCGACCCTCGGAACCTACTGCGGTGCACATGGAGGTGTGAAGAATGGGGTTTCGTAAATCCATGTTAGGAGATGTAAGTATCTTTGAGAGGCCATACCCTCGTTGTGGAGCGAGAAATAGTTCTTAAAAAGTTTTTATTCCGGAACATTGTGAGGTTATCTACTAACACACTGCTCAGTTTAAAAACACATCAAATACACTTTGCAGTATTTTGACTTATTTGAGAGGCAGACAGTGCAAGATTAAAAGAGATAAAATTATGAGAAAATGAAGTCGAGCAAAGACTATATTATACAATTTCATTTTTCCAACATTTTAGTTATTATTATAAGTTGCAAGTCAATAAAATATCGATATAAACCGAGACTTAAAACTACCAACACTTAATTTTCTGATATAAAAATACCAACACAAACATAATGTGTGGTAGGTACAAATCTGCAAGAGAGTTAAAGAAGCCACATTCTACCTTTCCACCATCCACGTCCCTTTCCTACAATTCAATATCATCCCTTTGTTGGTGGTTAAATGCGGCGGATCCCCAATTCTGGCTCAAATAATATTGTCACCTCGCCTCGCGCCCGCGCCCCGCGCCAGCTAGTTGACTTTCATTGAAGACTCTTTAAATAAGTTTTTATAGACATGAATTGAAATTGCGCTTGTGAACGCTTTTCACCTTTTTAATATCTACCTTTTTAGATGTAAATAGAAAGAATAAGAAAGTAGCAATAAAATGAACGTTACAAGATGGTGATAAATTCAAAAAGGCTGAAAGAAAAGTTTTTGTACCTAAGTGTAATATCAGTATAATTTTTTACATTGCCTACACAAGGGCCCACTGTGACGCCGGAGGTTGCGGTTTCGGTTTCCGATTCAGTTCAAATGTTTGCACGATCTGCAGATATTTGTTCTAGGTGTAACGCATGTACTATTTAAAGAAAAAAACGTGATGTATCGCTAAGACAAGAAGGTATAGCCAAGACGCAAGCTCTGCTTACTTTGGGGCTATGATGCTGATAGCATTATTTATTTATTTCTTCCTCTTTCCTTATTATTCACTCGATTCTAGAGGTATGTCAAAATAAGAAATATACCGCTTTATTTTTATTATGTACTAGCGACCTGCCCGTCTTCGTACGGGTGCAATGATGTACTTTATATATTATGCATTTAGAATTTTTGTCACCTTTTAAACCTTCCCTAGACCTCCACGAACATTTCAAGACCAAGATAAGATAAATCCGTTCAGCCGTTCTCGAGTTTTAGCGAGACTAACGAACAGCAATTGATTTCTAAATATATAGAAGATACGATATTTCTTCATTGTATGCATTGTGGAATCGAGTTTTATTTTAGTAGTGTTTAATTTTGCAAGAAACTAAGAACGAGATCCCAAAAATCTGCTTTAAAAAATATTCTACAAAAATGAAAGAAACTCAATCAAAACAATTGCTCTTTCAATTCATATAAAACCAACATAAAACCCTATTCAAGTAGTTTAAAGTTAAAGCAGTATCTGGCAGTTAAATCCCGATATTCGATTGAAACTTTAAGGCAACATTCAACTTGGGCAATTCTTAAGTTAATGAAATTCGCAGCCCCAATCAGCTGAGCCTTAACCTCCGACCAGAATATTGTCTTATTAATTACTTGTTTTGATCGCGCCTCGGGTTTAATAAGTTGGGGATAACCTTCTATTGTGTACCTTAATAATGCCCACGGAATTCGTGCGTTACCTTTATTTTTACCCTTATCATTTTAATCAAATAAATGTTGAATATCCCTACTTCGCTATTTATATATATTATTATTATAATTGCAAAAGTAACTCTAGCTTTGTCTGTCTGTCTGTGAGTCCGTCTGTCTGTTACGTGTTCACGCCTAAACTACTGAACTGATTTAAATGAACTTTGGTACAGAGATAGTCTAGAGCCTAAGAAAGAATAGGCTAAAAGGTTGAAATAGGGAGAGAAAGTTGGTATGAAAATATGTAGGTGCCCGTATAACCCTTGGTCCTTGGGGTCATGGGGCACACACAATTCCTGTAGACCTTATCAAACTTCTCATGGAGGCCACAGGAGATCGGAATGCTGGCTTCTATTTCGGTCAACGAATTATCATAACCATTCAACGTGGCAATGCTGCCAGCATTCTGGGTACTCTGCCTTCTGGTGACGTCTTAAATTTTTAAGAGTTTGTTAAAATTGTATATACTATTCACTCTGTTTTTCTGAATAAATAAACCGCCTCCCCTATTTCACACGGACGAAGTCGCGGGCACATCCAGTGCTATATATATTTAACATTAACGCATTTAATGCCCAGCCTACGAGTCGCTCCGCTGCTCGTGGAAGTTGGAGGGGACAGGAGCGTGATGATGGGCTATGGAAGTGTTAACAGCTACAGTCTTCTTACGCACATGAAAAAATAAAATTAACGATAAAAGAAAATGTTTACCTATAGTACCTATAGTATTAAATTTGACTTGTATAAGTGCTTAGGTATTTTGTAAGCCTAAAGAAATAAAGATATTGATTTACTGATTGATTTACGAAGTTATTAATAAAATCTGCCAGCGGCTTCGTACCCTTTCAATGGAAAAGTTTCAATGTAATTTCTATCCATTGGGAACTGATTTTTAGGTTGAAAAGTAACCTATGTTTCGTTCAGTAGCATTTGAGTGATATAGACTTTAAAAATCCATGATTTCTCTTACATTTATTCGGATGCAAACTTATGTAATTAACTAGCTCATCTGTTTCAATAGTAAATACTAGTTTTAATTTGTTCCTATTCCTCAATTGCATTTTTTTCTTTTTGTAGATCTGTAAATAAGTATAGTTCGCGTCATGTAAGATGAACGCTGGCGGTAAAGCTGCGCAGAAGGCGATTTATGGGTCTATTTGGAGGTAGGCGGTGGGGCGCGGGGTGGAAGGGTCATGCGCCGCATGCTTGCCGGTGCGCTATTGGTTCGTCATTTGACATTTGCTGTCACACGTCACGTTTCTTGTCAAAATACCATCGCGCACAAAAGTTTACGAAATGGTTTTACATTTTAATGGTTTTTGGAAATTATGCACAAAGGTAAAGGAAATAGAGGTAGAGACCGATTACTGTAAAAGCGATCATTTGGTAGATATGATTACAGAAACATTTATTATTCGTGTAAGGGATGATGATTCTGACTCAAATAATGATGAAAGCTCAAGTGACGACAGCGACGATGATGAAATAGCCACCTCCAGTATCAATCCCGCGTCCTCATCTGGTTTTCACGTCACCCAAGACGACTTAATGGATGGAGTTGCTACATTACATTATTTTTTTGTAATTAGATTTAACATTCTAAACTGAATCGAACTTGTTTTTAATTTTATCTAATATTATTTTCTAATAACCAACACCAAGCCGCGAGTGAAATATTACTTAAAAATAGGCACAGCAAATTGGCATAGTACTATCGTACGCGAGTGTACCCATGCGCGAACATACCCCTTCCACTTTCTTCCAGCGCTCTTTTTACGTGACGCGACCTATAGGTATACTTATTTCACAAAGCAAAACAGAAGCCAATAAAGAACCTATCGTTTTCTCTTTAACTTTATTCGACTTTTAAAATTTTCAAATCAGGCACATTTTTTATTCAAATCCCAAAAAGGTTGACTAATTAGTGCGTTGTAAAAATCGCAGGTAAGCGCGGAATTAATCGCGATCGATGGCAGATTACCCGCGCGCGTGATTCATGGCCCCATTCGTTCTCCGGGCGAAGGGACGTTATCTATCAATTGTTTCACGGAGCTTTTTATTTTACCTGTTCTTAGTGAGGGATATAATGAAAATTATGATCGTATTATGTTACTAGCTGGTGCCCGCGACTTCATTACACTATCGTGATACTATCTTGATGAAGACAGGGTGCTATGGCACTCAGGGGAGGCCTATGTCCAGCTGTGGATAATAAAGACTGATGGTGATGATGATAATGAATAATATCTTAGATATTCAAAGATCGACGTAAAAGCTAAAATTATGGATATTTTCAGAACGTGGAGATTAATTCACATAGGTAGGTTATATAGGTTAAACTAATAAATGTATCTTTATTATCAACGAAAATTACAAGCAAGGAATAGAAAAATTACCTCTACAACTAGTATTTACAATTGAAACCATTGAGCTAACTGCAGACGGTTGCAAACAGTCTAAAGGTAGCTCAATTGATCCATGTTACACTAATTATATGTATATACCCAGTAACCTGAAGGGACCGTCTCGATCTGTTGAATTTCGCATTGTATTTCAAAATATGTAATAATAAACGTAAAAGAACAAAAAAAGGTGGATTATGGTGGCAATTTTAAATTTACAACCAAAGCATTTGTGTAACAAAACTTTTGAAAGCACCCAAATAGATTATGTTGATACAGCTTCCCTCTGAAATCCGATATATGATAATTTAAAAAGTTTTAAAGAACATTTTGATATCGCCGAGAGCAATCCATTACTCCTTTAAGCCTAGCTAGCAGGCTGAGTTTCCCACATATTTGATGCATGCAGATGCGATCTGCTTTAATCTAGATATGGCAGCACGTAACAATATTAATTATTCATTGGATCGTCGAATATACCAATTTCACGGTTCTTTGCGCGCGAACCGCTCCGCCGCTGCACTTATACAGGGGGCTTCTGGTGGGGTTTTTAACACAGCTAAGGTAAACTTGCTCGTCAATCTTTTAAATGCCGTCTAAATTTTCTATAATAATGTTCTTAACTAACAATAAATTTACAGAAAAAAAGTATTTCCCAATGCATTTTTTCTGATTCGTTAAGGTTAACCCTCGAAATTTCAAAGGCTGATCTAGTAAACCGTGAAAATTGTCTGTAGAAAAATATTTTTTTTTCAGTCTAAAACTACACTTGTCACAATTTTACCTCCTGAAAACCTCACAGAAATCACATATTCATATTTCTGTGGAAAAACCAGACGAAAAGCAACAATGTAGTTACCAGAGCATCCTGTATGAAAACAACTAAACGTACCCGGTAAGCCGAAACCGCGCGATCAAATTTGCCGCGTCAGCGCTCACGCAGGCCCGCCCGCCCCGCGCCGCGCCGCCGCCCCCGCATGCGCTTTTACAATGACGTAATTATTCCTGTCGATTATTAGCCGAGATTGATGTGCTGTGCCGCACTGATTGAAGCATTCAAGCATTTTCTGGTGCTTTCGGACCCGATGAGTCGGAGCTTGGGTCGACTTTTTGTATGGACTTTTGCTGGTCAACTCCAATGCGATAAAAAACTATCCTGTCTTATGGAGTCGTTGAAAGTCACATCACACTACATATACACTGCTTTATTTATTTATTTGAAAAATTACAGCAACGCGGTGTAACAGTGCAGCAAAACATGGATGGTGGGCATTTTTTTAGAAATTATACCTATTATTGCCACCACAATAATTACGTGTATACTAATCGAAAATCTTTTACAATTACTCAAGTTCTTTATAGACCATAAATTAAATAAATTGCAAGAAAAAAATAAGAAACAATTAATTTTTTAAATTAAAAAGTTAAATCGATAGACTTGTTAATTTCTCCATATTAAAGAAGGTTCCGCCTAAAATAATCCAACTTTCGGCAAGCTCTCGAATTAATAATTTCCTCAAATTAGCCAGTCTCTAAGTTTGAATATGAAAATGCCGGTTAATTTTTGTCCGGTTGACAGATTTCATCTGATTACCCGGATGGGTGGCACTAGGGGACGTACTCAGGGCTCTCTCCTTACTCTGTGTGATGTGAAGAGTTTTATTGGGTGTTTTCCATGTATGATAAAAAAAACTATCTATGTAATGTATATTATTAAGTATATCAGTCATCTACTATCCATAACACAAGCTCTGTTTAGCTTGGGGTTAGATAATGCTGTGTTGACTGTCCGGAATTATTTATTTACACCTACGTTTGGATAATGAATGCAAGTATCCACAGTACGAGTAGGGAAATAATGTGAATAGGTTTTTAAAAACAATAAATATAAGGATTATTTAACTACTTATCAATTTTCATAATTAAAGGAAAAACAAATCAAAATGAGGATAAAAGACTATGTGATTAAAACGCGCATTTTATCACAAAATGTCTGTTCACATTTTCTCACTTACGAGTATATGGTTAAAAATATAAGACTACTACTAAATTATTAGACTTACTCCTGTAGTTTCTTTAACACTGTTTTGCTAGATCAGTATCAGTTATGTCTGTATTTTATTCGCAGTAAGCAGTTCTTTAAGTAGCCCTAATTATGCATAATTTAACAAGCTTACATTCAAATGTTTAGTACGATAGCTGAAGTCTGAACCGCATTCACTATTTAAACTTGAATTGAAAACGAGTTTAAATAGTGAATGTGGTTCAGACTTCAGCTATTAACAAAAAAAAACGTTAAGAAAAACTTACAAATTTTAGATAGCTACTAGTTCTAAACCCTTTTATAACTGAATTTGTTTCCCCAGTCTCCCCCGCCCTAGATCCGGCCGGGTGAAACCGGTGGGAACGAACACCGGGCCGTCTTCGTTCACCGCCCCACTGCGCTCATCCGGATTCCGGATTTGTTTAATTGTCAATTGTGTTTATAATTTAGGCTTTACGTGAAATTCACAATTAATTTCTTGGCTCTTAATTGTTTGTAAATAGGCGAATTTAATTTGGTTTACGGAAGAACCCATCAATTTCTTAAACTGAAGCTTTTTGTCCTAATTACAGAGCAACCCCGCGACTTCGTTCGCGTATACATAGATTTTTTACTTTTTCTAGCATATTTCAAGAATTACATACTTTTGATAGGGTTCCTCTCTGTAATCCACCGAATAATATTTTATGTCACTGAATTTAATCAGTTTCTTGCTAACTTACTGCTGTATGATATCAAGAAAAATAAATTCGAAATCCGTCAGAGTCAGTCAGGACTTTGTGATGTATATAGATCAATGAAGGTAGTTCTAACAAATATATTGTGGGTGGATGCTTTTCTCTCAGTTATGTCAGACCAAAATAAAGTTTAGCCAAGCAACGTGTCTTTTTATTGGATTTCATTTAGTATTAAATATCGTTTATTGCAATGTTGATAATAATATATAAAAAACCGAAAGCTGTTATTCTCAGAATATACAGATTATACTACAATTATTAAAATAAACCACTGAAATCTCTACGTCTTTATATCTTCCGCGCTCTCATTGCCCACCAACCGAATAATTCCTAGAAACTTTCCTGCGAACAGTTACAATACATTACATCCCGCCAGAACCTCCCTAAAACCCGTTTTATTGTGCGCACTATAAAATAATTAAATTTCCATAACGCTGCCTGTTTTCCCCACCCTCCCCTATCTGGTTGTATGAAAATTCATTGCATTGCTTTTCGCTCTGATTAAAACATTATTACTTTTCTATGTATATTACAGCTATAGATTTTCATTATTATTTTAGCATAGGCTCTGAAAGTCATACCAACGAGCATAATTTTATGTTGGGTTTTATAAATTTGGTAATTTCTAGATAGCTGAAGTTAGGGATTTATTTAAAGACATGGTGCAACGACAGATCTTAGCTTCGGGACAGCTAAACTGGATCGAAATGGAAGGGTCCATTTCGATCCAGTCGACGACGCCACGCCGCGACCATCTCAAAACTGAAAACTCAAAATCCTTTGTTTTCTTTAGACCTTACAGAACTCTTGAACACGGCAGAGATTTCAGATCATGAATTTTTCATCTCTGAATTTTTGTTCACTTATATCTTTTACATCACTACACGAAGTTCCTGTAGATTTTTCTTGAAAGATAGCTACTCGAGTTCGCTTCCATAGAACGTTAGCCAAGTCTACAAAATACTTTCCACAAAGTTCTCATTGAAGAAGAACAAGCAAAAATCAACACTTATCTGTACCTACTCATCTTATTTGACAATATTCATTAGTACATCGCCCTGAAGGTATCGCTTCTCAGTGAGGCGACAAAGCACAGAAGCCCACAAAGTGTGAAGTTCTGCAACGCTGAAATAACTTCGGATATTTCGCGAAATGTAGGATTTGTCCATTCTGCCAACTCCATTGTATGGCTCCAGGATTTGGGCCTTTGTCATTTATGAAGAGGATTACGTTTTCAAACAGAAAATACTATCATAGTTTTATAATTGGTTTTTAAAACATTTGACGGTTTACGTGATTTTAGATAATATGATTTTTTTGAGCAATCTCTTCTTAAAATTGCATTCATCATCATCATCAGCCTATATTAGTCCACAACTGGACATAGGCCTCCCCTAATGTGCGCCATAGCGCTCTGTCTTCACCTTGCCGCTTCCAGCATCTGCCAGCAGTCTTATGTAGATCATCATCCCACCTGGCCGAAAGGCTTATTACACTTCGTTTGCCAAGTCGCGGTCTCTACTCAAAAACACGTTTACACCTACGGTTTTCGGTGTTCTTCACGAGATATAGCCGTCCCACTGTACTTCAAATTGCTGATTCTGTGAATTTTTTGAATTGCATTGCCTAAATTAAATTCTACTAAATCCAAGCAATCACTATTGCTGTTTTATTTAGTAAAGCAATCTTCAGCAGTATTAAAACAATGCAATTAACTATAGGATAAGCGACGGCCGGCGAGCAGAAAATGTTCGGTTCCAGTGAGCGCGCCCTCTGCGTCCAATATCGTAAATCAGCGGAGTCATGTTTAGATTTCATACGCTGATGCGCTTCAGTTACTATTTATTGTGTCGCTCTCTGACTCTCCTTACATATATATAACTGTTACTTATGTGCGAAGATGTACCAGTAAAGTAATAGTTATAGTAATGTTTAGTATGATATCGTTTTGTACATTTTTATTTTACTTTTTTCAGGTTTATGTTACAGAATTTCAAAAATCTGCCTAAATATGTTGAAAAACTACTGGTAGCATATCATTTTAATTTTATCTAAATTTATAATTCCATGTAGCTATTACATTAGGTTAGCTACATAGTCGCAACAAAGTCGCTTTCTCTGTCCTTATTTCCCTATGTATGCTTAAATCTTTAAAACTACGCAACGGATTTTGATGCGGTTTTTTTTTAAATAGAGTGATTCAAGAGGAAGTTTTATATGTATAATAAAACCGTGCGAACCCAGGCGGGTCGCTAGTTAGTAATAAATAAATGAAATTAGTTCCTTATTTTAACTACTTAGAAAAATCTGGTGATCGGTCTCGCTGAATGTTTCGAACATTCAACAAATTTTAATATACAAAGTTTTACCCAAAACCAACATGATTTCACTCGGACTGGTACCAACACAGTATAAAATAATGAACAAAGGTCCAGTTAAATAAATGCAGTGTCAAACGATAATGCTGATCCGTCACAGGCAATGTGCTCCGCACGCCTCCCACGGGGTTTATTGCGCTGTGCAAACCGGCGGGTTAACACGTTTGGTGGTTTTACCTCATATTTCGTTTAAATATAGTTTTTAGATGAGTTATTTAAAAAGTGATTCCTATTAACGTTGTTTCAGGTTTGGGTATGGTTTGGGCTGAAAACAAACATTTGTTGTGTAACTATGTTCTTTCACATTTCATTTGCCTTTTTGAGCTTCTTGTATGGCACGCTCGCGCCATTTACAGATGTAGCTTATGTTTACAAAGATGGTGCACTTTTTAAAGATTCTTTGGATATATACAGAATCTTCGTGGCTCAATATATACCATAAATACTTCTATACGCTCAATTATAACCAAATAACTTGAATATTCTTATTATTTTTCACTTTATTATTAAAATCGAGACAAATAGCTTTCAAACATAACTTTTGCAAGTATATATATTTTTTGTTTAAAACGCAAATCTAATCTGTGTGTTAGATTCGTTTTGGTAGAGTCGATATTTGTTTGTTTTCATAGTATACAATTGTTAATTTTGTTTAAGATGGCGCTGTAGAGAGAGACCCTCTAGCACAGGTATTATATTATGTAATATATCCCATACTATTGAAATGTTATAAATAAGAGATAACATATTTTGGATTAACAGCAAATTCAACAAAGAAAAGTCCAAAGTCACCAACTGGTTTATTTTCTGACCTATTTGATATACTATATAAAAAAACGCGGCGTTACACCCGCCCGTCCACAGCCACCCCACAGAGGAATGCGCATCAAAGGGGTGCAAAATGACACGTGTCACGGCGCCTGATTGGTCACATGGCCGGGTGCAGTGCGATGTAATAAGCGAATAAGCTGATTTGACGCTGTAAACTTTGTTAAGTACCTACCTACTGTTTTTAAAGAGTCGATATTTTTCCACAGCAATGCTTAGTAAAGAATATGACATACAAAACCAATTTAATGTACTTTATTCTTCTGATATAATGCTACAACCCTACCTTTCCGAGAAAGTTCCGAAAAATAGCTGTAGAAACTTGAATTTATTTACTTATATGTGTGAATTATTGGAATCTCAGCCAACCTTTGTTTTTTAGGCGAAAATTCAGAATTAATTTGATGATTCAAATGAATTCCTGAAATTCAATTTTTTCCAAACTAGCTAGCTAAGTAACCAAATAAGTTATCTTTTAAATTAGTGACAGGTTGCGAGCCTATCACGGCTGTAATCGCAGCTTACCAAAACCGAAGGCCATCTAGAAACTCTATAAAACGGTTTTACGAGTTTTGTTGATAAAGATGTATTAAACAGGACCTACTTATCTGGAGGTCACGAATTTTATTAGCAGTATCAAAAGGGCTCTCTCTTGGGATTGGGCAGTAGGTGAACCAGTGTAAGATGAACTATTGTTTTGGTAAATAGTTTGTTTAAGGAAGTGGTATTGCCTAGCGTCGATGAGACTGAAATGAAAAAGATAAAAGGGAATCAGTGTTGGCGGAGGGAAGATATTTGCTGCTATGCTGTAGACACAGGCGTTATCATGGGTCTTAAAAAGCTTGCAGTATTTTGTTCTCACGCACAAAAGTGTGTCTATATGGAATTTTAAACACTGTGTGTTTTTTGCAATATCAGAAATTATTTTTAAAGTCTGCTCAGTCTAGTCCAGTCCAACCTGAGCTGGCCTGTCAGAATAATCAGGCATTCCTCACTATTGTCAGCGAGGGCAAGGGTTTATCAATTCCTAAATAAGTTGACCCTTGGACGGGGCTTATTGACGTAAACCCTTCCTGCTTTGATTTCCCGTATCAGAAGCCGATCTCTGTAAACCTATGTGTGCTGGATTCCGAAATCAGGAGACGCTTTCTTCCGTGATATTTGGACGAAAGGCCGTCGACGGAATTAGGGAAGGGAATACAATGGTTGGTTAATATTGATAAACTTCGCCTTGCCTAGAGAAAATAACTAAATCATGTTGGAAAATTCACACAGTACCGTCTAGCCCCAAACTAAGAGCTGCTATTATGAATACTAGATAACTGATAGCATTAGGTACAAATATAGGTATATTTTTAATTATTCAATCAAAGTACCCCTCTAGCAAATTATTTTGTACTTATCTATTTTATGAAATGAAATATCATGAAAGCATGAAGATCAGTCATTCACGAACTGGCTAAAAATATTCATTAATTAAATCGTAATCCAAGTCATTATTAGTAGGTAAGTGTTGGTTGCTGATATTGCAGAATGCAAGGCCCCGACTTTGATTGACAATTAACATTATTATGATTAATGGCCACAATAATGTTACACAAAGGCTTTCAAATAAAAAGAAACCAGTGAAGATCTTAACAAGAAAAATTCCATTTATTATTTATTTATTTATTTATTAAGAAAAAAGTAGTTAGCTCACAGTTACTTACAACCAAAACACTAACTACACTAAATATACCTAACAAAACATAACTAGAAGAATAGAATCAAATAATATGGGTGGAAAATAATCCATGCATTGTCGAAATTTAATTCAAAGTGTGTACTTAACCTAGGTATGTAAATATAGTTATTTTGCACCTAGATACAATAATGATTAAGTAGTTTAGTCCACTAAAGATGCATTATAAGGCATTCAGGTAGAATGGCTTCTTATAATGCATGCTGGGAGCGCGTGATACAAAACGATTAGCACATAATGTGGCTGATTGTCACCGGGAATAATATGCACGTGACATTAATGACAAGGGAACAAACTAGTGTTGCCGCCGATTTACATAAATAGGCATTATTATTGATAGTTGAAATTAATTAATGGTTTTAACTAACACCTAGCCTAGCATAATCAAACCAAATGGCCTTTCGATGTTATTGTGAAAAGCATTGTAATATTTTTATCGCTACCACATATATTGTAGAAAATACTATGATATTTTTTTATCGCGGGATACATCGATATTAGCTGTTGGTACGCTAATTAACCAATCATTGATTAAATATCTTTTACAATTGTTATTTCTCTTTTTTCTCATCTTATCATCGATTTGTTGAAATTATAGAGCGTACAAAGAAACTTTAAAAAACCCCTTTTCATAGTTGCGTGATGTCATCATTATCATCATCAACCTATATTAGTCCACTGCTGGATATAGGCGTCTTCTAATGAGCGCCAACTGACTGTATCATTTAGGGGCGGTAGCGTGATATCATCATAATCATCATCCGCAACCCGACTTCACCCACTGCTGGCTGGGTATAGGCCTCCAAACTTTTGTGCCACTCCACACGCCCCGCGATTGAATTAGGTTTAAAGAATTTTTTATTTCTCATAAAAACATTACAGTTCACTTAAAATGAGATAAATCTAAAACAGTAAGTACTTAATCTAATTTAAAGTAGGTATATAAATAGCTCCTGGGCTCTGAGGCTTATTTTAAATTCTTATGTAGGTGTACTTAACTAATCTAGTGTTAGTCTAGGGGTGTACTTATATTTATTATGTAGTTATATTATTCTTTTGACAAGACATGTGCTTTCAACATGTTTTTATACACATTAATGCTATCACACTCTTTTATGCTATTTGGTAAATTATTAAAGATACGTGCTCCGTCTGAGAGAATCGTCTTTTTTCCGTAGTTCGTGCGTGTATTTGGTAATTTTAGTTTAATTTTATTTCTGAAACTATATTTACTTTCTTTTATTTGTAGTTTTAAATTTGATTGTATGGACTTTGAAGTTATATTTTTTATTAGAAGACAGGTATTATAAATGTACAATTGTTTTAAATTTAGTATTTTAGTATTTTTATATAATTCTTTTGTGGGTGTATGATACGAATAGTGATATAAAACTTTAAGAATTTTATTTTGTATTCTTTGAAGGGGTTGAATATGTGTGTCAGCGGCCGATCCCCATATTTCAATTAAGTACTCTAGATGAGATTTTACTAAGGAATTGTAAATTGTATTTCTGACTTTTGCAGGAACACATTTTACAACTTTGCGCAATGCTCCTAGAAATGATGTAAGTTTTATTTTTACTTCTTCAATGTGTGACTTCCAGGACAGTTTATCGTCGACCCATAATCCTAGGTATTTTTCTAAATGTGATTGTTTAATTATGTCATTGTTTATCGACAGTGGTGTAAAATTGGGTATCGGCTTGTTTTTTGTACAAAATATCATGAATGAGGTTTTTGACGTATTAATTGTTAACAAATTGTATTTGAACCATTCATTGAGGGCGTTAAGATCTTTTTGAGCGTCTTCGATAATGTTATGGAGATTTTTGTCAAAATAAAAGAGGCAGGTGTCGTCTGCATATAGAGTTAGTTGGCCTGTTAATCCTATTGTGTTTATATTATTTACGTAGATTAGAAACATTAGTGGGCCTATTATTGACCCTTGTGGAATACCATAATTGATGTCTCTTACACAACTGGTATAATTATCAATTTTCACTACTTGCCTTCGATTTGATAGGTAAGATTTGAATATGTCTAGGGCTCTGTCTCTGATTCCTATGTTGTTTAGTTTTTGGAGAAGCTTTTGATGACTCACAGTATCAAAAGCTTTCCTCAAATCTACAAAAATTCCTAGCGCATAGTTTTTCTGATCAACGTGTATTTTAATTTTGGTTACCAAATCTATAGCCGCTGATAGAGTGCTAGATTTAGGGCGAAAGCCGTACTGTTCATCTATAAAAAAATCTTTAGCAACTAGGAATTCATTGAGTCGGTTGTATAAGATTTTTTCATAAATTTTTGAAATAACGGGCAATACTGAGACTGGCCGATAGTTATTAGGATCTTTTTTACAACCTGCTTTGTATATTGGACTAACCTTAGCAATTTTGAGACTGTCTGGGAAAACACCATGAGCTAAACATTCATTTATACAAAGGGTAAGGCGTTCCAAAATTAAGGATTTTATGTTTTTTATTGTTTTAGTGGTGATGCCATCTAAACCTGTACTGGTATTGCTATCTAGTTGGTCGATGATTTTAGATATTTCTTCACTATCACAGGGAGCTAACACATTTAGTATTGTATCGTGTTTATGTGTAGTTGTGTACATTAGTATATTTCCACTATTCTGATGATAGGTGCTGGGTATGTTGTTGGCTAAGTTAGCTCCTATTGATGAAAAGAAATCATTGAAAACATTGCAGACGTCGTTCCCTGCTGTTATAAGTCCTTTAGTCGTATTGAGTTTAGGTAACGTGGTTTTTGCTTTTATTCTATTGACTCCTAGACTATTTATGATCTCCCACATTTTTTTTGGATTATTTGTGTTGTTATTAAATAAAGAGTAATAATATGTTTTCTTCGCGTTGTTTATTAGTATTTTAACGTTCTTTCGTTCTTTGTTATAATTTTCTAAAATTGTGTTGTTATTAAGGTTAGATTTTGTGAGTTGCCATAGCGTATTTCTTAACTTTATTGAGTCTATAATATTTTTGTTGATCCAGTCGTCGTGTGGTGGGTTTTGAATTTTAGTCTTCTCTATTGTATTGTTTTGTATATGTTGTAATAGGAATATTTCTAGTTTTTCGTATGTGTTTATTTCGTTTAGGTATTCAGCGTTTGCTATACTATTGAATAGATTTTCGTAATCAAGTGCTTTATATTGTATTTTTTGTTTTTGTATTGGTGCTAAGTTTGTTATTTCTATGTATATATGCTTATGGTCGGATATCGAGGATTCAATCAGAGAAAAGCTGAATTATGAGACATTAATAACAACGACGAACGAGATGTTAATAGCAATTATAGTCGACAGAAAGAGCTTAAGGTTAAAATTACGTTATTAATATCTATGGTGAAATATTTCTTGAAACTTGAAGTACTTTTATGATTGAAAATAAATATGTCATATTAGTTCAGGGCGTCGACCCGCTTTCTTTGAAACGAAGGTTCGCAAACGAACGAATTTAAAACGAAGTTTCGGTGATGAACCTACTCTCTTTCATTTTCGGATACGCACACAAAGTTCGGATTCATAGACAATTTTCGTGAATGAAATTGAACGAATGATATGTGTAGGGTAAGCAGGGGCTATGCCGGTCATGGGGTTATGGCGGTCACTCAAAAAACTAACAAAATACAGTTCATAGAAATACGGTGCGCGGGCTGAAGGGAGGGGGGCGAGACGTAAAAGCAGGCAGCGATAAGTTTGGTCAGCCCGCTCGCTGCCCGTGAGAGAGAGGTGCGTATGTTTGTTTCTGGCCGCCCGGATCTAATTTTCGGCTGAGTGCGTTTGTCGGCAAGTACAGATTTATTTTACTCATTTAATGTTGCTATTCATTATCTTTGCGCTCAAAAATTAAATTAAACAATATAGTAAACATTTCTTAATAATTGTATCTCTGTTTTGTTAAAATTCAGCTTGATTGCAAAACCGTCTTTTGGGGTTATACCGGTCAAGTCAAGGCAAAGAAAATTGGTAAAACCAAAGGAGCTGAGAAAACTAAGCCTCAAGAAAAAGCTGTAAGAAATATGACAAGAAAGTCTTACAAACGCAAAGTTTTGCAAGAAAATCATCCTAACCTTTGCAACGACGATAGTTATGATGATATGGATGTAGGTAATGACGATGAAAGAAAAAAAAATGCAATATTTGCAAAGAATTCGGACAAAACGATGAGATGTGGTATCGATGCACCACATACGGCCAATGGTCTCATGTAGTGTGTTCTGGATTCTGCTAAAGGATACATCTGTGATTTATGTACCTAAGATTAGATATCACATATTTTCATAGAAACATTTAATTCAGATTAGTCATTTATGCTCAAATATCATTGTAGTCTTTTAATAAGTTAAAGTAACGTTGATCTCATCATTATAATTAATCAAAATGGTTCTCCATTGTCATATATAAGCAAATAATTTTGATCGCCATTACCCCTTTGCATGACCGGCATTACCCATGCTCAGGGAGAATGACGGTCAAACCTATATTTTTTTGTACGAGTCCCTACCAATTTTGTGTGATAAATAGATAAGTGGTTTTAATGCATGTTGATTACTGGATAGTTTAACCAATGTTCCTTTGAAATGATGATGTTCTCTAAAATAAAACCTTTGTAAAAAAAAGTTATTGCAAATTTTCCTTAAGTGATCGCCATTCTCCCTGCTTCCCCTAGGTCTTTTAACATGCCAATTACGGATTTTTCTTTAATAAACAAAATGTTTCGCTTTGTTTTTAAATTTTACATCTATTCTGTAGTTTTATAACTATTTTCTGTTGTATCTAAGCAAAACATATAATTAAACAACTAGAATTTGACCAATTACTACTTTTGACGTAATTTACCCAAGACACTTTAAAGAACTCGTTATAATGCGACAAATATGGTTTCTTTTACGCTCCAAACGTTCATCACGAAGAGCAGGTACAATTAAAAGTAATCTTTCATTCAGTTCAGTCAATTTTCTTTATCAAATCAGAAAAACGAAAATCAAAAGGTACCACTTTTGGTTTCGTCGATTTGAGGTTAAAACTCCGAACAAAGATCCGTCAAAATCAAATGTTCGTTTCGAACTTTCGTGAAACAGAGTAGGTTTAGAAAATTTAAATGTCAAACAATTTTCGGTCGATCGAAGTTTCGTAAAAAAATGAAACCGGAGTAGGAATTACGCGAACTTTCGATCGAAGGTTCGTTTTTCGTTGAAAAAAGTAGACCCCCAGTTTCTTCGAATAAGTTTTTTTACTTAGTCTGAAGGTAAATAAAAATATTTTCTTTCTTTCTTTCTTTTGAAGATTTATGCATAACCTATGCTAAAAGTTCAACATCTGTGCCAATCCACAACCAAAGTCTAGTTCAAACGAAATCACACTTCGTCGTAGGTATCCAAATACAAATTGTATTAAAACCTTAAATTTCCATGTCAATAAATGAGTTTGCGCTTGCCGCTCGTAAATTGCGTTAGTATACACCTCAAAGCACAGACGCGTCTGTATTTGCTTGTCTCGCTGTTTCATTTGAACAGCACTTGTGTGCACGGGTGTACGATTAAAAGTACTGATGAATGTAATTAAAGCTTTGGAAATTAGAATTTAAGAATTGATTGGGGCTGAAGAAACTTGGAGCTGAAAATCCTTTTCTGGTCCCGTAGTGGATTTAAAACAGCGGCTCGCTAATTTATCAGTTTTAGGATCCCAATGCGGGTATAGGTAACCCCTGTAAACTCACACGTCGATTTTGCAATGTTACAGTTTAGTTTAGTTACAGTTCTATAATGTTTGCAATGGTTCAACAAGCTAGTTCTCTTCTTATTTCTTTATTTTCGTTAATTGTAATGTTTTTTGTTAATCATCCTAACATTTTTTTTATTTCTTTGACTAAATAAAAAAATTAAAAAAGCAATGGAAGCAATCGCTAAAGTGATTTCCTGAAAAAAAAGTTAGTAAGCATCATCAAAAATATGTGAATGGCGTCAGAAACAGGTGAATCTACAGAAAAAGCGCCAAAAAGTCTTCTAAAAGCCTTCAAAACCTCATCTTGCTGCCGCTGCCAGATTTTACTCTCTACTGATAAGCTCTACTAATAGATAATGATAAAGCCCCTAACTTGCCGAATCTATCCGGACTGTTAATTTCACAATCCCGTTGCCCCTATGTTTCGATTTCATTAGAGATATCTGGATCATCGCGGATTAGAGTAACGAATATGCCAATCACACTGAATTGATTTCTATTCATCGGCGCTTAGAATATAGTGTATCACATGATTTGGATTTGAAGTTGATTTGATCTTTTAGATATTGTATGTAGGTAGAGGTCTTTGATTATAAACTTCAGTGTGGTTTTGGCATTTATACATATAATCACAAAACTAAATTAATACATTGAATGCAACGGACACATCTTCTCCTGAAAGCCTTTTTCTTAATTAGCAAATCAAATTAATTGATTACATATAGTAGAAGAATTGGAACTACATAACAGTATCAGATTTTTGGCGTTTACTGTTTACTTCAAATAGGCATGAAAATGAGAGCTAATTTTATATTTTACTAGCGACCCGCCCCGGCTTCGCACGGTTTTATTATACGTATAAACCTTCCTCTTGAATCACTCTATCTATTGAAAAAAACCGCATCAAAATCCGTTGCGTAGTTTTAAAGATTTCAGCATACAAAGGGATATAGGGATAGAGAAAGCGACTTTGTTTTAAAATTCACTTTGTTTGTAAATTCACTTTTAGAGACAAATACGTGACTATTTTACACTTTGTATCACACAAGAGCGTATAATATTTATTTATTATTGCCAATGCTCAATCTTAAATCAACCACAGGCTACAGAATAGCTTTCCTTAAACAAGTACACACGTAGTAAAACAATCAAAAACTAGATTTGAACTGAAGCAAAATTTAGTTTTAAACTGGAATTCAGGCAATTTTCAGGCATTGATTGTCTTTTAAAAGTTAATAAAAACGACGCGAGGGGCACAAAAGCCAGCATTCCTTGCCCAACGCATCGCCGAACAAAAATTCCACTTTTCTATCTATTGCCAGTGACAAAAACTAAAAAGCCGTCGAGAGGAGAGTCCTGCCGCACGATTGCACCTCCACAATAGCCAATTCGACACTTTAAGTGAGGAATAAAGTGTAAAAAAGTGACAATTAGGGGTGTCGCCGCTGCATTGTGCGCGCGGAAACGAGTGTTTAAATTTCCATTAGGCACTTTGAGTGAACCCACTTGATAATTGGTGTCAACTCTATTGGCTGCTGTTACAATGGCGCCACCGCGCGCTTTAAGCGGAGACAATAGCCACTATTCGGGGACAAAGGGTTACGATCCCGAATTTCGGAAACAAATCGCCAGTTAGTGCGAAAAACTTATTTAATTTTTCAATATTAACAGTGCCCGATGGCCCAATGACAGCCGCAGAACAAATGTGACGTCACGTGTCAAATTAGTAACGGTCGCGTTCGTCCATTTTGCTTTTTTAAATTTCGAACGCCGCATGATTGGCGACTGTTATTGAACGCGCGTGTCCATTCGACTGAAAACGAATGCATTCGACCAATCAGAAACGGTTGATGCAACTTTTTTGAATTTGGATCTCCGCGCACAACGCTTTGTGACTAAATTCGCCTTCTCTCTCGGCATGTTTACTTTGATTTAAAATATTAAAATTCTTAGGTCCCGTAAGTAAAATACAGATTTCGCGAAAAAATAAGTTAGACCTATAGGGCGAGGCGCACGCAAAATGGAAAACTTTGCCTTCTTCTGCAATATCGCAACATGTATTACCTGCGCGGCAAAGATTACATAACTACAGAGAGTTCGCAGTTTTTAAAACTAGATACTTAGTACGTAATTTAAATAGAATAGTCTCATTCTATATGATAATATCTAACGTAGACGTCTCTTTTTTATTTACTTAGGCTCATAGATCTTCATAATTGCCAATAGGTACTAAACAGACTACTAAATCAAGCCCGTAGATTTTCAATGATTTTCGAGTTTCACTCTGATATTCCATCGAATTTCCAACTAAAATATTTTCCACTAACACTCAGTAAAATGATGCTTCAGTGAAGCACAAAAAAGGCCAAATGGACCATCTGTAGTTAGAACCACGGCAAAGTTGGACCATCCAGTGTTATTTAATTCGTAGCCTGGCGAGCCGCATTCGTAATACTCATAACAAGTTTCATAAGCTTTCGACCAATTACAGAGATTAAATGCAGTCGGGCTTGCGGGGTTTCTTAATGCGTGCGCATTTGAGGGTTAATTCGACGTAGGTTTTTACATCTATATGCCTCATTATATTTATATTAACAGCGTCTGCAAAGTTGCAATACAAGTGTGGTAGGTACCTTTCGAGATTTGATTTGATGGTTACTACTGATTACCATAGATGGTAGTCATTATGAAATGTTCTAAGGTCAAGGACGTAAAATGAAAGTTTGGATGGAAGTACGGATGGATGGATGGATGGATGAATACTGAACGGATCCGACTGAAAGTTTCAATAGACGTGGTTCTAGGCAAGGAAGGACTAAAAAAAAGACTACTTTTTATAAATTTTCACGCGGGTGAAAACGTGGGGCGTCGTAGCTAGTCACACTAATATTCTAAACTTATATTCTAAATACGAAAGTTTGGATTAATGGATATCATGGAAAACAGTTATGAGATGACAAAAAAATACAGTCGAATTGAGAGTTTCCTCCTGTTTATGAATTCGGTTCAAAAGGTAAATTCACTCCTACTTTCCAAACAACCTTTCTTCCCGCACAGATGTCAAACACAAGATCTGCGTCATCTCAAACACAATTCCACACAATGCGAGTAGTTGGCTGCCCCATCTCCCCTTCCCAGGTAGTGTCCAATTAGCCCCCGCTCCCCGCGTAACGAGCTGTCAAACTTTTTGTGCGACACCCTTTTGTGAGCTTCGGCTAATCATGATCGTGACGTGTTTTGACAGGGTTTTGTGAAAATAAGTCGCCCGTGGTTTTACGTACATTTTGATGCATTTAGGTTGAAAAGTTGGCAGAACGAGAATGCACGCTAAACAGAGTTTAAACGAAGGTCTATATCGAAATACATACACATGACTTGATCCTTTGATGCATTTGATGAACACCAAGAAGGATTATTAAAAAGAAGATTTTTTAACTATGTAGTTCCAAGTAGGTATCTAAATATTTCTAACGGAGCGGCTAGAATTGGTATTAATTATCAAAATTATGTGAAGATCCCTGTCTAAATATCCAATGTTAAGAATCAAGAATCATTAGAAATAATGATGAGGTATATGTTTGTACGTATTGCTTATGCGTTTAGAGAAGTTGTTATAATTTACAAATTTAATATATTTTTTCCCAAAAACAATACAGACAGCCTCAAATTGATATGAACATCTAGCTCTAGAGTTAACTAAATTTGTTTGCTAAGATAATTTTGAATACCCTGACTGCTCATATAAATATTAACACAATAAGTAGTAAGATATTTCGAACACTTGGGGCTTCAAACAATATAGTGATTCAAACTGCGCATAGTTATAAATTGCTTTCATTATTTCTTTCATTTTGACTACTCTAGACGCTTTTATCAAATTGACGCTGACTGTACCTATACTTACATGCATCAAGTTCAGAATTTTAAAAACATCTCGTTCTTTGATCTTCACTAACAAATCCGATTGTAGTAAAGCAGAGGTCGCCTCGATCGCCAAACAAATGGCATCCAACGAACCGAGTCCATCCGACCGGGGTGGTCCGACTGTGTCCACCCAATCAGTGTGGACAATTGCAAGGTCAATATTTATATCCGACCTTTTAAATCAATATTTAAATGAGATGAAAATTCATTTAGGGTGCTTTAGTGATTCAGTGTGGAGGGAGAAAGGGTACAGGGTGGCTCGTGGGTATACCTATAGTATACCTACCTACCTCATTCATCTATCACACTACTTATACAACTCATTATCATATGCGCCATTCACTTATCACACTAATATAATATTATAAGTAAAGGCAAAAGCTTGCAAGTTTGTTTGTTACTCCTTCGCGCTCAATCGTCTAATTGAAATTTGGATTTACATGATTTTTATATATCCTGGATTTAAACATAGAGTATTAATCCCGGAAGTAAGAAAAAGGGTCAAACAGGGTGATAAAATTTCTATTATATATTTTATCACCAACTAAATATGAACTATGTTCGGTTAGTAACTTCACTACCTAACACTTGAATGCAATAAACGTGTGAATAAAAATTTACGTAATACAAACATACCGAAGAAAAAGCAATTTGTCTCAAAAACTCAATAAAGAACGTCGAAATAATTGAAATAACTTTATATTCATATATAATTTTTGAAACGTATGCAAATGTGTGATCTCAATTGAAACATTCACCATACAGTATACGGGGTGTTCCCAACATGCAACAACAAATGATTTGTAAATGAAAGTTAGTGTCGGCGGTTGTTCGCGCCCCTACATTTCAGCCCACAGCCCAAATTACTAATAGCCAGAAAATATTAAACGAAAGACCTACTCAAGTGTACTTTACGGTTTGCGGCAGCGTAAGCTATTGCCTATTATTGCTGAGTCTAGTTGGACTTTGATAAAATATTTTGACAATTATATTTTGCCTTTGATCAAAATATAATTATGAGAATAGTCCATCGTGAGGACATGACTTTGAGTGTTATAAACAATCTAACTAAACTAAAGTGTTTGTATTTGTTTTAAGAACAAAAAGCATGTGTAGTTTATACATAGTGTGCGCTGTCTACCCAAGCAACCTTTTCAAATTTGACTCTAAACTAAAACAGATATTGAACTGATTAAAATCAAGAAAAATAAAAACTTTTTATAATGAAAATACTTTGTAGCACTATATGGTAATCGTATCCCTTAGATTGATATAACTCAGCCGTTTAAAGTTCACTGTGCACATTTGCGCCTGGGGGCATATGCAAATATTGTGTCGCCTCGATTGTCAGACAACTTGGTGATTACATGCCTACACCCTGTATGTAAGATTTGTCTCGTTTTCGTAGTTCGTGTTAGTGTGAGGTCCGGATTATTTTGGAAGTGATTATTATGGTAATTAGGTAAAACATGTTCTCTAAAATAATTTTCTATTCAACAATCGCCAATAATTTACACAAATTCTAATCTTAATCAAATTAAAAACTCATTTTTAATTTCAACTTATAAACAAGGTGGAGGATTCTTGTTCACTTCTTTAATGTACTCTAAGACAACTGAAAAGAAAATTTAAGTTCCCATTTTATTAAGCGTTTTTCTATGCATGTTTCCTGCATGTAGCACATAGCTGAATCGACTCCCTTTGCCTATGATTTGTTTTTAATTTTTGTTTTTTAATTCTAGTTTAGGTTAAGAAATTTATAGGCAGTAAATGATTTTTCTATTCTAAAAAATAAATAAAAATAAAAAAATAAAAAACCTTGGTAACAAAAAAATAACATCTAGGAATGGAAACAAATTAGAACTAGTAAATACAATTGAAACCATTGATCTAACATCAGACTAGCAATCAGTCTATAGGTAGCTCAAAATTTCAAGTTGTCGCGTGCCCAAGACATCACGCTGTATGCGCTGCGCCAGATACTCACCAGCTCTCGGGTCACGAATTGACAGTAAATTGTTACTGATATCGAAATACACAAGTACTTACTTATAAATACCATAGTAGACTAACCCTTTCATAAGTAAACAGATCAATGTCTCGATCCACTCAGGATTCTAAGCTGTAAATAATGCAGAAAACTTAAAGGCACCAATGCAGGATTATGATAATTTTAAGTCGATTCAACATTCAAATCCTCAAGATTCGGTCCTAACCAAACACGAAGGACTCACGGTAGAGACACTTGGAATAAGTTCACTAAAGACGCACAAATTGATTCAAATGAAATGTTTTTCGATGTGGTTTGTACTTCGGCGCAAATAACAGTTTTTTTCCAATATACCAGGTTTTATGACCAAAAGCACTGGTTTTAATAACAAAGACAGCCTAATATTAAATTCTCTTTTTCCCAGAACAGATAGCTTTTAGCGATAAGGCCGCCCATTATACTTAATCTTTGTATGCAGTGTTTTTATGTTTTCTTTTTTTGTGTCTTTGTTTGGTTTAAGTACAATAAAGAGTTTTCTATTCTTTTCTATAAATTTCTATTTTATCGAATTCAAATCATTATAATATAAATAGCTAGGTTGAGATTTTCCAAATGGCTTAAATAATAATAATAAAATCATTTATTTCAGGCATCATAAAAATAGTCAAGATGGTAAATACTAATTCTAAGGCCCATATAAATAAATACCTTACAGTCTAACATACATAAAAAATATCATAACTAAATATAAAGTAGATACACGTTTTAACTGCCGCGACGTGTATTTCGCAATCACGGTGTCAGCTGTCGACGATGCCCGGCGGTGTCTCCTTTCAGGTGGTCGATGAACCGACGGAACTTGACACCCTTCGGCCAAAACTCTTCGCTCATGTACGTCGAAAGATGTTGAGTTGGAACTCTCACCATAAAGGAATTGAAGCTCACATTATGGCGAGAGTCCAGCTTTTCGACGCGCATCGAGAGTCCGGTCTTCGTTTTCAGGTAGTCCTCTACTGCCTTGGTCTGCACCGAGTAGTGGACTCGTGAGACGTAGAGCTGAGTAGTGGGTACTTCCGCTCGGAAACCAGAATTCACATCTTTCGGCCCTGTGCCGCACTGGTTTCGGCTGGAGGGCTTACGGCTCTTGCGAACTACCACGGTGAATCCCTCCGCATCACAGGGCCCCTTCCCAGGAGCCGGCGCAGGTGAAGCACTACGCGGTGGTTCACTGGGCTTCTTCTTTTAAAGTCGAAGCTACTTTTAATTTATTTCGTCTATATCAAATCTTAAATGTATCAATTTCAGATATGACACATGATTAAGGTACGTGGAGTGGTTTCCTAAAATAAACTTAATAGATTAACTACTTACTAAGAATCCAAATATGATCCACTAAAACCAAAATTTTATCATTTCTTTCGGGAAAATAAGTCAAAGTTTTCCATCTGTTTACCATTACACTGTGTATCTTAAGAATCTGAACGTCTTCTGCCGGTTTGGTCCAAATCGCGTAGAATTGACAATTTTGTTCAATTCCTATCGCTTTTACATTTCCTTTGTCTCGTCTGAGTAGATTACAGCAGCGTTTCAAACTTTAAAGGAACCCTAGGACCTTACTTAAAAAAGTGTAATTTTCTTTTTTATCATTTTCGTTAACGGTTTTGTTCTGAAATAACTGTTATTTTTTGGATAAAGAGTTTTCATTGGATAATCACCGATATTGAATCTAATTGAAAGTTGCTATAAAAGCAACGAAAATGCAAAGTCTGACGCGGTGTCTTGCGTGAGCGGGCTGGACGCGAACGCGACGCGGCGCGGATGCGATGCGATTTAACGCGGCGCGGAGCGACGCGGCTACTCTGTCCTACGTGCGCGCGAATCGTCCTGTACCACCACGGCCGGTGGCCCCGTGCCCTCCAGTTCGCGCGAACAAATCAAGCCAACTGATCGCGTTCGCTTTGTTTCACGAAGTGTCGCGCCGCACCCTACGTGCGTTTATTCACGTAGGACACTTCTATAGGTCTATACTGTTTGTTGTTTTCGCGCCGCGCCGCGTCGCTTCGCGTTCGCGTCCAGCCCGCTCACGCAAGACATCGCGTGAGTTTAATTTTAAATTTCCATATTCCTCGAAATATTTCAATAAAATACCACATCCAACAAACTTCCGGAAACCAATCCTTTTAATAAACTTCAATCAAAACCAGTTCCATTTACCGATTTATTGAACCAAAAAAACGGGCCCTTTCTTAAAGAACTATTTAAAATACACGTCGTCGGTCAACTAGGGTCGGAAGCCAATCAGGAGAACCCTTCTAATAAGTTTAGTGACGCGAAATAACTGGCTTGTCACAATCGGACCCTACGGGACTGAAGGGTCAGCAGGATTGAAATAAAAAGTTTAAAGGGTGGATAAATGACGGCTGGATACTGTTTAGGGGCTGCATACAGAGAATGTGGAAATGGAAGCATGAGGTGTCTGTCTTGATGGTTTTAGATGGAGTGGGAGGGGCTAGAGAGGCGTTTCTATTTCAAGATTGATCTTTGTAACGTGAATCGCTTGCAATCGCACGTTTCTATCTCAAAATAATGCAAGTTTGATATACATATTTAGAGGTGTGGTTGTCACAAACTCATTTACAACCGACTCTGAAAACAGGAGGTCCTCAATTGGCTGTATTTTTTAATGTGAGCTATTTTGATATTTTTTATTTAAAAACTGATGTTATTTTCATTCAAAGTAATATAAAAGTATTGAGAGGCTTGATAAATATTTACAAAGGAACCTTGTATAATAAGAAATAACACATGTCTTGTCATTCATTACCTACATAATAAATTTTGTAACACAACAAAACAATAACAATAAAATATAGTTTATATTGAGCAAGATCAGACCAGTTTTCCTTAAAAATGTGTAGTTTTTTATAAATAATCTGAAAATTTTTGAGACTTCAGTGTTTGTTCAAAGTAATCTGAATTTCTTTGACAAATTTAGATGTAAACGCCTTGACAAAAAAATTTGTTGCCCATCAAATAAGTCGGCACTATTTAATAAAAGCATATATTGTATGGCACCTCGTATCTATAATCACTTACCTACTATCATTAAAGAAAGCAATACAATTACTATTTTTAAACATAAATTAAGACAATTGTTAATTGAGAAGACTTATTACAGTGTTAATGAATATCTGTTAGACGAATTTTAGAATATAGACATTTATTAATCAAAATATTGAAACATATGTAATTATAATTTGCATGCTATTATGCTGGTCATGGTTGAGATCATTACATAATTATATCACATCCCTGTAACCCATGTTTTCGCAAAATAAATGAATATGAATATGAAATATGTATATTGATAATACGGACTTAGAAAACATTGTAAAAATATTCTGATATTTAACGTCAGTGTTAATATCAAATTATTCAACGGTTGTTTTAAAAGCTCTTCTTAAAGCGAGACAAACGGTGTGAAATTTACTATCACCAATAAAGAACGAGAATAAGTTGTAAAATTCAGCTCACTGCGCCGAAAGTCTCTCTTCCAGACATTTAGAAAACAATATATTTTTAAAAGTGTCCTTTGAAACTGTTTTTGCGACGGTTGAGTTATCAATAGTGCGCATCGGGAGATGAGTTCCCGTAATGATGGCAATACAGGGCGCTCTGTACTCCCCGCCGTTCCTTCGTGTGGTGCAATTTATAAGTGAGGGTGGAAATTGTAGTTCTATCTGAAGAGAAAGTACTCATAATAGTCTAGATAGAAAATTTTACTCAAAGAAAACATTCCACTATAAAGAAAACTGCATTCATTGATTTTAGATAATTCACTTTCCACACCCGGAAAACAAATTCTAACAAAATTAAACCCTACAGGGAATGCTAGTACGTACACGTAGCATCGGTAGTTTGTGTCAATTATAAGGAGGAAAACTGTGTAACAAACTTGAATTAAATAAATTAAAGGAAAAATATGAACGCGGACATAGAAATACCAATATTAAATAAAATAGTGATCCAGGAACGTAGGGATCCCAAAGGGCTTGGCCGATGACATGATTACATTAAAAGTTTTTCACAAATGCAATGTCTGTGATTCACTGGGAGAAGTAAGAATGAAACTGTACCACGGCGACTCAACAATTCCTTTAAATAGAGACTTCAATAGAGTCTTTCTTTACTACTGGAATGATGATCAGTTGTCGATCATTTATCAATGAACAATATTGGTGAACACGTTTAATAGGTTATAAACTGAGGCTCGCTTAGCTCTCCCAACTTTAACCAGACGGGCCCGTAAGACGGTCATTTAGCCGTAATAATCGCCTAGTGTGGAGTTGAAGCCTTCTTCTTTATTATCTGTGTTCACGTGTAATTGGACGAGATGTGAGGGTAGGCGGGACGTGCCGACTAATACGACGGCTGGGCAGCTTTTGAGAAGGTCTTTTTGCCATTATTTTTTAAGATTATTTTATTTATTTATATATTTTAGGCACTCTTTAATACAAGTGTTTTATTTTGAAGTCTGTAAAAATATAAATAAGCTACAAAATCAGTAATGCACGTGATCTGAATGCGATGAAATCATTTCAAACAGAAACTAAAGAGGTCGGATATTCAATTTCAAATGTTCCATTTTCTTTTGACAACGCGCGTATTATTGAGTAACTGACTCCTACTTCTATAACGTAAAATAATCAATTTGAATAGCATTATTTCGGTCACGTGTGGACGTTAAAACAAACAAATTAGCTTACCTAATCGATTTTAAAAAATAGCGATAGCTGAGCACTGTACGTACCTGTGAAATATTTTCAGCGCGAATCGAATCTGTAACTGCATTCATAAACAAATGTTCCCGAGCGGGTAAATGTGTCAACCGTCAAATATACCCATAAAACAACCTCTGGCTACCGAAAAATTATCCTACTGATGAAGGAAATTGGCATCTGTATGTTGCTAAGCAAAAACATGGGCAAGGCACATGACATAAAATGCTTACTTCTAAGTACTTATTTTGTAATTAATCCCAAAGTAACAAAGATTTTGAGTTCTGAAGTTCATTTTAGTCAACTGAATGCAACCCAAAATCAATCAAACCCTAGAACAACAACTACGCAAAAACAAATAGCAGTGGATTCGATCTGCATATAACTTAGCGTTCCTTAAGTCGAGCCATGACCTGGGGAACTTAGATTGCTTTACATAATGGCGCCTCCATCAAATGTGTAATGTTTAACTCAATCTGAGTTGGATTACTAAGTTTGAAGTGCGTTGCAATGTAGGCACGGACGTTGAGGTAGGGAATCGAGGCTTCTGCCCTTTCACATGCAATTGTGTGTTAAAGTCATGAAAACGATTATGGAAAAAGAAATTTGTTATTATTTATGGACTAAAAAAATACAATCAAAGAATAGAAACAAATTAGAACTCGAAATCACAATTCCAACAATTGAGTTAATTGCAGACTGGTAGCTAAACTGATCCACATTAATATCAGTTGCCCTGTTATGGGAGATTTAAAGTAAAAATATATATAAAAATCAATATCAGTCTAACTTATCCCCAAGACGCGTTGAATGCGCTGCGCCAGACACTCATCAGTGTGCTGAGTGTGAACGGCTTTACTGTTTACTACAAAGTTTGCGTTACTTTATTTTGTATGGAAATCTGAACAGCGCCCCTAGCGGGAAGTTTACAAAACTTTTTTGCGAGTTTGAATCGATAACCATTACGTTTATAGTTTCTTAAAACGTGAATTTGATAGTTTACTTAATTTTTTGACAGATATGCGAGTGTGAACGGCAAATTACGTCTATTTTTGACAAATAGCTACTATAATAAGTAAACTTTAAAAGTAAAGTATTTCACTTGATAATTCTTCAGTGAGACCATAGTAACTATTGTATTAGGCTCGGCGCCCATTATCGGCATCGGCACGATTATGGATTTTAGGTGGCAAATAGCAATATACATTAACATAATGGCAATAAAGTAGAAATTGCCGTGTATATGGTCGTATTAACAAAAAATACCGCTTCGATATGCTTGAGGCTGCTGTTTCGGCAGCCTTGAGAATGCTTCGGGATGCTTCGGCATCCTTCGGTACGCCGCCGCCGGCGCCGAGGCAACACTTGGGGGGATAGCTTCCTCTGCGGGGCGAGGGGAGGCATCCGCCATTTGAATCATTTGACTCACATTGATATTGAGACGCTTCGGCAAGCTACAGGACGGTGCGGCATGCTTAAGGACGCCTCGTCATCCCTAAGAACGGTGCATCCAAAGCATAGTTCCCGACACTGTGCGCTTGCGTGTAGGATGCCGAAGGATCCTTTTCCTTGCCGATGCCGATAATGGGCGCCGGGCCTTATTCTCTTTGACCTCGAGTGAGACGAAAACGTCACTTAAAAAAATAAATAAAAAGTAATGTAAAGGACATGATCTACGCTCCAATTTTAGTTACATTTTGATGGTAATATTTCGATTCTTTTGTGTTCTTCATTAAAACTCTTGAGCTGGCTGAAATAAACACTCCTTTATGAATCATAATTTCGACAAAAACAGTAATCTCGTCCTAGATGTATGGTTTATGGGGTAGACTTGTGATCTAGGGTTGGATGTTCGAATCTTTATATGTTATTTTGCTTTTTTTCCTGCGACCTTTTAGCATAATAGTCTTTAGCATATAAGTCTATAATCTGTTTTTTTATTAATAAGACATAGGATTGGAATATCATAAACACAATCTTAGATTTAAGATACTTTATTAACAACGAAAATTACAAGCAAGGAATAGAAAAATTACAACTAGTATTTACAATTCAAACCATTGAGCTAACTGCAGATGGTTGCAAACAGTCTAAAGGTAGCTTAGATTATATCTCATGTTATTTTATTTAGAGACTAGCAAGAAAGACTAAAATAAACAACATTACAATGATATAACTAATTAGATAAGTAATATTAACTTACACTTAATAATTTCATACAGCTATGTTGTTTTGAAATCCAAGTAAATAAAAGTCAACACACAAGTAGAACAAACACGTTTTGTTATTATTAGAATACCTATACCACAGTCTATATACTGTATGGTCTACTTTTTTCATGCAGCATCTAATAAATATTAACAATTGAGATCCCTCGTGTGTAACAGACCATAATTTACCTATTTTGAGAAATGTGGAGTATAATTATACTCAATATGCTAAGTAATAAGCATGCTAGAACTAGTAAATTTAATTTATTGACAACAAAAATTAATATTGAATTCGATAACTTTTGATTAGTAAAATTTGTTCTAGCCTGCTTTTCATTTGAGAAACCGTATTCCAGCCTGCATCACTTCCACGCATTTTGTCCCATGATCTTAAAACTTCTCTCCGTAAATTGCATTTTGATCGAATTCTTCTGAATTTCAATTCAAAACTATTAAACCTCACATATTCCCAATTGGATTTAATCCAGACTTTTAAGATGGCCAAGGAATTGCATTCATATCATTCTGATAGCAGCTATTCTGTTACAATTTTCGAGCGATGAACTGCATCTTGCACAAAATATAAGAACGACAAGCAAGGCGCTGTTGGTTTATGATAACTTCTTTCAACACTTGTAAGCTTCTTGTAAGTATTGTTCCCATTCATGCGGCTGTCAATTTCTATGAGTTCTCCTGGGCCCATGGATGACATTCAGCCCCAATAACCTGAAAATAACACTGACTTTTCAAAACTTGTAGGTAGGGGTGCACAGGTTTTAAATTAACAATTGACTGGACAGGCAATTTAGTTTGTAGTAAAAGAAAGCTGTTGGATATTTACTAGATAGGTCATTTAGTCTCAAGTAGGTATAAGAAACAGATTTTGCAGCAGAATATGCAATACTTATCACATCATACCTAGGGCTTGGTAATTCTGCCACTTGGTCGAACAGTTAGTATTTTTTGTGGAAGGAGTCGTTCGTTTGGTTTCCTCCAAAGTATTTTCCGACCATCCGTGTCAGACCTAAATGTTTTTCCATCAGTGAAAATCACGATATTGTTCTGCCAGTTAAAGTTTTAATATTCTTCTGCGAACCGCACCCTTTCTCTCCGATGCGTTTCAGCTTATAATTGTGTATGTTGGTTGCACTAAGCTTACGATTTCTTGAAGTTCTCCTTTCTTCAAAATTATTTTTGGCGAATACGCGAATGGACGCCATTTTGTTTGTTTACTTTTTGCAAAAGAAACGGTGTCATTCTTCTCTTTTTTGCGTAAGCATTAGTAAGAGAAAAAAACAAATGTAATAGACAATTATACAAACCATAACTTGAAAACGTGTCGAGTAATCGTTACTTTTTTTAGTAAAGTATGATGGCGTTCACAATCTCACATTTTACGTTGACTTCGCGTTTGGCGTATTCTCGATGAACTCGATCGTCGAGTTAACAATGTTTCACACTCAGCATACAGGTCTCGGGTCAAGCGTCGCATCGACCAGACGGTAGATTGAGATCATTTTTTTAAACCTAGAGAGCCTAGGTACAGTCTCAATTCCAAGGGTAGCAAATGCGTAGGCTCTTTTAAGAACAGCAAATTTTCTTCTCTTGAGAACCGCAGTCAAATCTGCCGCACCAGCTCTCGTGGATGTTTAATTCTTAAATGTACTGAAAGCAGTGTGTAGCGCATTCCCGT